>CP124711.1:91742500-92222500 GCA_031232105.1 Capsicum rhomboideum
GGCACAGCTGACGAGAAGACCTCAAGTGGCCCATACTCCCTTGTTCTTGATACCCCACTGTCTGTGAACCCTGATTCCTAAATTCTCCTTGGGACATCATAAACTGTCCCATAGGTCTAACCCTCTTTGACGGCCCTTTTTCAACTTCATGCGCCCTTCTTCTTTGCCTTTGATCCTCTATTTTCTGTGCAAAGGCTTGTATTCTGGCTATGTCCATATCTTTGTTCAAAGCAGCAATAGTGCAGTCCCTTACCAAATATGGCTCTAATCTGTCCACATATAGATGGACTCTGTCTGTCATCGTGGCCACTACGTTCGGAGCATATCGAGACAAAGAGTTAAACTGTAGATTGTATTCTCTAACACTCATATTCCCCTGACGAAGATTTAGAAACTGGTCTGCATGTGCCTCCCAAATCTCATATGGGAGGTAGTGATCGATAAAGGCCGTTTTAAATTCCTCCCAACTAACTGGAGGTTCATCAATACCCCTAGATCTTTTCCAGTCTTCATACCATAATATAGCCTCGCCTTTTAGTCTATATGCTGCAAGTTCCACTGTTTTTGTACCAATCAAATGCATAACATCTAGAGCCCTTTTTATTTGGTCTACGAATTCCTGTGGATCTTCATTCAGATCTGACCTAGTGAACGTAGGAGGGTCTAATTTTAGGAAATCTTGTATCCGTCGACTAGCTGCCCTATCCGCACCATCACTGCGTGTCATTGGACCTACTTGCCCTTGATTAAATACATCAACTATACCAGTAACTATATGAGTTAACACTTGCACTGCATTTCTTAGATTTTGCTCAGTATCATTAACAGGTGTGTCGCCAGGTTCTTCTCTCCCTCCCAACTCTTCTGGAGCTGGAAAAGTAGGGGAAGCCTGCGTTGCAAACTCAGTTTCAGCCCCACCTTGACTAGCTTGGTCAGGTGATGATTTACTAGTTTCTCCTCTGGCAAGCATATCTACCTTCTTACCTTTGTCCCTATCTTGTCTTGTTATCGGCATTTTACTATAACAATAAAAATAAATTTCAAGGGTCAGATATGATTCCACCTACGACATTGGCTCTATTGCACGATCTAGAAAAGAAGAAAAGAAACAACTCCTAAATGTCTCGTAGACTCCTACTTATAAATATGGCGCGCAACACATCCATAAGCAAGACTCTACTCAGACGCGGCTTTGTAGACACCCTTATAACGACCTGCTCTAATACCACTTTTGTCACTCCTCGAATTCCAACGGGGCGGACTGGCACCCGAAGTTGTTAAGGCTTGAGAGAACAAATTTTCACTCATGTACTCTCATATGCATGTTTACGTATGACTATCATTCTATCCCATGTAACTAATAATTACCAATAGCGGAAGTCATGGAAAACATGTACAATATATGAAACTTGGCCGTTAGGGCCATCTAGTCAAAATGAACATACATCTTTTACTTTCATATTCCCACATATGTCTACAAAGCCACTAATAGATACATGTACATAACCACCCTACAGTCAGGAAAAGTCCCCACTTTGGCAACATTTACATAATACCAAAACCAATGTACACATGTGACTCAAAAAGCCCCAAACCAATTAGAGCTCACCATAGGTCTGCAAATGACTCATAGCCTACTACGGAGGTCTACTAGAACCTGTTCCTGCAGCAAGTAAGGTAAGTCCCACAAGGGACATCAGTACGAAGAATGTACTGAGTATGTAAGGCTATATGATACATAAATACTTCCATGAAATTAAGCAAAAGAGAAAAATCAATATTGATAAACCTCCATTCTGAGTATATGGAACCATATTCATTACTTACACTATTCTCACTACTTGATCATTCATTCTTATCATCATCAGTCTTATAATCACATTCATATTTATATGTATTCATGCAAAGGCTATACTTTCATTGCTCTTTATAATTATCTTCATTACTGCTCATCCAACCAGTTAGTGGCCATTAATATAATACCGATCATACACCTTATCAGTGGGTCATACATAATATAATGCCGATCATCCACATTATCAGTGGGTCTTAATATAATATCGATCATCCACCTTATTAGTGGGTCATAAGATAATACCGATCATCCACCTTATTAGTGGGTCATAATATAATACCAGTCATCAACCTATTGGTGGGCTATCATATAATAACAGTCATCCACCATTTGTGGGCTATAATATAATAACATTCATCCACCATTGGTGGGCTATAATATGATATTACATAGCATAATATTGGTATTGTTCCATCTGAGCTTATGCCTTTAGATTTGTGATCCATACTCAATGAAACATAAAGTAACCATGTGTGCATTACTTATTTGCATACTTTTTTCCTTTACATTTGTTATGAGAGTGATACCTTGGTGATTGAGACATTATTGGGAACACATATATACATTACTTCATTTCCTTTACTTTCATAAGATTGATACTTGGTGGTTACAACATTATTGGAACTTTGGAACATAACATTATTAGATATGCTACTCGGGAATGAATAGATTCTCTTTACGTCATTACTTCCCTTGAGATGGTTTCTTTTAGTAGTTACAACATTATGAGAGCTTAGGAACTTCAGTCCATGGATAAGATACATATGAATTCCAATTGGTCAATGAATAGGAAACATGTGGACTTCAATATATATATATCAAACCTGAATGAGATACTTTGGAACATTTCGGGATGGGACAAGTACAAGGACGTTATGAACAATATGTGTTGTAGAAGGACACGAAATGTAACACCCCATAATTTTTTTTCTAACCTCACTTGATACCTTGGGTTCATATATACCTAGGTGTTGAGATGCCATGAGTATGTGTTTTATAGTGTCATTGGTGAAACATTTGACGTCGGACCTAATATGTGCAATAAGACCTTCGTAGGAGGTGTTTTGTGATTTCGTGGAGCATTTGGGAAATACCCCGTACACATTCTAACCTCATTTGGTGACTTGGATTCATGTTTACTTGATGATTAAGATCACTAAGTAAGTATTTTGTAGTGTTTTGATAAGGTATTGGACGATATGCAAGCATTGGAGAAGTGGCCGAAAAATTCAGCAAGGTGCTGAAACTTGCGCCACTACCCTGTTTTAGGGTGTGTGGCGCAAGCCACTAATTCAGATAGGGTGCAATTCTTGCGCCACTGCCTTGCTTTGCAGCAGTGGCGCAAGGCACAATTATTGTGCCTTTCCGGACTCGTTTTGTAACGCAATTCTACGACGATTCTTGGATGGTTTCTTTTGGTTCTTTGGAGTTCTTGAAGCATTGTTAAATCTTCAAACACTTCAATACACTCCTACATGATCAAATCATGAAATATGAATAATTATCCAAAATGTCTAATGAAGCCATGGGCGACTAGAATTCCTATTTTTGCGATCGAGACGACGAATGAGAATCTCGTAAGAGAATATTGTCGTGACATTATGGAATTATGTAAACATGAGATATATGGTGAATAATACATGAAAGTTGATGGGTTAAATGGATATGTGTTATTGGGCCCAAATTTAGGCCCAAAATGGAATTAAAAGACATGGCCCAACGGGTAAAATGACCCATTCTTCTACTTTGACCACATTTAATGCCAAAGGAATGGCTAAGTATGACTTGGGGTCTATATAAAGGCCCCAAAATCAGATTTTTATTCACACAAACTCTCATGCCTTTAAGATATTTTCTCAAACATTTCTCTAGTTCCAAACCCTAAAGCAAGATAATTCCTTGGGACTCTTTGGACAAGATCATCCTATTCCAAGCCTTGGTAAGTATTTATTCTCATGGATTAACATGTTATATGAATGGGAGATTATGTATATTATGATAGTTGTGTTGGCAAGGTGGTGAATAGCGTATTTTTGCTTTTGGTGAAAGATGTGCTATACTGGTGATTTGAACTTGAATTAGGACGTGTGCCTTTGATGAAAGAGCATGGTATGGAAAAAATATGAACATGTATGGTGTTATTTTTGGTATTAAACTTGTTATTGTCTATAAGTGGAAATTGTGGGATTTTGGCCGATATGTGTTATGAGTTGTATTAAGGTAATTTGATGGATTATTTGTGATGTGGTATGGATAAGAAAGTGTAAAGGAGAAGTGTTGTGGTGAAATGTGTCAATTATCATGTATCGGTCAATGTTGGGAATATTATGGAATTTTTGGAATAATAATTTTATCAATGGTTTTTGTCAAGGGAAAATGGCATGTTTAAGGGCAAACATGTGACTCATTGATGTTATATGCATTTGTAGAGTAGTTGATGGTTAATGTGAATCCCGTTATATATTTGTGTTGTAGAGTGACACATAAAAAAGGAGAGGGACTATTGTATGCACCTCTAGGATTATATATTCGTATTACAAATCCAAGGTATGTAAGGTTACTCTGTCCGTATCTTTCTGCGGCAACTAGTATCCACATTGACATTTCACTAGTCCTATCCCGAAATGTGCTAAGGTATCCTATATAGTCATTTTCATATATTTCCTACTCATGGATCATTTGTGAGTCTCATGTCTCATATTCATGGTTAATGTTCCAAAAGCTCAAATAAGGTTATGTTCCAATGTTCCAATAGTGGTTATACTTATGCCTCTTGTTCATAGATTGTTGTCCAATGGTTCCCATGGTGTTATGATTCTAATAATGTTATGTTGCCAAGTTATTCACATGTCTCTCACTCATTGATTCATGATCCAAAGTTTCAAGTAAAGTTATGACTATCCTAGTATCAATCTCAAAGTAATGAATAAAGTAATGCAAATGTGGTTAATGTTTGAGTACGGGTGGCAGCTTTGGGGGCAAAATGCCTAGCTCAAGACGATCCCGAGATTATTGGATCAGGGGCCAACTTTGTGGGTGAAAGCGTAGTGCAAGTCGAACCCGACAGGGGGCAGCTCTAGGGGTGAAAACCTAGCTCGAGCCGAACCTGATATGTTGATTTATGGGTGGCAGCTCTAGGGGCATAAGCCTAGCTCGAGCCGATCCCGATACATTGATTTATGGGTGGCAGGTCTAGGGGCATAAGCATAGCTCGACCCGATCCCAACATGATGATATGTTATGTAAAGACCCACTGATCACTCGGGGCCCGGGTACATTGCGACATATGTATTGACAAGCAAGCGTTGAATGCAAAGAAAGTAATGAAAGTAATGAAAGCAATACACATGGTTTCCAAAATGTAGAGTGGTGACTTACTCACATTGATTAGTCATTTGTATTGAGTTCATTGATATGTTCATGTGTTATATAGTTTTATTTGAGCCTTAAATACTCAGTACTTATTCCGTACTGACCCCTCTTGGGGAATTTACCTTACTTGCTGCAGGCGCAGGCACTAGTAGGCCTCCACAGTAGGTTGCCAGTCGTTGCAGATCATTGGTGAGCTCCAGCTAATTCGGGGCTTCTCCGAGTCAGAGTGTATATATGTTTTGGTGATGTACATATTGTGTAAAGCGGGAACTTATCTCGACTTATAGTTAATTTTGGTCAATGATCTTGTTAGAGACTTTTGTAGACGGATGTGGGTGTATCAGTGTGAAAGGCATATGTTGTTTTGACTGGATGGCCTCAACGGCCAAGTTTCATATGTATATATATGTCCCATGTTTTTTGTTATTCCTCTTTCAAGTTCTTACGTAATGGTGGTGATGCTTATGTTATGCATATGAGTGAACATAGGCAAAGGTTGGTTCTCTCAGGCCTTATCGGCTACAGGTGCCAATCATGTCTCGATGGGATTCAGGGCGTGACAAAAGTGGTATCCGAGCAGGTTGTTCTAAGGGTGTCTACAAAGCCGTGTCTGAGTAGAGTCTTACTTATCGATGTGTTGTGCACCATATTTATAAGTAGGAGGCTACGGGACATTTAGGATGTTGTTTCTTCTATTCATTCTAGATCGTGCAATAGAGCCAAAGTTGTAAGTGAAATGATATCTAATCATTGAAATTTATTTTTCTTGTTATAGTAACAATGCCAATGACAAGAAGAGGTCGCGGTAAAAGTAAGAGGATTGATAGAATTGCTGGTGAAGGAACTAGTATACCATTACCTGATCAAGTTAATCAAGGCGAGACTGAGCATGAATTTGTGTCACGAGCTTCCTCCACTCCCTCTGTACCAGAAGAGTCGAGTAGGAGAAGCGTACCTGTAGAACCACTAGTCAATACAACAGACCAGGATCTTAGAAATGCAGTTCATATGTTAACACAGTTAGTGGGCCCAGATTCAAGGATGAGCTAGTCCAATGACACATGATGATGATGCGGCTAGAGTGGCAAGTCGCAGAACACAAGATTTCCTAAAATTGGACCCTCATATCTTCACAGGGTCCGATCCAAAAGTAGATCCATAGGACTTCGTGGATCAAATTTAGAGGGCCTTGGAATTTATGCACGTGACGGGGGTAGAGACAGTTGAACTTGCTGCGTACCGATTGAAAGGAGAGGTAATATTGTGGTACGAGGATTGGAAGAAATCCCGTGATATTGGTGCAACTCCACCTACTTGGGAAGAGTTTAAAGTGGCTTTCCTAGATCATTATCTTTCGTATGAGATCCGCGAGGCACGTGCGGATCAATTCCTAAATCTTCGTCAGGGAAATCTAAGCGTCAGGGAATATAGCTTGCAATTTAAATCCTTGGCTCGATATGCGCCAAATGTTGTGGCTACGATGATAGACAGGGTCCATCGATACGTGGACAGACTAGAGCCATATTTGGTAAGGGATTGCACCATTGCTTCCTTGAAAAAAGACATGGATATAGAGAGAATTCAGGCTTTCGCCCAGAAAATGGAAGATCAACGACAGAGACGAAGGGTACATGAATTTGACAGGGGACAGTCCAAACGGGCTAGACCTATGGGACCACCTATGATGTCCTAAGGAGGATCTAGGCCCCGTATGTTTTCGAGATCACCTAGACCATCGTTATCTTATTCCACAGGGGGTGCTCACTCACAGTTTTGAGGGTCTAGGGGTGGTCCACCTGGGCAAAGTAGCGGAGTTCACGGATCACAGGCAGCAGGTCTTCCTCTTCAACAGTGTCAACACTGCGGGCGTATTCATTCAGGCACATGTCGGTCAGGGACGAATGTCTGCTTTTGGTGTCGTATGCCAGGACATATAGCTAGAGATTGTCCACAGCGGAGCATGGGTGGTATAGAACGACTGGCTGGGTTGGCTATTGCGTCATCAACATCGGTTCCTTCACTAGGCCGAGGGGTACAGCCTATTGGCCGTGGTAGAGGTGCCAGAGGAGCAGCCAGTACTAGTGGGGTCCAGAATCGCACTTATGCTTTAGTGGACCAACAAAATTCAGAGGCTTCCCCTAATGTTGTTACAGGTACATTATCCATATTCTCGTATAATGTATATTCATTGATTGACCCAGGTTCTACATTTTCCTATGTTACCCCATTGGTTGCTATGAAATTTGCAAAAGCACCAAAATTATTAATTAAATCAATTGAAGTGTCTACACCGGTTGGTGAATATATTATTGCAAAGAAAGTATATCGTAATTGTGTGGTAACGGTGTGTGGTCATGATACACTGGCCGATCTTATTGAATTGGACATGGTGGATTTTGATGTGATCATGGGAATGGATTGGTTGGCCTCTTGTTATGCCACGGTAGATTGCCGGGCCAAGAAGGTGAAATTTTGTTTTCCGTAAGTAAAAGTTCTTAAATGGCAGGGTAATGTAGGGGCACCACGAGGGAGATTTATTTTCTATTTGAAAGCCAGAAAAATGATTGATAAGGGTTATATATGTCATTTAGTACGGGTGAAAGATACTGAAGTGGAACCACTAACTCCACAGTCGATTCCAGTGGTCAATGAATTTCTGGATGTCTTTCCAGAGGATCTTCCAGGCTTACCCCCAGAACGAAAAGTCGAATTTGGCATTGATATGATTCCAGACACTCAGCCTATCTCTATTCCCCTATATAGAATGGCTCCATCAGAATTACGTGAATTGAAGGAGCAATTGAAAGATTTGCTGGACAAGGGCTTCATTAGGCCTAGTATGTCCCCATGGGGTGCACCGGTATTATTTGTGCGAAAGAAAGATGGCACCTTAAGAATTTGCATTGACTATCGATAATTGAATAAGGTAACGATCAAGAACAAATATCCCCTCCCTCACATTGATGATTTGTTTGATCATTTACAGGGTGCCAAGTGTTTTTCAAAGATCGACTTGAGGTCAGGCTATCATCAAGTCAGAGTTAGAGAAGAAGATGTACCCAAGACAGCTTTCCGAACACGGTATGGCCATTATGATTTTTAGTTATGTCATTTGGACTAACAAATGCTCCAGCTGTGTTCATGGATTTGATGAATAGGGTGTTTAAGCCATTTCTGGACGTGTTCGTCAGGGTGTTTATAGATGACATCCTAGTTTATTCAAGATCACCAGAGGACCATGCTAATCACTTACGACAAGTGTTACAGATTCTTCGTGAGCATAAGTTGTATGCAAAGTTCTCCAAATGTGAGTTTTGGTTGAGATCAGTCGCGTTCTTGGGTCACATTGTGTCAGACAAAGGCATACAGGTTGATACACAAAAGATTGAAGAATTGAAAAATTGGCCAAGACCTACGAGACCTACAGAAATTTATAGTTTTCTTGGACTGGCAGGTTATTACAGAAGATTTGTGGAAGGTTTTTCCTCTATTTCTGCACCGTTAACAAAGCTTACACATAAGGCAGTAAAATTTCAATGGAATAACGTATGTGAGAAAAGCTTCCAAAGGTTGAAAGATAAATTAACCTCCACACCAGTTTTAGTGCTTCCCGAAGGTACCGAAGGTTATGTAGTGTATTGTGATGCTTCCGGGGTTGGCCTCGACTGTGTATTAATGCAACACGGTAATGTCATAGCCTATCCCTGACGACAGTTGCAGCCACATGAGAAAAACTATCCCACACATGATCTTGAATTGGCAGCGGTAGTTTTTGCTTTAAAGATATGGCGTCATTATTTATATGGGGTTCATGTTGACATCTATACAGATCACAAAAGCTTGCAATATCTTTTTAAGCAGAAGGAACTCAATTTGAGGCAACGAAGGTGGTTAGTGCTTTTAAAAGACTATGACATTGATATTCTTTATCACCCAGGCAAAGCAAATATAGTAGCTGATGCATTGAGCTGTAAGGCAGTAGAAAGCACTAGTGGTCAGTTGAATGAAAAGCATGAGATAATCAAAGATCTGAAACAATTAGCCAGCTTGGGAGTTCGCCTTATTGAATCCTCAGATGATAGAGTTATCGTGCAAAATGCAGCGGAATCTTCCTTAATAACTGAAGTGAAAGAGAAACAGTTTGCGGAGTCTATGTTATTGCAGCTAAAGGAAAATGTACAACAGGATTTGACAAAGGCATTTGATCTTACACCGAAAGGGGTACTTCAATGTCAAGGGAGATTATGTGTACCGGACGTAGATGAGATGAGGACACGAATTATGACAGAGGCGCATCATTCGCGCTATTCTATTCATCCGGGTGCTACTAAAATGTTCCATGAATTGAAAAAGGTGTATTGGTGGGAAAATATGAAAAAGAACATTGTGGAATTTGTCGTGCAATGCCCAAATTGTCAACAAGTGAAAGTGGAACATCAGAAACTGGGAGGTTACATGCAATGTATCAATCTTCCATTCTGGAAGTGGGATATGATTAATATGGATTTCATTATGGGTTTTCCTCGTACATTGCGAAAGTTTGATTCTATCTGGGTCATAGTGGAAAGGCTTACCAAATCAGCGCATTTTCTACCAGTCAAGAGGACCTATATAGCTGAGGATTATGCGAAGTTGTATGTGAAGGAGATAGTACTATTGCATGGCATTCCACTTTCTATCATATCAGACAGAGAAGCACAGTTCACAGCACACTTTTGGAGATCTTTTCAGCAGAGTCTGGGTACACAGGTGAATTTGAGTACGACTTTCCATCCTCAGACTGATGGACAAGCAGAACGTACTATTCATACACTTGAAGATATGCTACGAGCTTGTACGTTAGATTTTCAAGGCAGTTGGGACGACCATTTGCCTCTTATTGAATTTGCGTATAACAATAGCTATCATTCAAGTATTAAAATGGCACCTTATGAAGCTTTGTACAGAAGGAAATGTAGATCACTAATAGGATGGTTTGAAGCAGGTGAAACTGCTTTACTTGGTCCAGATATTGTTCACCAGGATATGGAAAAGGTTAATGTGATCCAACAGCGGTTACAAATGGCTCAAATTCGTCACAAGTCATATGCCGATGTTAGAAGAAGAGGTCTTGAATTTTCCATAGGTGATTGGGTGTTTTTAAAGGTGTCACCGATAAAAGGGGTAATGCGGTTCGAAAAGAAAGGGAAATTGAGTCCATGTTACATAGGCCCATATGAAATTATTAGAAGATTTGGGAAAGTTGCGTATGAATTAGCACTACCTCAAGAATTTTCCCTAGTTCATCCGGTATTTCAAGTTTCGATGCTTCAAAAATGCATAGAAGATCCTTCTCGTATTCTTCCCGTAGAAGATGTGCAAGTTACGGAGGATCTTACTTATGAAGAGGTACCCATTGCTATTCTAGAGCGACAACTAAAGAGATTGAGGAATAAAGATGTCGCATCCGTAAAAGTCCTTTGGAGAAATCAACAAATAGAGGAAGTCACGTGGGAAGCGGAACAAATGATAAAATCCAAGTATCCCCATCTATTTTAAATGGAAAAGGATGTTCACAGTGCGGAGGTGGAACAATAACAAGTAAGTATTTAAGAGCATTATGTGTATGTGTATACGTAAAGTAAAGATGCAATTGTTGTATATAAGACGATGTTGTTAACATTCGAGGACGAATGTTTCTAAGGGGGGAAGAATGTAACATCACTTGATACCTTGGGGTCATATCTACCTAGGTGTTGAGATGCCATGAGTATGTGTTTTATAGTGTCATTGGTAAAACATTTGACATCGGACCTAATATGTGCGATTAGACCTTCGTAGGAGGTGTTTTGTGATTTTGTGGAGCATTTGGGCAATACCCCGTACACATTCAAACCTCATTTGGTGACTTGGATTCATGTTTACTTGATGATTAAGATTACTAAGTAAGTATTTTGTAGTGTTTTCATAAGGTATTGGACGATATGTAAGTATTGGAGAAGTGGCCGAAAAATTCAGCAAGGTGCTGAAACTTGCGCCACTACCCTGTTTCAGGGGGTGTGGCGCAAGCCATTGATTCAGATAGGGTGCAATTCTTGCGCCACTGCCTTTCTTTGCAGCAGTGGCGCAAGGCACAAATATTGTGCCTTTCCGGACTCGTTTTGTAACACAATTCTACGACGATTCTTGGATGGTTTCTTTTGGTTCTTTGGAGTTCTTGGATCATTGTTAAAGCTTCAAACACTTCAATACACTCCTACATGATCAAATCATGAAACATGAATAATTATCCAAAATGTCTAATGAAGCCATGGGCGACTAGAATTTCTATTTTTGCGATCGAGACGACGAATGAGAATCTCGTAAGAGAATATTGTCGTGACATTATGGAATTATGTAAACATGAGATATATGGTGAATAATACATGAAAGTTGATGGGTTAAATGGATATGTGTTATTGGGCCCAAATTTAGGCCCAAAATGGAATTAAAAGACATGGCCCAATGGGCAAAATGACCCATTCTTCTACTTTGACCACATTTAATGCCAACGAAATTGCTAAGTATGACTTGGGGTCTATATAAAGGCCCCAAAATCAGATTTTTATTCACACAAACTCTCATGCCTTTAAGATATTTTCTCAAACATTTCTCTAGTTCCAAACCCTAAAGCAAGATAATTCCTTGGGACTCTTTGGACAAGATCATCCTATTCCAAGCCTTGGTAAGTATTTATTCTCATGGATTAACATATTATATGCATGGGAGATTATGTATATTGTGATAGTTGTGTTGGCAAGGTGGTGAATAGTGCATTTTTGCTTTTGGTGAAAGATGTGCTATCTTGGTGATTTGAACTTGAATTAGGACTTGTGCCTTTGATGAAAGAGCATGGTATGGAAAAAATATGAACATTTATGGTGTTATTTTTGGTATTAAACTTGTTATTGTCTATAAGTGGAAATTGTGGGATTTTGGCTGATATGTGTTATGAGTTGTATTAAGGTAATTTTATGGATTATTTGTGATGTGGTATGGATAAGAAAGTGTAAAGGAGAAGTGTTGTGGTGAAATTTGTCAATTATCATGTACTGGTCAATGTTGGGAATATTATGGAATTTTTGGAATAATAATTTTATCAATGGTTTTGTCAAGGGGAAATGGCATGTTTAAGGGCAAACATGTGACTCATTGATGTTATATGCATTTGTAGAGTAGTTGATGGTTAATGTGAATCCCGTTATATATTTGTGTTGTAGAGTGATATATAAAGAAGGAGCGGGACTATTGTATGCACCTCTAGGATTATATATTCGTATTGCGAATCCAAGGTATGTAAGGTTACTCTGTCCGTATCTTCCTGCGGCAACTAGTATCCACATTGACATTTCACTAGTGCTATCCCGAAATGTGCTAAGGTATCCTATATATTCATTGTCATATATTTTCTACTCATGGATCATTTGTGAGTCTCATGTCTCATATTCATGGTTAATGTTCCAAAAGCTCAAATAAGGTTACGTTCCAATGTTCCAATAGTGATTATACTTATGCCTCTTGTTCATAGATTGTTGTCCAATGGTTCCCATGGTGTTATGATTCTAATAATGTTATGTTGCCAAGTTATTCACATGTCTCTCACTCATTGATTCATGATCCAAAGTTTCAAGTAAAGTTATGACTATCCTAGTATCAATCTCAAGGTAATGAATAAAGTAATGCAAATGTGGTTAATGTTTGAGTACGGGTGACAGCTTTGGGGGCGAAATGCTTAGCTCAAGACGATCCCGAGATTATTGGATCAGGGGGCAGCTTTGTGGGTGAAAGCCTAGCTCAAGCCGAACCTGACAGGGGGAAGCTCTAAGGGTGAAAACCTAGCTCGAGCCAAACCTGATATATTGATTTATGGGTGGCAGCTCTAGGGGCATAAGCCTAGCTCGAGCCGATCCCGATACATTGATTTATGGGTGGCAGGTCTAGGGGCATAATCATAGCTCGACCCGATCCCAACATGATTATATGTTATGTAAAGACCCACTGATCAGTCAGGGCCTGGGTACATTGCGACATATGTATTGAAAAGCAAGCGTTGAATGCAAAAAAAGTAATGAAAGTAATGAAAGCAATACACATGGTTTCCAAAATGTAGAGTGGTGACTTACTCACATTGATTAGTCATTTGTATTGAGTTCATTGATATGTTCATGTGTTATATAGTTTCATTTGAGCCTTACATACTCAGTACTTATTCCGTACTGACCCCTCCTGGGGAATTTACCTTACTTGCTGCAGGCGCAGGCACTAGTAGGCCTCTACAGTAGGTGGCCAGTCGTTGCAGATCATTGGTGAGCTCCAGCTAATTCGGGGCTTCTCCGAGTCAGACTGTATATATGTTTTGGTGATGTACATATTGTGTAAAGCGGGAACTTATCCCGACTTATAGTTAATTTTGGTCAATGCTCTTGTTAGAGGCTTTTATAGACGGATGTGGGTGTATCAGTGTAAAAGGCATATGTTGTTTTGACTGGATGGCTCCAACGGCCAAGTTTCATAAGTATATATATGTCCCATGTTTTCTGTTATTCGTCTTTCAAGTTCTTGCGTAATGGTGGTGATGCTTATGTTATACATATGAGTGAACATAGGCAAAGGTTGGTTCTCTCGGTCCTTATCGGCTACGGGTGCTAATCATGTCTCGATGGAATTCGGGGCGTGACAAAAGTGGTATCCAAGCAGGTTGTTCTAAGGGTGTCTTCAAAGTTGTGTCTGAGTAGAGTCTTACTTATCGATGTGTTGTGCACCACATTCATAAGTAGGAGGCTATGGGACATTTAGGATGTTGTTTCTTCTATTCATTCTAGATCGTGCAATAGAGGCAAAGTTGTAAGTGAAATGATATCTGATCATTGAAATTTATTTTTCTTGTTATAGTAACAATCCCAATGACAAGAAGAGGTCGCAGTAAAAGTAAGAGGATTGATAGAATTGCTGGTGAAGGAACTAGTATACCACCACCTGATCAAGTTAATCAAGGTGAGACTGAGCATGAATTTGTGTCACGAGCTTCCTCCACTCCCTCTGTACCAGAAGAGTCGAGTAGGAGAAGCGTACCTGCAGAACCACCAGTCAATACTACGGACCAGGATCTTAGAAATGCAGTTCATATGTTAACACAGTTAGTGGCAGCCCAGAGTCAAGGATGAGCTGGTCTAGTTACACATGATGATGATGCGGCTAGAGTGGCAAGTCGCAGAACACAATATTTCCTAAAATTGGACCCTCCTATCTTCACAGGGTCCGATCCAAAAGCAGATCCACAGGACTTCGTGGATCAAATTTAGAGGGCCTTGGAAATTATGCACGTGACGGGGGTAGAGACAGTTGAACTTGCTGTGTACCGATTGAAAGGAGAGGCAATATTGTGGTACGAGGATTGGAAGAAATCCCATGATATTGGTGCAACTCCACCTACTTGGGAAGTGTTTAAAGTGGCTTTCCTAGATCATTATCTTCCGTATGAGATCCGCGAGGCACGTACGGATCAATTCCTAAATCTCCATCAGGGAAATCTAAGTGTCAGGGAATATAGATTGTAATTTAATTCCTTGGCTCGATATGCGCCAAATGTTGTGTCTACGATGACAGACAGGGTCCATCGATACGTGGACAGACTAGAGCCATATTTGGTAAGGGATTGCACCATTGCCGCCTTGAACAAAGACATGTATATAGCGAGAATTCAGGCCTTCGCCCAGAAAATGGAAGATCAACGAAAGAGACGAAGGGTACATGAATTTGACAAGGGACAGTCCAAACGAGCTAGACCTATGGGACCACTTATGATGTCCCAAGGAGGATCTAGGCCCCGTATGTTTTCGAGACCACCTAGACCATCATTCTGTTATTACACAGGGGGTGCTCACTCACAGTTTTGAGGGTCTAGGGGTGGTCCATCTGGGCAAAGTAGCGGAGTTCACGGATCACAGGTATCAGGTCTTCCTCGTCAGCAGTGTCAACACTGCAGGCGTATTCATTTAGGCATATGTCTCTCAGGGACGAATGTCTGCTTTTGGTGTCGTATGCCAGGACATATAGCGAGAGATTGTCCACAGCGGAGCATGGGTGGTATAGCACGACCGGCTGGGTCGGCTGTTGCGTCATCAGCATCGGTTCCTTCACTGGGCTGAGGGGTACAGCCTATTGGCCGTGGTAGAGGTGCCAGAGGAGCAGCCAGTACTAGTGGGGTCCAGAATCGCACTTATGCTTTAGTGTACCGACAAAATTCAGAGGCTTCCCTTGATTTTGTTACAGGTACATTATCCATATTCTCGTATAATGTATATGCGTTGATTGACCCAGGTTCTACATTTTCCTATGTTACCCCATTGGTTGCTGTGAAATTTGTAAAAGCACCAGAATTATTAATTAAATCAATTGAAGTGTCTACACCGGTTGGTGAATATATTATTGCAAAGAGAGTATATCTAATTATGTGGTAACGGTGTGTGGTCATGATACATTGGCCGATCTTATTGAATTGGACATGGTGGATTTTGATGTGATCATGGGAATGGATTGGTTGGCCTCTTGTTATGCCACGGTAGATTGCCGGGCCAAGAAGGTGAAATTTTGTTTTCCGCAAGAAAATGTTCTTGAATGGCAGGGTAATGTAGGGGCACCACGAGGGAGATTTATTTCCTATTTGAAAGCCAGAAAAATGATTGCTAAGGGTTATATATGTCATTTAGTACGGGTGAAAGATACTGAAGTGGAACCACTAACTCCGCAGTCGGTTCCAGTGGTCAATGAATTTCTGGATGTTTTTCCAGAGGATCTTCCAGGCTTACCCCCAGAACGGGAAGTCGAATTTGGCATTGATGTGATTTCAGGCACTCAGCCTATCTCTATTCCCCCATATAGAATGGCTCCATCAAAATTACGTGAATTGAAGGAGCAATTGAAAGATTTGCTGGACAAGGGCTTCATTAGGCCTAGTATGTCCCCATGGTGTGCACCGATATTATTTGTGCGAAAGAAAGATGGCACCTTGAGAATTTGCATTGACTATCGGCAATTGAATAAGGTAACAATCAAGAACAAATATCCCCTCCCTCGCATTGATGATTTGTTTGATCAGTTACAAGGTGCCAAGTGTTTTTCAAAGATCGACTTGAGGTCAGGCTACCATCAAGTCAGAGTTAGAGAAGAAGATGTACCCAAGACAGCTTTTCGAACACGATATGGTCATTATGAATTTTTAGTTATGTCATTTGGACTAACAAATGCTCCAGCTGTGTTCATGGATTTGATGAATAGGGTGTTTAAGCCATTTCTGGACGTGTTCATCACGGTGTTTATAGATGACATCCTAGTTTATTCAAGATCACCAGAGGACCATGCTAATCACTTACGACAAGTGTTACAGATTCTCTCTAAGCTTAAGTTGTATGCAAAGTTCTCCAAATATGAGTTTTGGTTGAGATCAGTCGTGTTCTTGGGTCACATTGTGTCAGGTAAAGGCATACAGGTTGATACACAAAAGATTGAAGCAGTGAAAAATTGGCCAAGACCTACGACACCCACAGAAATTCATAGTTTTCTAGGACTGGCAGGTTATTACAGAAGATTTGTGGAAGGTTTTTTCTCTATTGCTGCACCGTTAACAAAGCTTACACATAAGGCAGTAAAATTTCAATGGAATGACGCATGTGAGAAAAGCTTCCAAAGGTTGAAAGATAAATTAACCTCCACACCAGTTTTAGTACTTCACGAAGGTACCAAAGGTTATGTAGTGTATTGTGATGCTTTCGGGGTTGTCCTAGGCTGTGTATTAATGCAACACGATAATGTCATATCCTATCCCTCACGACAGTTGCGGCCACATGATAAAAACTATCCCACACATGATCTAGAATTGGTAGCGGTAGTTTTTGCTTTAAAGATATGGCGTCATTATTTATATGGGGTTCATGTTGACATCTATACGGATCACAAAAGCTTGCAATATCTTTTTAAGCAGAAGGAACTCAATTTGAGGCAATGAAGGTGGTTAGAGCTTTTAAAAGACTATGACATTGATAGTCTTTATCACTCAGGCAAAGCAAATGTAGTAGCTGATGCATTGGGCTGTAAGGAAGTAGAAAGCACTAGTGGTCAGTTGAATGAAAAGCATGAGATAATCAAAGATCTGAAGCAATTAGCCAGCTTGGGAGTTCGCCTTATTGAATCCTCAGATGATAGTGTTATTGTGCAGAATGCAGCAGAATCCTCCTTAATAACTGAAGTGAAAGAGAAACAGTTTGCGGAGTCTATGTTATTGCAGCTAAAGGAAAATGTACAACAGGATTTGACAAAGGCATTTGATCTTACACCGAAAGGGGTACTTCAATGTCAAGGGAGATTATGTGTACCGGACGTAGATGAGATGAGGACACGAATTATGACAGAGGCGCATCATTCGCGCTATTCTATTCATCCGGGTGCTACTAAAATGTTCCATGAATTGAAAAAGGTGTATTGGTGGGAAAATATGAAAAAGAACATTGTGGAATTTGTCGTGCAATGCCCAAATTGTCAACAAGTGAAAGTGGAACATCAGAAACTGGGAGGTTACATGCAATGTATCAATCTTCCATTCTGGAAGTGGGATATGATTAATATGGATTTCATTATGGGTTTTCCTCGTACATTGCGAAAGTTTGATTCTATCTGGGTCATAGTGGAAAGGCTTACCAAATCAGCGCATTTTCTACCAGTCAAGAGGACCTATATAGCTGAGGATTATGCGAAGTTGTATGTGAAGGAGATAGTACTATTGCATGGCATTCCACTTTCTATCATATCAGACAGAGAAGCACAGTTCACAGCACACTTTTGGAGATCTTTTCAGCAGAGTCTGGGTACACAGGTGAATTTGAGTACGACTTTCCATCCTCAGACTGATGGACAAGCAGAACGTACTATTCATACACTTGAAGATATGCTACGAGCTTGTACGTTAGATTTTCAAGGCAGTTGGGACGACCATTTGCCTCTTATTGAATTTGCGTATAACAATAGCTATCATTCAAGTATTAAAATGGCACCTTATGAAGCTTTGTACAGAAGGAAATGTAGATCACTAATAGGATGGTTTGAAGCAGGTGAAACTGCTTTACTTGGTCCAGATATTGTTCACCAGGATATGGAAAAGGTTAATGTGATCCAACAGCGGTTACAAATGGCTCAAATTCGTCACAAGTCATATGCCGATGTTAGAAGAAGAGGTCTTGAATTTTCCATAGGTGATTGGGTGTTTTTAAAGGTGTCACCGATAAAAGGGGTAATGCGGTTCGAAAAGAAAGGGAAATTGAGTCCATGTTACATAGGCCCATATGAAATTATTAGAAGATTTGGGAAAGTTGCGTATGAATTAGCACTACCTCAAGAATTTTCCCTAGTTCATCCGGTATTTCAAGTTTCAATGCTTCAAAAATGCATAGAAGATCCTTCTCGTATTCTTCCCGTAGAAGATGTGCAAGTTACGGAGGATCTTACTTATGAAGAGGTACCCATTGCTATTCTAGAGCGACAACTAAAGAGATTGAGGAATAAAGATGTCGCATCCGTAAAAGTCCTTTGGAGAAATCAACAAATAGAGGAAGTCACGTGGGAAGCGGAACAAATGATAAAATCCAAGTATCCCCATCTATTTTAAATGGAAAAGGATGTTCACAGTGCGGAGGTGGAACAATAACAAGTAAGTATTTAAGAGCATTATGTGTATGTGTATACGTAAAGTAAAGATGCAATTGTTGTATATAAGACGATGTTGTTAACATTCGAGGACGAATGTTTCTAAGGGGGGAAGAATGTAACATCACTTGATACCTTGGGGTCATATCTACCTAGGTGTTGAGATGCCATGAGTATGTGTTTTATAGTGTCATTGGTAAAACATTTGACATCGGACCTAATATGTGCGATTAGACCTTCGTAGGAGGTGTTTTGTGATTTTGTGGAGCATTTGGGCAATACCCCGTACACATTCAAACCTCATTTGGTGACTTGGATTCATGTTTACTTGATGATTAAGATTACTAAGTAAGTATTTTGTAGTGTTTTCATAAGGTATTGGACGATATGTAAGTATTGGAGAAGTGGCCGAAAAATTCAGCAAGGTGCTGAAACTTGCGCCACTACCCTGTTTCAGGGGGTGTGGCGCAAGCCATTGATTCAGATAGGGTGCAATTCTTGCGCCACTGCCTTTCTTTGCAGCAGTGGCGCAAGGCACAAATATTGTGCCTTTCCGGACTCGTTTTGTAACACAATTCTACGACGATTCTTGGATGGTTTCTTTTGGTTCTTTGGAGTTCTTGGATCATTGTTAAAGCTTCAAACACTTCAATACACTCCTACATGATCAAATCATGAAACATGAATAATTATCCAAAATGTCTAATGAAGCCATGGGCGACTAGAATTTCTATTTTTGCGATCGAGACGACGAATGAGAATCTTGTAAGAGAATATTGTCGTGACATTATGGAATTATGTAAACATGAGATATATGGTGAATAATACATGAAAGTTTATGGGTTAAATGGATATGTGTTATTGGGCCCAAATTTAGGCCCAAAATGGAATTAAAAGACATGGCCCAATGGGCAAAATGACCCATTCTTCTACTTTGACCACATTTAATGCCAACGAAATTGCTAAGTATGACTTGGGGTCTATATAAAGGCCCCAAAATCAGATTTTTATTCACACAAACTCTCATGCCTTTAAGATATTTTCTCAAACATTTCTCTAGTTCCAAACCCTAAAGCAAGATAATTCCTTGGGACTCTTTGGACAAGATCATCCTATTCCAAGCCTTGGTAAGTATTTATTCTCATGGATTAACATATTATATGCATGGGAGATTATGTATATTGTGATAGTTGTGTTGGCAAGGTGGTGAATAGTGTATTTTTGCTTTTGGTGAAAGATGTGCTATCTTGGTGATTTGAACTTGAATTAGGACTTGTGCCTTTGATGAAAGAGCATGGTATGGAAAAAATATGAACATTTATGGTGTTATTTTTGGTATTAAACTTGTTATTGTCTATAAGTGGAAATTGTGGGATTTTGGCTGATATGTGTTATGAGTTGTATTAAGGTAATTTTATGGATTATTTGTGATGTGGTATGGATAAGAAAGTGTAAAGGAGAAGTGTTGTGGTGAAATTTGTCAATTATCATGTACTGGTCAATGTTGGGAATATTATGGAATTTTTGGAATAATAATTTTATCAATGGTTTTGTCAAGGGGAAATGGCATGTTTAAGGGCAAACATGTGACTCATTGATGTTATATGCATTTGTAGAGTAGTTGATGGTTAATGTGAATCCCGTTATATATTTGTGTTGTAGAGTGATATATAAAGAAGGAGCGGGACTATTGTATGCACCTCTAGGATTATATATTCGTATTGCGAATCCAAGGTATGTAAGGTTACTCTGTCCGTATCTTCCTGCGGCAACTAGTATCCACATTGACATTTCACTAGTGCTATCCCGAAATGTGCTAAGGTATCCTATATATTCATTGTCATATATTTTCTACTCATGGATCATTTGTGAGTCTCATGTCTCATATTCATGGTTAATGTTCCAAAAGCTCAAATAAGGTTACGTTCCAATGTTCCAATAGTGATTATACTTATGCCTCTTGTTCATAGATTGTTGTCCAATGGTTCCCATGGTGTTATGATTCTAATAATGTTATGTTGCCAAGTTATTCACATGTCTCTCACTCATTGATTCATGATCCAAAGTTTCAAGTAAAGTTATGACTATCCTAGTATCAATCTCAAGGTAATGAATAAAGTAATGCAAATGTGGTTAATGTTTGAGTACGGGTGACAGCTTTGGGGGCGAAATGCTTAGCTCAAGACGATCCCGAGATTATTGGATCAGGGGGCAGCTTTGTGGGCGAAAGTCTAGCTCAAGCCGAACCTGACAGGGGGAAGCTCTAGGGGTGAAAACCTAGCTCGAGCCAAACCTGATATATTGATTTATGGGTGGCAGCTCTAGGGGCATAAGCCTAGCTCGAGCCGATCCCGATACATTGATTTATGGGTGGCAGGTCTAGGGGCATAATCATAGCTCGACCCGATCCCAACATGATTATATGTTATGTAAAGACCCACTGATCAGTCAGGGCCTGGGTACATTGCGACATATGTATTGACAAGCAAGCGTTGAATGCAAAAAAAGTAATGAAAGTAATGAAAGCAATACACATGGTTTCCAAAATGTAGAGTGGTGACTTACTCACATTGATTAGTCATTTGTATTGAGTTCATTGATATGTTCATGTGTTATATAGTTTCATTTGAGCCTTACATACTCAGTACTTATTCCGTACTGACCCCTCCTGGGGAATTTACCTTACTTGCTGCAGGCGCAGGCACTAGTAGGCCTCTACAGTAGGTGGCCAGTCGTTGCAGATCATTGGTGAGCTCCAGCTAATTTGGGGCTTCTCCGAGTCAGACTGTATATATGTTTTGGTGATGTACATATTGTGTAAAGCGGGAACTTATCCCGACTTATAGTTAATTTTGGTCAATGCTCTTGTTAGAGGCTTTTGTAGACGGATGTGGGTGTATCAGTGTAAAAGGCATATGTTGTTTTGACTGGATGGCTCCAACGGCCAAGTTTCATAAGTATATATATGTCCCATGTTTTCTGTTATTCGTCTTTCAAGTTCTTGCGTAATGGTGGTGATGCTTATGTTATGCATATGAGTGAACATAGGCAAAGGTTGGTTCTCTCGGTCCTTATCGGCTACGGGTGCTAATCATGTCTCGATGGAATTCGGGGCGTGACAAAAGTGGTATACAAGCAGGTTGTTCTAAGGGTGTCTTCAAAGTTGTGTCTGAGTAGAGTCTTACTTATCGATGTGTTGTGCAC
Source organism: Capsicum rhomboideum (assembly GCA_031232105.1). NCBI lineage: Eukaryota > Viridiplantae > Streptophyta > Magnoliopsida > Solanales > Solanaceae > Capsicum > Capsicum rhomboideum. Next base: position 91,764,645 of record CP124711.1, read on the forward strand.
CACATTCATAAGTAGGAGGCTATGGGACATTTAGGATGTTGTTTCTTCTATTCATTCTAGATCGTGCAATAGAGGCAAAGTTGTAAGTGAAATGATATCTGATCATTGAAATTTATTTTTCTTGTTATAGTAACAATCCCAATGACAAGAAGAGGTCGCAGTAAAAGTAAGAGGATTGATAGAATTGCTGGTGAAGGAACTAGTATACCACCACCTGATCAAGTTAATCAAGGTGAGACTGAGCATGAATTTGTGTCACGAGCTTCCTCCACTCCCTCTGTACCAGAAGAGTCGAGTAGGAGAAGCGTACCTGCAGAACCACCAGTCAATACTACGGACCAGGATCTTAGAAATGCAGTTCATATGTTAACACAGTTAGTGGCAGCCCAGAGTCAAGGATGAGCTGGTCTAATTACACATGATGATGATGCGGCTAGAGTGGCAAGTCGCAGAACACAAGATTTCCTAAAATTGGACCCTCCTATCTTCACAGGGTCCGATCCAAAAGCAGATCCACAGGACTTCGTGGATCAAATTTAGAGGGCCTTGGAAATTATGCACGTGACGGGGGTAGAGACAGTTGAACTTGCTGTGTACCGATTGAAAGGAGAGGCAATATTGTGGTACGAGGATTGGAAGAAATCCCATGATATTGGTGCAACTCCACCTACCTGGGAAGTATTTAAAGTGGCTTTCCTAGATCATTATCTTCCGTATGAGATCCGCGAGGCACGTATGGATCAATTCCTAAATCTCCGTCAGGGAAATCTAAGTGTCAGGGAATATAGATTGTAATTTAATTCCTTGGCTCGATATGCGCCAAATGTTGTGTCTACGATGACAGACAGGGTCCATCGATACGTGGACAGACTAGAGCCATATTTGGTAAGGGATTGCACCATTGCCGCCTTGAACAAAGACATGTATATAGCGAGAATTCAGGCCTTCGCCCAGAAAATGGAAGATCAACGAAAGAGACGAAGGGTACATGAATTTGACAAGGGACAGTCCAAACGAGCTAGACCTATGGGACCACTTATGATGTCCCAAGGAGGATCTAGGCCCCGTATGTTTTTGAGACCACCTAGACCATCATTCTGTTATTACACAGGGGGTGCTCACTCACAGTTTTGAGGGTCTAGGGGTGGTCCATCTGGGCAAAGTAGCGGAGTTCACGGATCACAGGTATCAGGTCTTCCTCGTCAGCAGTGTCAACACTGCAGGCGTATTCATTTAGGCATATGTCTCTCAGGGACGAATGTCTGCTTTTGGTGTCGTATGCCAGGACATATAGCGAGAGATTGTCCACAGCGGAGCATGGGTGGTATAGCACGACCGGCTGGGTCGGCTGTTGCGTCATCAGCATCGGTTCCTTCACTGGGCTGAGGGGTACAGCCTATTGGCCGTGGTAGAGGTGCCAGAGGAGCAGCCAGTACTAGTGGGGTCCAGAATCGCACTTATGCTTTAGTGTACCGACAAAATTCAGAGGCTTCCCTTGATTTTGTTACAGGTACATTATCCATATTCTCGTATAATGTATATGCGTTGATTGACCCAGGTTCTACATTTTCCTATGTTACCCCATTGGTTGCTGTGAAATTTGTAAAAGCACCAGAATTATTAATTAAATCAATTGAAGTGTCTACACCGGTTGGTGAATATATTATTGCAAAGAGAGTATATCTAATTATGTGGTAACGGTGTGTGGTCATGATACATTGGCCGATCTTATTGAATTGGACATGGTGGATTTTGATGTGATCATGGGAATGGATTGGTTGGCCTCTTGTTATGCCACGGTAGATTGCCGGGCCAAGAAGGTGAAATTTTGTTTTCCGCAAGAAAATGTTCTTGAATGGCAGGGTAATGTAGGGGCACCACGAGGGAGATTTATTTCCTATTTGAAAGCCAGAAAAATGATTGCTAAGGGTTATATATGTCATTTAGTACGGGTGAAAGATACTGAAGTGGAACCACTAACTCCGCAGTCGGTTCCAGTGGTCAATGAATTTCTGGATGTTTTTCCAGAGGATCTTCCAAGCTTACCCCCAGAACGGGAAGTCGAATTTGGCATTGATGTGATTTCAGGCACTCAGCCTATCTCTATTCCCCCATATAGAATGGCTCCATCAAAATTACGTGAATTGAAGGAGCAATTGAAAGATTTGCTGGACAAGGGCTTCATTAGGCCTAGTATGTCCCCATGGTGTGCACCGATATTATTTGTGCGAAAGAAAGATGGCACCTTGAGAATTTGCATTGACTATCGGCAATTGAATAAGGTAACAATCAAGAACAAATATCCCCTCCCTCGCATTGATGATTTGTTTGATCAGTTACAAGGTGCCAAGTGTTTTTCAAAGATCGACTTGAGGTCAGGCTACCATCAAGTCAGAGTTAGAGAAGAAGATGTACCCAAGACAGCTTTTCGAACACGATATGGTCATTATGAATTTTTAGTTATGTCATTTGGACTAACAAATGCTCCAGCTGTGTTCATGGATTTGATGAATAGGGTGTTTAAGCCATTTCTGGACGTGTTCGTCACGGTGTTTATAGATGACATCCTAGTTTATTCAAGATCACCAGAGGACCATGCTAATCACTTACGACAAGTGTTACAGATTCTCTCTAAGCTTAAGTTGTATGCAAAGTTCTCCAAATATGAGTTTTGGTTGAGATCAGTCGTGTTCTTGGGTCACATTGTGTCAGGTAAAGGCATACAGGTTGATACACAAAAGATTGAAGCAGTGAAAAATTGGCCAAGACCTACGACACCCACAGAAATTCATAGTTTTCTAGGACTAGCAGGTTATTACAGAAGATTTGTGGAAGGTTTTTTCTCTATTGCTGCACCGTTAACAAAGCTTACACATAAGGCAGTAAAATTTCAATGGAATGACGCATGTGAGAAAAGCTTCCAAAGGTTGAAAGATAAATTAACCTCCACACCAGTTTTAGTGCTTCACGAAGGTACCAAAGGTTATGTAGTGTATTGTGATGCTTTCGGGGTTGTCCTCGGCTGTGTATTAATGCAACACGATAATGTCATATCCTATCCCTCACGACAGTTGCGGCCACATGATAAAAACTATCCCACACATGATCTAGAATTGGTAGCGGTAGTTTTTGCTTTAAAGATATGGCGTCATTATTTATATGGGGTTCATGTTGACATCTATACGGATCACAAAAGCTTGCAATATCTTTTTAAACAGAAGGAACTCAATTTGAGGCAATGAAGGTGGTTAGAGCTTTTAAAAGACTATGACATTGATAGTCTTTATCACTCAGGCAAAGCAAATGTAGTAGCTGATGCATTGGGCTGTAAGGCAGTAGAAAGCACTAGTGGTCAGTTGAATGAAAAGCATGAGATAATCAAAGATCTGAAGCAATTAGCCAGCTTGGGAGTTCGCCTTATTGAATCCTCAGATGATAGTGTTATTGTGCAGAATGCAGCAGAATCCTCCTTAATAATTGAAGTGAAAGAGAAACAGTTTGCGGAGTCTATGTTATTGCAGCTAAAGGAAAATGTACAACAGGATTTGACAAAGGCATTTGATCTTACACCGAAAGGGGTACTTCAATGTCAAGGGAGATTATGTGTACCGGACGTAGATGAGATGAGGACACGAATTATGACAGAGGCGCATCATTCGCGCTATTCTATTCATCCGGGTTCTACTAAAATGTTCCATGAATTGAAAAAGGTGTATTGGTGGGAAAATATGAAAAAGAACATTGTGGAATTTGTCGTGCAATGCCCAAATTGTCAACAAGTGAAAGTGGAACATCAGAAACTGGGAGGTTACATGCAATGTATCAATCTTCCATTCTGGAAGTGGGATATGATTAATATGGATTTCATTATGGGTTTTCCTCGTACATTGCGAAAGTTTGATTCTATCTGGGTCATAGTGGAAAGGCTTACCAAATCAGCGCATTTTCTACCAGTCAAGAGGACCTATATAGCTGAGGATTATGCGAAGTTGTATGTGAAGGAGATAGTACTATTGCATGGCATTCCACTTTCTATCATATCAGACAGAGAAGCACAGTTCACAACACACTTTTGGAGATCTTTTCAGCAGAGTCTGGGTACACAGGTGAATTTGAGTACGACTTTCCATCCTCAGACTGATGGACAAGCAGAACGTACTATTCATACACTTGAAGATATGCTACGAGCTTGTACGTTAGATTTTCAAGGAAGTTGGGACGACCATTTGCCTCTTATTGAATTTGCATATAACAATAGCTATCATTCAAGTATTAAAATGGCACCTTATGAAGCTTTGTACAGAAGGAAATGTAGATCACTAATAGGATGGTTTGAAGCAGGTGAAACTGCTTTACTTGGTCCAGATATTGTTCACCAGGATATGGAAAAGGTTAATGTGATCCAACAGCGGTTACAAATGGCTCAAATTCGTCACAAGTCATATGCCGATGTTAGAAGAAGAGGTCTTGAATTTTCCATAGGTGATTGGGTGTTTTTAAATGTGTCACCGATAAAAGGGGTAATGCGGTTCGAAAAGAAAGGGAAATTGAGTCCATGTTACATAGGCCCATATGAAATTATTAGAAGATTTGGGAAAGTTGCGTATGAATTAGCACTACCTCAAGAATTTTCCCTAGTTCATCCGGTATTTCAAGTTTCGATGCTTCAAAAATGCATAGAAGATCCTTCTCGTATTCTTCCCGTAGAAGATGTGCAAGTTACGGAGGATCTTACTTATGAAGAGGTACCCATTGCTATTCTAGAGCGACAACTAAAGAGATTGAGGAATAAAGATGTCGCATCCGTAAAAGTCCTTTGGAGAAATCAACAAATAGAGGAAGTCACGTGGGAAGCGGAACAAATGATAAAATCCAAGTATCCCCATCTATTTTAAATGGAAAAGGATGTTCACAGTGCGGAGGTGGAACAATAACAAGTAAGTATTTAAGAGCATTATGTGTATGTGTATACGTAAAGTAAAGATGCAATTGTTGTATATAAGACGATGTTGTTAACATTCGAGGACGAATGTTTCTAAGGGGGGAAGAATGTAACATCACTTGATACCTTGGGGTCATATCTACCTAGGTGTTGAGATGCCATGAGTATGTGTTTTATAGTGTCATTGGTAAAACATTTGACATCGGACCTAATATGTGCGATTAGACCTTCGTAGGAGGTGTTTTGTGATTTTGTGGAGCATTTGGGCAATACCCCGTACACATTCAAACCTCATTTGGTGACTTGGATTCATGTTTACTTGATGATTAAGATTACTAAGTAAGTATTTTGTAGTGTTTTCATAAGGTATTGGACGATATGTAAGTATTGGAGAAGTGGCCGAAAAAATCAGCAAGGTGCTGAAACTTGCGCCACTACCCTGTTTCAGGGGGTGTGGCGCAAGCCATTGATTCAGATAGGGTGCAATTCTTGCGCCACTGCCTTTCTTTGCAGCAGTGGCGCAAGGCACAAATATTGTGCCTTTCCGGACTCGTTTTGTAACACAATTCTACGACGATTCTTGGATGGTTTCTTTTGGTTCTTTGGAGTTCTTGGATCATTGTTAAAGCTTCAAACACTTCAATACACTCCTACATGATCAAATCATGAAACATGAATAATTATCCAAAATGTCTAATGAAGCCATGGGCGACTAGAATTTCTATTTTTGCGATCGAGACGACGAATGAGAATCTTGTAAGAGAATATTGTCGTGACATTATGGAATTATGTAAACATGAGATATATGGTGAATAATACATGAAAGTTGATGGGTTAAATGGATATGTGTTATTGGGCCCAAATTTAGGCCCAAAATGGAATTAAAAGACATGGCCCAATGGGCAAAATGACCCATTCTTCTACTTTGACCACATTTAATGCCAACGAAATTGCTAAGTATGACTTGGGGTCTATATAAAGGCCCCAAAATCAGATTTTTATTCACACAAACTCTCATGCCTTTAAGATATTTTCTCAAACATTTCTCTAGTTCCAAACCCTAAAGCAAGATAATTCCTTGGGACTCTTTGGACAAGATCATCCTATTCCAAGCCTTGGTAAGTATTTATTCTCATGGATTAACATATTATATGCATGGGAGATTATGTATATTGTGATAGTTGTGTTGGCAAGGTGGTGAATAGTGTATTTTTGCTTTTGGTGAAAGATGTGCTATCTTGGTGATTTGAACTTGAATTAGGACTTGTGCCTTTGATGAAAGAGCATGGTATGGAAAAAATATGAACATTTATGGTGTTATTTTTGGTATTAAACTTGTTATTGTCTATAAGTGGAAATTGTGGGATTTTGGCTGATATGTGTTATGAGTTGTATTAAGGTAATTTTATGGATTATTTGTGATGTGGTATGGATAAGAAAGTGTAAAGGAGAAGTGTTGTGGTGAAATTTGTCAATTATCATGTACTGGTCAATGTTGGGAATATTATGGAATTTTTGGAATAATAATTTTATCAATGGTTTTGTCAAGGGGAAATGGCATGTTTAAGGGCAAACATGTGACTCATTGATGTTATATGCATTTGTAGAGTAGTTGATGGTTAATGTGAATCCCGTTATATATTTGTGTTGTAGAGTGATACATAAAGAAGGAGCGGGACTATTGTATGCACCTCTAGGATTATATATTCGTATTGCGAATCCAAGGTATGTAAGGTTACTCTGTCCGTATCTTCCTGCGGCAACTAGTATCCACATTGACATTTCACTAGTGCTATCCCGAAATGTGCTAAGGTATCCTATATATTCATTGTCATATATTTTCTACTCATGGATCATTTGTGAGTCTCATGTCTCATATTCATGGTTAATGTTCCAAAAGCTCAAATAAGGTTACGTTCCAATGTTCCAATAGTGATTATACTTATGCCTCTTGTTCATAGATTGTTGTCCAATGGTTCCCATGGTGTTATGATTCTAATAATGTTATGTTGCCAAGTTATTCACATGTCTCTCACTCATTGATTCATGATCCAAAGTTTCAAGTAAAGTTATGACTATCCTAGTATCAATCTCAAGGTAATGAATAAAGTAATGCAAATATGGTTAATGTTTGAGTACGGGTGACAGCTTTGGGGGCGAAATGCTTAGCTCAAGACGATCCCGAGATTATTGGATCAGGGGGCAGCTTTGTAGGCGAAAGCCTAGCTCAAGCCGAACCTGACAGGGGGAAGCTCTAGGGGTGAAAACCTAGCTCGAGCCAAACCTGATATATTGATTTATGGGTGGCAGCTCTAGGGGCATAAGCCTAGCTCGAGCCGATCCCGATACATTGATTTATGGGTGGCAGGTCTAGGGGCATAATCATAGCTCGACCCGATCCCAACATGATTATATGTTATGTAAAGACCCACTGATCAGTCAGGGCCTGGGTACATTGCGACATATGTATTGACAAGCAAGCGTTGAATGCAAAAAAAGTAATGAAAGTAATGAAAGCAATACACATGGTTTCCAAAATGTAGAGTGGTGACTTACTCACATTGATTAGTCATTTGTATTGAGTTCATTGATATGTTCATGTGTTATATAGTTTCATTTGAGCCTTACATACTCAGTACTTATTCCGTACTGACCCCTCCTGGGGAATTTACCTTACTTGCAGCAGGCTCAGGCACTAGTAGGCCTCTACAGTAGGTGGCCAGTCGTTGCAGATCATTGGTGAGCTCCAGCTAATTCGGGGCTTCTCCGAGTCAGACTGTATATATGTTTTGGTGATGTACATATTGTGTAAAGCGGGAACTTATCCCGACTTATAGTTAATTTTGGTCAATGCTCTTGTTAGAGGCTTTTGTAGACGGATGTGGGTGTATCAGTGTAAAAGGCATATGTTGTTTTGACTGGATGGCTCCAACGGCCAAGTTTCATAAGTATATATATGTCCCATGTTTTCTGTTATTCGTCTTTCAAGTTCTTGCGTAATGGTGGTGATGCTTATGTTATGCATATGAGTGAACATAGGCAAAGGTTGGTTCTCTCGGTCCTTATCGGCTACGGGTGCTAATCATGTCTCGATGGAATTCGGGGCGTGACAAAAGTGGTATCCAAGCAGGTTGTTCTAAGGGTGTCTTCAAAGTTGTGTCTGAGTAGAGTCTTACTTATCGATGTGTTGTGCACCACATTCATAAGTAGGAGGCTATGGGACATTTAGGATGTTGTTTCTTCTATTCATTCTAGATCGTGCAATAGAGGCAAAGTTGTAAGTGAAATGATATCTGATCATTGAAATTTATTTTTCTTGTTATAGTAACAATCCCAATGACAAGAAGAGGTCGCAGTAAAAGTAAGAGGATTGATAGAATTACTGGTGAAGGAACTAGTATACCACCACCTGATCAAGTTAATCAAGGTGAGACTGAGCATGAATTTGTGTCACGAGCTTCCTCCACTCCCTCTGTACCTGAAGAGTCGAGTAGGAGAAGCGTACCTGCAGAACCACCAGTCAATACTACGGACCAGGATCTTAGAAATGCAGTTCATATGTTAACACAGTTAGTGGTAGCCCAGAGTCAAGGATGAGCTGGTCTAATTACACATGATGATGATGCGGCTAGAGTGGCAAGTCGCAGAACACAAGATTTCCTAAAATTGGACCCTCCTATCTTCACAGGGTCCGATCCAAAAGCAGATCCACAGGACTTCGTGGATCAAATTTAGAGGGCCTTGGAAATTATGCACGTGACGGGGGTAGAGACAGTTGAACTTGCTGTGTACCGATTGAAAGGAGAGGCAATATTGTGGTACGAGGATTGGAAGAAATCCCATGATATTGGTGCAACTCCACCTACTTGGGAAGTGTTTAAAGTGGCTTTCCTAGATCATTATCTTCCGTATGAGATCCGCGAGGCACGTACGGATCAATTCCTAAATCTCCGTCAGGGAAATCTAAGTGTCAGGGAATATAGATTGTAATTTAATTCCTTGGCTCGATATGCGCCAAATGTTGTGTCTACGATGACAGACAGGGTCCATCGATACGTGGACAGACTAGAGCCATATTTGGTAAGGGATTGCACCATTGCCGCCTTGAACAAAGACATGTATATAGCGAGAATTCAGGCCTTCGCCCAGAAAATGGAAGATCAACGAAAGAGACGAAGGGTACATGAATTTGACAAGGGACAGTCCAAATGAGCTAGACCTATGGGACCACTTATGATGTCCCAAGGAGGATCTAGGCCCCGTATGTTTTCGAGACCACCTAGACCATCATTCTGTTATTACACAGGGGGTGCTCACTCACAGTTTTGAGGGTCTAGGGGTGGTCCATCTGGGCAAAGTAGCGGAGTTCACGGATCACAGGTATCAGGTCTTCCTCGTCAGCAGTGTCAACACTGCAGGCGTATTCATTTAGGCATATGTCTCTCAGGGACGAATGTCTGCTTTTGGTGTCGTATGCCAGGACATATAGCGAGAGATTGTCCACAGCGGAGCATGGGTGGTATAGCACGACCGGCTGGGTCGGCTGTTGCGTCATCAGCATCGGTTCCTTCACTGGGCTGAGGGGTGCAGCCTATTGGCCGTGGTAGAGGTGCCAGAGGAGCAGCCAGTACTAGTGGGGTCCAGAATCGCACTTATGCTTTAGTGTACCGACAAAATTCAGAGGCTTCCCTTGATTTTGTTACAGGTACATTATCCATATTCTCGTATAATGTATATGCGTTGATTGACCCAGGTTCTACATTTTCCTATGTTACCCCATTGGTTGCTGTGAAATTTGTAAAAGCACCAGAATTATTAATTAAATCAATTGAAGTGTCTACACCGGTTGGTGAATATATTATTGCAAAGAGAGTATATCTAATTATGTGGTAACGGTGTGTGGTCATGATACATTGGCCGATCTTATTGAATTGGACATGGTGGATTTTGATGTGATCATGGGAATGGATTGGTTGGCCTCTTGTTATGCCACGGTAGATTGCCGGGCCAAGAAGGTGAAATTTTGTTTTCCGCAAGAAAATGTTCTTGAATGGCAGGGTAATGTAGGGGCACCACGAGGGAGATTTATTTCCTATTTGAAAGCCAGAAAAATGATTGCTAAGGGTTATATATGTCATTTAGTACGGGTGAAAGATACTGAAGTGGAACCACTAACTCCGCAGTCGGTTCCAGTGGTCAATGAATTTCTGGATGTCTTTCCAGAGGATCTTCCAGGCTTACCCCCAGAATGGGAAGTTGAATTTGGCATTGATGTGATTTCAGGCACTCAGCCTATCTCTATTCCCCCATATAGAATGGCTCCATCAAAATTACGTGAATTGAAGGAGCAATTGAAAGATTTGCTGGACAAGGGCTTCATTAGGCCTAGTATGTCCCCATGGTGTGCACCGATATTATTTGTGCGAAAGAAAGATGGCACCTTGAGAATTTGCATTGACTATCGGCAATTGAATAAGGTAACAATCAAGAACAAATATCCCCTCCCTCGCATTGATGATTTTTTTGATCAGTTACAAGGTGCCAAGTGTTTTTCAAAGATCGACTTGAGGTCAGGCTACCATCAAGTCAGAGTTAGAAAAGAAGATGTACCCAAGACAGCTTTTCGAACACGATATGGTCATTATGAATTTTTAGTTATGTCATTTGGACTAACAAATGCTCCAGCTGTGTTCATGGATTTGATGAATAGGGTGTTTAAGCCATTTCTGGACGTGTTCGTCACGGTGTTTATAGATGACATCCTAGTTTATTCAAGATCACCAGAGGACCATGCTAATCACTTACGACAAGTGTTACAGATTCTCTCTAAGCTTAAGTTGTATGCAAAGTTCTCCAAATATGAGTTTTGGTTGAGATCAGTCGTGTTCTTGGGTCACATTGTGTCAGGTAAAGGCATACAGGTTGATACACAAAAGATTGAAGCAGTGAAAAATTGGCCAAGACCTACGACACCCACAGAAATTCATAGTTTTCTAGGACTGGCAGGTTATTACAGAAGATTTGTGAAAGGTTTTTCCTCTATTGCTGCACCGTTAACAAAGCTTACACATAAGGCAGTAAAATTTCAATGGAATGACGCATGTGAGAAAAGCTTCCAAAGGTTGAAAGATAAATTAACCTCCACACCAGTTTTAGTGCTTCACGAAGGTACCAAAGGTTATGTAGTGTATTGTGATGCTTTCGGGGTTGTCCTCGGCTGTGTATTAATGCAACACGATAATGTCATATCCTATCCCTCATGACAGTTGCGGCCACATGATAAAAACTATCCCACACATGATCTAGAATTGGTAGCGGTAGTTTTTGCTTTAAAGATATGGCATCATTATTTATATGGGGTTCATGTTGACATCTATACGGATCACAAAAGCTTGCAATATCTTTTTAAGCAGAAGGAACTCAATTTGAGGCAATGAAGGTGGTTAGAGCTTTTAAAAGACTATGACATTGATAGTCTTTATCACTCAGGCAAAGCAAATGTAGTAGCTGATGCATTGGGCTGTAAGGCAGTAGAAAGCACTAGTGGTCAGTTGAATGAAAAGCATGAGATAATCAAAGATCTGAAGCAATTAGCCAGCTTGGGAGTTCGCCTTATTGAATCCTCAGATGATAGTGTTATTGTGCAGAATACAGTAGAATCCTCCTTAATAACTGAAGTGAAAGAGAAACAGTTTGCGGATTCTCTGTTATTACAGCTAAAGGAAAATGTACAACAGGATTTGACAAAGGCATTTGATCTTGCACAGGAAGGGTACTTCAATGTCAAGGGAGATTATGTGTACCGGACGTAGATGAGCTGAGGACACTAATTATGACAGAGGCGCATCATTCGCGCTATTCTATTCATCCGGGTGCTACTAAAATGTACCATGAATTGAAAGAGGTGTATTGGTGGGGAAATATGAAAAAGAACATTGCGGAATTTGTCGCGCAATGCCCAAATTATCAACAAGTGAAAGTGGAACATCAGAAACCGGGAGGTTACATGCAATGTATCAATCTTTCAGTCTGGAAGTGGGATATGATTAATATGGATTTCATTACGGGTTTGCCTCGTACATTGCAGAAGTTTGATTCTATCTGGGTCATAGTGGACAGGCTTACCAAATCAGTGCATTTTCTACCAGTCAAGACGACCTATACAACTGAGGATTATGCAAAGTTGTATGTGAAGGACATAGTACGATTGCATGGCATTCCACTTTCTATCATATCAGACAGAGGAGCACAGTTCACAGCACACTTTTGGAGATCTTTTCAGCAGAGTCTGGGTACACGGGTGAATTTTAGTACGGCTTTCCATCCTCAGACTGATGGACAAGCAGAACGTACTATTCAAACACTTGAAGATATGCTACGAGCTTATGCATTAGATTTTCAAGGCAGTTGGGATGACCATTTGCCTCTTATTGAATTTACGTATAACAATAGTTATCATTCAAGTATTAAAATGGAACCTTATGAAGCTTTGTACGGAAGTAAATGTAGATCACCAATAGTATGGTTTGAAGCGGGTGAAACTGCTTTACTTGGGCCAGATATTGTTCACCAGGATATGGAAAAGGTTAAAGTGATCCAACAGTTGTTACAAACGGCTCAAAGTCGTCACAAGTCATATGCCAATGTTAGAAGAAGAGGTCTTGAATTTTCCATAGGTGATTGGGTATTTTTAAAGGTGTCACTGATGAAAGGGGTAATGCGGTTCGAAAAGAAAGGGAAATTGAGTCCATAGGCCCATATGAAATTATTAGAAGATTTGGGAAAGTTGCGTATGAATTAGCACTACCTCAAGAATTATCCCTAGTCCATCCGGTATTTCATGTTTGGATGCCTCAAAAATGCATAGGAGATCCTTCTCGTATTGTTCCCGTAGAGGATGTGCAAGTTACGGAGGATCTTACTTAAGAAGAGGTACCCATTGCTATACTTGAGTGACAAGTAAAGAGATTGAGGAATAAAGATGTCGCATCCGTAAAAGTCCTTTGGAGAAATCAACAAATAGAGGAAGTCACGTGGGAAGCGGAAGAAATGATGAAATCCAAGTAACCCCATCTATTTCAATGGAACAAAAAGTTCACAGTGCGGAGGTGGAACAATAAAAAGTAAGTATTTAAAAGCATTACGTGTATGTGTATACATAAAGTAAAGATGCAATTGTTGTATATAAGACGATGTTGTTAACATTCGAGGACGAATGTTTCTAAGGGGGGAAGAATGTAACACCCCGTATTTATTTTTTCTAACCTCACTTGATAACTTGGGGTCATATCTACCTAGGTTTTGAGATGCCATGAGTATGTGTTTTATAGTGTCTTTGGTGAAACAATTGACATCATACCTAATATGTGCGATTAGACCTTCGTAGGAGGTGTTTTGTGATTTCGTGGAGCATTTGGGAAATACCCCGTACACATTCTAACCTCATTTGGTGACTTGGAGTCATGTTTACTTGATGATTAAGATCACTAAGTAAGTATTTTGTAGTGTTTTCATAAGGTATTGGACGATATGTAAGTATTGGAGAAGTGGCCGAAAAATTCAGAAAGGTGCTGAAACTTGCGCCACTACCCTATTTCAGGGGGTGTGGCGTAAGCCACTGATTCATAGAGGGTGCAATTCTTGCTCCACTGCCTTGCTTTGCAGCAGTGGCGCAAGGCACAAATATTTTGCCTTTCCGGACTCGTTTTGTAACATAATTCTACGACGATTCTTGGATGGTTTCTTTTGGTTCTTTGGAGTTCTTGGAGAATTGTTAAAGATTCAAACACTTTAATACACTCCTACATGATCAAATCATGAAATATGAATAATTATCCAAAATGTCTAATGAAGCCATGGGCGACTAGAATTTCTATTTTTGCGATCGAGACGACGAATGAGAATCTCGTAAGAGAATATTGTCGTGACATTATGGAATTATGTAAACATGAGATATATGGTGAATAATACATGAAAGTTTATGGGTTAAATGGATATGTGTTATTGGGCCCAAATTTAGGCCTAAAATGGAATTAAAAGACATGGCCCAAAGGGCAAAATGACCCATTCTTCTACTTTGACCACATTTAATGCCAAAGGAATTGCTAAGTATGACTTGGGGTCTATATAAAGGCCCCAAAATCATATTTTTATTCACACAAACTCTCATGGATTAACATATTATATGCATGGGAGATTATGTATATTATGATAGTTGTGTTGGCAAGGTGGTGAATAGTGTATTTTAACTTTTGGTGAAAGATGTGCTATCTTGGTGATTTGAACTTGAATTAGCACTTGTGCCTTTGATGAAAGAGCATGGTACGGAAAAAATATGAAAATTTATGGTTTTATTTTTGGTATTAAACTTGTTATTGTCTATAAGTGGAAATTGTGGGATTTTGGCCGATATGTGTTATGAGTTGTATTAAGATAATTTGATGGATTATTTGTGATGTGGTATGGATAAGAAAGTGTAAAGGAGAAGTGTTGTGGTGAAATGTGTTAATTATCATGTATTGGTCAATGTTGGGAATATTATGGAATTTTTTGAATAATAATTTTATCAATAGTTTTGTCAAGGGGAAATGGCATGTTTAAGGGCAAACATGTGACTCATTGATGTTATATGCATTTGTAGAGTAGTTGATGGTTAATGTGAATCCCATTATATATTTGTGTTGTAGAGTGATACATAAAGAAGGAGCGGGACTATTGTATGCACCTCTAGGATTATATATTCGTATTGCGAATCCAAGGTATGTAAGGTTACTCTGTCCGTATCTTCCTGCGGCAACTAGTATCCACATTGACATTTCACTAGTCCTATCCCGAAATGTGCTAAGGTATCCTATATATTCATTGTCATATATTTTCTACTCATGGATCATTTGTGAGTCTCATGTCTCATATTCATGGTTAATGTTCCAAAAGCTCAAATAAGGTTACGTTCCAATGTTCCAATAGTGATTATACTTATGCCTCTTGTTCATAGATTGTTGTCCAATGGTTCCCATGGTGTTATGATTCTAATAATGTTATGTTGCCAAGTTATTCACATGTCTCTCACTCATTGATTCATGATCCAAAGTTTCAAGTAAAGTTATGACTATCCTAGTATCAATCTCAAGGTAATGAATAAAGTAATGCAAATGTGGTTAATGTTTGAGTACGGGTGGCAGCTTTGGGGGCGAAATGCTTAGCTCAAGATGATCCCGAGATTATTGGATCAGGGGGCAGCTTTGGGGGCGAAAGACTAGCTCAAGCCGAACCTGACAGGGGGCAGCTCTAGGGGTGAAAACCTAGCTCGAGCCGAACCTGATATATTGATTTATGGGTGGCAGCTCTAGGGGCATAAGCCTAGCTCGAGCCGATCCCGATACATTGATTTATGGGTGGCAGGTCTGGGGGAATAAGCCTAGCTCGACCCGATCCCAACATGATGATATGTTATGTAAAGACCCACTAATCAGTCGGGGCTCGGGTACATTACGACATATGTATTGACAAGCAAACGTTGAATGCAAAGAAAGTAATGAAAGTAATGAAAGCAATACACATGGTTTCCAAAATGTAGAGTAGTGATATACTCATATTGATTAGTCATTTGTATTGAGTTCATTGATATGTTCATGTGTTATATAGTTTCATTTGAGCCTTACATACTCAGTACTTATTCCGTACTGACCCCTCTTGGGGAATTTACCTTACTTACTGCAGGCGCAAGCACTAGTAGGCCTCCACAGTAGGTTGCCAGTCGTTGCAGATCATTGGTGAGCTCCAGCTAATTCGGGGTTTCTCCGAGTCAGACTGTATATATGTTTTGGTGATGTATATATTGTGTAAAGCGGGAACTTGTCCCGACTTATAGTTAATTTTGGTCAATGCTCTTGTTAGAGGCTTTTGTAGACGGATGTGGGTGTATCAATGTAAAAGCATATGTTGTTTGGACTGGAAACGGCCAAGTTTCATATGTATATATATGTCCCATGTTTTCTGTTATTCGTCTTTCATGTTCTTACGTAATGGTGGTGATGCTTATGTTATGCATATGAGTGAACATAGGCAAAGGTTGGTTCTCTCGGGCCTTATCGGCTACGGGTGCCAATCATGTCTCGATGGGATTCGGGGCGTGATACGAAAAGAGTAACCTTACATACCTTATCTCCTTAATATGAATACACAGTCCTATATGTGAATACAATAATCCATCTTCTTCATTACGTGTTACTGTACAACACAAGTACATAACGAAGCTCATATTAACAACCAACTACCTTACAAGTGCATACGACGACAATGAATTATGTGACTGCCGTATAACGTCATTTCGCCCTCTTAAGATACCATTTATTGCGTCACCATACCAACAATACCATAATATTCCACACATTGACCAAGACATCATAAACCAATAACATTTCACACCAAGTTTATCCTTTACACTTCCTCATTAACACTACGTTAGCTTTTCTTCGTCAAGTCACTAAATAGCTTTCACAATAGCACAATAACAACAATACATAATTGATACCATTCCAAATAACTCCGGGATACTCCTTTAAAGTCATTCAAAAGGTACCATAATTTGATAATTACATCCAAAAAGGGTATAGGGGCTTTGGGGGGTCAAAGAGATACAAAAACAATCGAAACGGGGTTCTGGCCTGACCTGAAAAGCAACCTGCGCCCATAGGTGGCAGAGGTGTGCCCACAGGTGACCTTTGGCAGTGTCCAGAGGCACCTGCGAAGTAACCTGTGCCCGCAGGTGCTTCGTCTGTGAAGGCGGGTGCCCGTTACGGCCAAAAAGGGTCTCTTTTGGGTCTTTTTTTGTAATAAATGGTCCATGATCATAAATAACCTTCCATTAACATATTTTAGCTCATCTTAGATGCCAATGAACATCCATGGTTTCACAACGCACATAAACATCACCAAACTACATTTTTCTTTCAATACGTCACCAATTCCATGCAAAATTTCACAACAACAATTCCAAATGTTATACACAATGAGAAACTAATTTAAGGAAATAAACACATCATAAATATTGATATTTAATCCATAAAATTCACCTCCTTCAATACCACAAGTCCATTTTAAGTTTACAGGGCAAAACCCTTCACCGATTAAGCAAACATAAATTGTTTCACACATAGGGAACTTCTCACACTTCACCAACATAACCAACATGATATACACCATATTCCATGCATATAATATATTAAACCATGAGATTAAACACTTACCAAAGCTTTTCAAGAAGTGATCTTGTCCCAAGAGGAAGGTGGCTTAGGGTTTGAGTTGAGAGAGTAATCTCTTTTGTGGAAAATTCTAGAAAATGGCATGTGGATTTTGTGGAATAAAAATCTGATTTTTTTCACCTTAAATACTCCCACTTCAATTCTATCCTTAGCCCCATTATTTGACCAAGAATGGGTCACATTAGAATGGGTCAATTCCCCTTTTGGGCCATGTCTTCTTGATAATTTTTGGGCCTTAAATTGGGCCCAATTGCACATGTTAATTCAGACCAACTAATTAAATGTATAATACCCCAACAATCTCATAATTACATAATTCCGTAAATGTTAAGGCAATCAATTAGGGTCGAAAAGGTACGGGGTGTTACAAAAATACCTTATTTATTCTTTTCCCCAGCACATCCCCCACCATAATATCACTAGCATCACACATCACTTCAAAAAGAAATGCCCAGTCAGGTGTGATCAAAACAAGGGTGGCTACCAACTTTCTTTTTGGCTCCTCAAAATCTTTCACACAATTAACACAAAAGTCAAATTTTACTATGGACATGGGAACATCATATTTTCTTGGTCTTCTGATTCAATGGCTATCTGATTGTAACCTAAATATCCATTCCATAAATAGTCACTCCAAGAAAATTGACTTTTAACAATCAATTCTTAACTAAGGGACATGAATTCGGTCATTATAAGTGCACTATTTTAGTGACTAAATTATTTTTCGATCGTTGAAAGTGAATTTCGAGGTCAATGATAGCAAGAAAAAAATATTTAGTCATTAAAAGTACGATATTCGGTTGTTGTAGCTAAGTGTAAGAAAAAAAGAAGTGCTAAATTTTCCCCCGTTCACCTCCACTCCCTGAATTTTCTTTCTGTGGGGCATAAACCCCCGCCCTCACCCCCTAAAAAAAGACTAGCAAAGTCTGTATCATCTATCTGATGGTATTTTACCGTGCTTGTCAGTTTATCCACTATCTTTCTCTCATTCTCTACTAAAATTTCCCAATCAACATCCATCGTTTGCCTCCTAAACCTTATCATAGAAGAAAAAGAAAAACCTTAGCAATCTCTTTCCAAACAAATTTCTCAAACCCGAGCAAATCAGTCTATACAATTTCTTTTGATTGCTATCAGTTTGGGTTATGTAATAGTGATGAAACCCTAGATCATGGATGAACCCAAGCTCCCTAGCTTTATAATAACTTACAAAGGTTTCGATTATCAGAATCAGGACCAATTATTTATCTTATTTTTACGATGTCATCTATGTAATGGCTCGCTAGGTCATTTTCTATATTTCATATATTTTCTACTTTTAGAGCTTTCCTATAGATGCACCAAGTCATTTATAACTTATTAGGGTCGTGGTTTGGTTTCCAGGCATTTTTGTTAGTTTTTATGTCAATTTTCATGTTTTGAAGTTGAGAATTTGATCTTTGGAGAAAACTTCTAGTAAACGGCCTTGGATAAAAATTATGATAATTTTGTTAGCTAAAAACAAGGAATTTAGGTAGGGGGACCTTTAGTTTGGGTCCCGAGGCCTTTGGACTCGTTTTGGGCTATTGTGTGGAATTAGTTAAAATGAAATGGTAGGTGTGGGGCTCATATTTTGTTGAGACGACCTTTGTCAGGAATTTTGTCAATTTTATTGTGTCCAAAATATTATTTCCAATGGGGTAGCATATTTTTTTCGGTTCACGAGGTTTCGAATGAATCCTGAGAACCCGATTAGAGTTTTTTGAGACTTAGCAAATTTTATTGGTGCAACCGCTTTAGTGGCCTATTGGTCACTTTTGTGGAGATACTTAAGCAGCTAGAGGGTTGCTTTTGTGGCGGGTGCTGATGTCATCTCCCTCCGCTGAAGCAGACTCTCCACCGCCTTTTTGAGACTGCTTAAACGGATGGGGAGACGCTTTAGAAAGGGCTTAGGGGAACAGTGACCTCCACTTATTCAGAGGGTCTATTGCTTATACGATGGCTACTTATGCAGCCAGGCCCCACCTTAAGCAATGATAGCAGTATATATTTCTTATGTGTCGGCATTTGATGGTACATTTGATGTTTTTAACTATGGATAAGTGCAAGTACTTAAGCAACTTTTATTAGATTTGATCTATTTGACGTCTCATGTGCAGGATAATGTGTTAAGGCAAGAAACAATGTGAATTATGTTGAAAAGAGAGACTTGATGACACACGTGATGAGCCGTCTATCCTGTGACATACCGTCATCTAGACCTTAGTGCTTAAATAGTATGTAAGGCTAAGTGTTGGCAAGTTGACACCCAATTTAATGAACCGTCAACCTTCCGATGAACCGTCACCCAAATTGTAGCACTTAACCAGTATGTAATAAGTGGAGGAAATCAAGTGACGAATCAACTGACGGACCTTCACTACCTTGATAGACCATCAATAAAACCGTGGAGCTTAAGCGGATTCCAAGAAATGTTCACTGGATAGAGGCGACGACTAAGGTGATGGACCGTCACTAAGTCGACGGACCATAAACTTAATAGTTAGATGTGAGGCAATGTTCTTCCGAGTTCAATTAGATTTCAAATTTTCTTGAACTATAAATAGCTATTATTAAGGTTTATTTATTCATCTTCCATTTTGGAGAGAAAACACAAGTGCTCTTACTTTCTTTTGTGTTTTTTCCCAATTCTCTTAAGTTTTGAAATACAAAATTGAGTTCTTGTGATTTCATTTGTGTAAGTTTATTCTTCTCTTATGTTTTCTATGGCTTTGCTTGTTCTGAAATCTGAGTGGTTAAACCCCACAACTAGGGTTGTGGGAGCCATGGTGAATTGACATCTTTAGGGTCAATAATGGTGTAGATTTGCATAGTGCTATTGCTTGTATAGTTAATTCTTTCATCTTGTATGATTTCTAATGGTTGCGAACACTAGAACCTTCCTTAGGCTTAAATTTCTTGAGAAAATAAGTAAAGGCTAGGAAAAATAGTTAAAGACAAGGGTTCGAGGTTTCTAACCCTCATATAATGGTTAGTGTTGTAATAAGATTGGCTAATTTAGGGCAATTATTGTGTTTTGTAGTGAAATAACTCATAGTCTGAGAGGATTAGAGTGATAGTCGTCTGAGTAGGTTGAGAAAAACTTAGACGAATTAAAGTTTCATAGCCTTACAAGCATAGCGCTAAAAGAACACAAATCTCAAAATCTGAACTAGCTAGAACTCAAATCTCAAAACCTAGTGTCATGAGTAAAGAACACTCTTAAACTAACATAGTGTACGAAAATACATAAAACTCTATCTCTAAATGTAAAATAAAGACATAAGGTTGTTCTAAGCCAAGCACAAACTCTGGAATGGAGAGCTTACCCTAACTTTGAAATGCTCAAACTGCAAAAACTCACGATCTGCCAGTTGCACTCAAACTGGGATCTGCACCAAAAGGGTACAAAAAGTAAGAGTGAGTATAGTCCACTTGTACTCAGTAGGCATCATAGGCCGACCAAGCAAAGTAGTAAACTAAACATATAAAGGAAACTATGAGCAACACTTTCACCTGCATATAGAAAAGTTCCCAATAGTGGCTCAAGCCGTACAACTCCTAAACAGTATAAATAATACAACTACAATAACTTTATAAGAGTAACTACACAACAGGTACACATAAAAGGAAGACTAACTTACACGATATCAATCACATAAGAGGAATGCAAGTGATGCAATGTCTCAGTGTCACACCATACACACCTTTTGAGCATAAGCTTCCCGGAGAGGACCCATGGGGGGTTCGCAACCCATATACTATCACAATCTCATCAATCAACTTTACCAGCACATCCCTCAGTTAAGACATTTTATAAAATGTCTCATTTCTTTCAAAATAGTATTTCTTAGTGGTAACAGTTCCATGAATATAGATAAATGAATGAGGATACGCTCTCATAACTAGTTCAACATCATATAATGAATCAACTTAATAATGGAATAAATGAGCTCAAGTCACCTCAAATCTTAATAGATCATAATACAAGTCATCTCATGGCAACACAGTAGTGAAAATCATGAAAGACATCAGTAATACCAATCCAAGATCCCCCACCCCACAAGCATCTCAATGATAAATAAAGGACAAATAATGCTCAAACAAGGCCAATACCAGCCCCCGCACTAGCATCTCGATGATAATAATCTCTCAATTCAATAAATATATTCACACAATCTCCTACACCAGTAACACAATAAAGTGATGATCTCAAAAGATGAATACCACGATAAAATCCCTAACACGTATCATACTTTACATGAATAGTTTACTACCCAGCCTAGTCTGAAGAAAGTTAAGTCATAACCTACCTCAAAAGCCGAAACACAAGCCTGGACCCCTCAATAAGAAGATTTTCCTTTCTGTGCAACCTTAGAATGAACCTAATATATTAAAAACATAATATATACATTAGTAGGAGTCTAATGATACTCATATTAGCTAGTTTCACTCCGAGTCCAAAACACTTCAAAAATTAACCTCGAAATATAAAGGGTAAAACAAGAAATTTTTATTAAAGATCATGTTACCTATACTTTAAGGGTTCTAAATATGAAAACCTACAAAAATACAAGTTGAAATCGAGCTTGAAATCATTAAAAACCATTTCCTCACTTTATTGGGTAAAACCCCATAATTCCAAGGTTAGAATCCATGTTTTGAAGGTGTTTAAGCAATAAAATCAATGTGTAATGATAAAAATTGAGTTTAGAAGTTTACCTAAGCATGTTTGATGAAGATGTTCCTTTGAAATTGCTTTTTGGGAGGTCTCAAGGTCAAAAAATGGTGAAAATAGAATGGGAATCGCGAAAATGGAATATTTATACAGTTCTTTGAACAGTATCTCGTGATCGAGGCACCCCCATGTGATCAGAAGGGTCAAAGTTTGACCGGTATTAAATTGGTTATCGTGATTACAAAGCTAGGCCTCGCGACCGCGATAAGCTACCCAACCCGGTCCACTAAAATAACTCTTTACGATTGCAGTGACCCACCTTATGATCTCAATGAGTAAGCTGATCAAGACCCATGATCATGACACATGTCTATGCAATTGCAATGAAGGGCTAGATGTTGCACCAGTTTTGATCTTGGACAAGAAATTCTCCCGATTGAACTCTCAAGATTCGTTCATGACTCCACAAAAATAATTTGATAATGCTACAAGGCTAAATTTGACGTTTCATACATAATGGAACAATCAGATTTACTAAAAGAGGTCATTTTCAACAAGTTACCCCTGAAAAACCCTTTAGACTAAAAGAACTAGTTTCTCATCTAAATGCTCAAAACACAAAATAAAGAATTAAAACCCAAACTAACCACTATAGTAACCCAAAAACGACATTCCTGATCTATTGGAATGGATAGATTCACCATCCGATGCTCGAATCATAGAATGATGACCAAAGTCAAAAGTCTCACTTAAAGGCTACTCAAAACTTCAAACTCATATAAATTACTCCAGAATGCTTCGGGGACCATGTCAATCATCCCCACAACTTATAAATAATATAAAACAACTACAGGGGAGGGCAAATTTATCAAAATATAGAAAAAGCTAAAAATCACAACGAGGGTTATTACATTATCCACCACTAAGACACGCGTTCGTCCTCGAATAAAAAGAAAAGAAAGTAGCTGAATCAGTAAAAAGTTGGGAGTATCTACTCCGCATATTGAACTCAACCTCCTACATAGCCTCCTTAATCGAGCAATGTCTCTGATAAACATTCACAGAATCAATATTCTTGGATCTCAACTTTCTAGTTTGCCTATTCAAAATAGCAATGGCTCCTCCTTAAAGGACAAATCATGATCTAATGCAATTCAATCCCACCGGATCACATGAGAATCATCAAAACAATATCGCTTCAACATTGAGACATGGAATATCGGATGAACCACTGACAGGTTTAGAGGTAGAGCCAACCTATAGGCCACATCTCCAAACTTGTAAAAAATCTCAAAAGGTCCAATAAATCTCAAACTAAGCTTCTCTTTCTTCCCAAATTTTATCACACCCTTCATAGGTGATACCTTTAACAAAACATGTTGACCAAGCATGAATGACACATTATGAACTCATCGATTGGTATAACTCTTCTATCTTCTCTGGGCAAACACAAGACTCTATTAAATCAATCTCACTCGATCCATCAAGTCTCTCAATAAGTCAGTGCCCCAAGGCCTAACCTCGAAAGAATCAAATCATCCCATTAGGGATATACACCTCCTCCCATACAAAACCTTAAAAGGCTCTATTTGAATGCTAGAATGGTAACTGGTATTATAGGCGAACTCCGCTAAGGGCAAGAACTGGTCCTAATAACCACCAAAATCCATAACACACACTCAAAGCATATCCTCTAACACCTGAATGGTCCACTATAACTAGCCATCCATCTGAGGGTGAAATGTCGTACTCATCTCAAGTTGAGTACCCAGCTCACTTTGTATAGAACTTCAAAAATTTGAGGTAAACTACATACCTCTATCGAAAATAATGGAGATAAGCACACCATGCAACTAAAAAATATCTCAAATATAGATCTTGGCCAACATCTTCACATTATAATTCACCTTCACAGGTACAAAGTGCACTGATTTAGTCAACCTATCCACAATCACCAAAATGGAATCAAACTTCCCCAAGGTTAGGGGTGGACAAACCACAAAGTCCATAGTGATCCGCTCCTACTTCTACTCCAGCATAGGCATCTTCTACATTGTACCAGGTCGATGATGCTCATATTTCACTTGTTGACAATTGAGGCCACAAACTCTGCAATGTCTTTCTTCATCCCACACGACCAATATTATTACTTTAAGTCATGGTACATTTTAGCTGCTCTTGGATGAATAGAATACCTCAAACAATGAGGCTCCTCCAAGATCAACCTAATCTAACTACCAACTCTCGGCACACAAACACGACCACTAATCCTTAAAACACCCTCGAGATCAAGAGATGTTATCTTCGCTCACCACTCAACACATTTTCATAAAGCACTCTTAGCTTCTCATAATAAAATTGTTGAGCTTGCATCTTCTCCATCAATGAGGGTCTAGCCTCAACATATGCCAAAATACTCCAGGTGCTGAAAAATCAAGTCGAACCAACTGGTTAGTCAAAGATTGAACGTCTATGGATAAAGGTCACTCCTATACTAAAAGATAAGCAAAACTCCCTACACTCACCTCTTTCCGACTCAATGCATCCACTTCTATATTAGCCTTTCCCAGATGATAAAGAATAGTGAGATTATAATCCTTAAGCAATTTTAACCATCTACGTTGTCTCATATTAAGATCTTGCTGAGTGAAGAAGTATTGAAGGCTATGATGATCGGAGAAAATCTTATAATGAACCCCATACAGGTAGTGACACCATTATTTCAACACAACCACAACCACTACTAATTCTAAATCATGGGTAGGGTAGTACTTCTCATACAGTTTCAACTCTCTAGAAGCATAGGCTATTACCTTACGCTTCAAAATCAACACACCACCCAAGCCAACTCCAAAAGCATCACAAAACACAGTGAGATACACATCCTTCTCAGTCAAAGTCAAGATAGGAGCCGAAGTCAATAACTCCTTAAGCTCTTGAAAGCTACTTTCACAATCATCCAAAAACTGGAAAACAACCTTTTTTGGAGTTAACTTAGTCAAAGGAGGTGCAATAGAAGAGAATCCATGCATAAACCATCAATAATACCCACTAAGCCAATAAAACTCCAAATCTCTATAGTAGAAAACTGCATGATAAGCAGACAACTAATCCATACCCAATATGACATCACAGTCAACCATATTAAGCATAATCAAGTCTACCTAAGTCTCATGCCCTAACAAAGTCACCAAACATAATTGGTACACCCAATCCACCACTAAAGAATCACCTATGAGGATAGAAACATGAATGGGCATAGCTAGGGACTCACATAAAACATCAATACTAGTAACAAAATAGGTACACATAAAAGGATGTAGACCCAGGGTCAAACAATAATGAAGCAGGATGATGGAAAACTGGGATGATAACTATAATCAAATATCAAAAGCCTCTACCTTAGGTCTTTTAGGAAAAACATAGCACTGACCATGTTCTCTACCAGACTGAGCAACTCCTCATCCACTACCATGAGCTCCCTAAGCCCCACATGTGGTACCTCTAGATCTTCCTCTACTACTCTGTGTACCCTCTCTAACTGCTGACACTAGTGTCAGAAAAAGCTAAAGCTGAGAACCCTTCTAGGGAGGACCCATCACACGCTAGGGACAATCCCTCGCTAAGTATCCAAGTACATCACACACAAAATATGTCCTAAAAGAAAAATCACGTTATGAGGGCCTAGAAGAACCAGAATGTGATTCATAACCTGAAAAACAAGAACGAGACCCTCGACCTGCATGACCTGATCTCTGACTATTCAAAGCCTCAGAACCTGCAAGCCTATTGCCTGAACTATGTAAGGCTTCCTAAATGAGTTTATTGCGGCAGAAATCCTACCTCAGGATGACTGACCACTAAAACAGCCCTGTCGATGCATTTTTTTACCACCACTACTCTGAGTACCCTGGTGAATAGTCTCAATCATCTTGGAATGATCCATAATATTCTGAAAGAAACCACCCAAAATCACTAACTGAGCCATTTCCAATTGATAATAACTAGTCAAACCCTTGACAAACTTTCTGATACTCTTAAACTATGTGGAGATACTAGCAGTGGCATACTAAGACAAGGCATGAAATAAAGCCTCATACTCAGCAATAGTCATGGAGCCCGATTCTAATTCATTAAACTCATCCCTCAGTATGTACCTCAAGATATAGGGCACAAACCTCTCAAGGGAAATCTCAAAAAATTGGGTCCAAGTCAAAGGAGGGGAACCCACTGGTCTACAACTGATAAAAGATCCCGACCACTTCTTAGCCATATCAATAAACTGGAAAGTAGTGTAATTAACACCATGGGACTAAAGTGAACTGAGGTTATGCAACTACTCTTGATAATTAATCAAGAAGCCTTAACAATCCTTACTAATAGCACCACTAAATTTGTTAACAATCAAGAAGTCATAACAATCCTTACTACATGAGTCATAACAATCTCTCAAATCTCTTTTGCTCATTAGTAAACATCACTAGACCAGGAGCTACAGGCAGAACAACAAATATAATAGGCAAGGCCTTAACATGTAGGTCCACAACAGCAGCCGGTTGTACCCCAAAATTCTAAAAATTATGAGTAGGAACCTACCCAGGTGGCTGAGCACCTTCTCTTATTTGAGAGCCATCTGGTGTACCCGGTAGAATACCTACCTGAGAGGTGCCATTCAAATGGCCCATAAGCTGAATTAGAATATCCTGCACCATTGGAGTGGTAATAAAATCCTGAGGAGCCTGGGTTGGTCCCATATCCTCTAGCTGATAAGCCACCTCAACATTATCATTCTCAGGCTCGAAAGAGGCCACTATGTCTGATCTTCTAGACGGAGCCGCTCCTCGTGCTCAGCCTCTACCTCAGTCCCAGTCGGGACGCCAGACTCATCCCCTGACTCTTATAGTGGGTGTTGGCACAACATCCTCAAACGTCCCTGATTGAGTTCTTGCCATCTACTCACAAAGAGAGGATTATGAGTTCATAATACTGGGTATGAATAACACACACGATAAAGATTCAAATTAGAAAAGTTTTTCTTAAAAATCCCATAGCCTCCCAAAGATAGATATGGACATCAACGTATCGATCTGTAGAACTCTATTAGACATCTTGCTCTTTTACTTATGAAATCGATGAATCTAACACTCTGATACATATTTATCATGACCTAGTATCCGAGGTCATGATGGCACCTACCTTAACCCAACCTTGGTAGGTAAGCCTAACTCCACAAGAGAATAAGAAATACTAATAAAAGCTAAATAAAATCAAATATGAGACTTTAGGATAAAGTTACGCGAAATATATAAATAACTCCAAAATAAAAAATAAATACAACTCAAATCCTAAAATTTAGTGTCATAAGTAAAAAGCACTCTAAAAACTGACATAGAGTATGAAAATACATAAAACTCTATCTCTAAATATAAAATAAAGATAAGATAACGATAAAGAGGAAGTCTGGGACATAATCAGGATGAGGAGTTCACCAGTACTCCAAACACTCTCAAATTAGCATGAACTCAGGTCCCACGATTGTACTTAAATTAGGATTTACACCAAAAGGGTACAGAAAGTAGGAGTGAGTACGTTCACTTGTACTCAGTACGCATCATAGGTCGACCAAGCAAAGTAGAAAACTAAACATATAAAGAAAACTATGAGCAACACTTCTATCTACATACAAAAAAGTTCCCAATGGCAGCTCAAGTCGGACAACTCCTAACAATATAAATAATACAACTACAAAAACAATATAAGAATAACTACATAACAAATATACAAAAAAGAAATACTAGATTACACGATATCCAACATAAAAGGGAAATGCAAGTGATGCAATGCAATGAGATGATAAGAATGCAATGTCTCAATGATATGATAAGAATACAATGTCTCAATGTCCCTCGTATAGACCTTCCAAGCATAATCTTATAGGATAATACCCATGGGGGCTTGCAACCTATATACTATCACAATCTCATTAATCAACCGTATTTGCACATTCATTGGTTAAGGCATTTTCTAAAGTCCCATTTCTTTCAAAAATAGTATTTCTCAGTGGTACCAATTCCATGAATATGGATGAATAAATGGGTATGCATGATCATAATAATTTCAATATCATCTAATGAATCAAATCAATAATGGTATAAATGAGCTTGAGTCTCCTCAAATCTCAATAGATCATAATACAAGTCATCGCATAGCAACACAGTAGTAGTGATTCATGTGAGATATCAATAATATCAATCTAAGCCCCTGCACTGGCATCACAATAATAATAAAGAACAAATAATTTTCAAAAAGACTAATAGCAGCCCCTGTACGGGCATCTTAATGATAATAATTTCTCAAGTCAATAATAAGGTTCACATAAGCCCACACACAGGAAACACGATAAGAATATGATCTCAAAATTTAAATCTCATGATATAATCTCCAACCCATAGCATACTTAACATGAATAGTTAACTACCCAGCTCGATCTGAAGAAATTTAAGCCATAACCTACCTCGAAAGCTAAAACAAGAGCCTGGACCCCTCACCAAGGAACCTTTCCATTTCGTGTAGCCTTAGAGCGCCTTAGAACATACCTAATCAATCAAAAATGGTATTTACACATCAATATGAGTCTAATGATACCCATATTAGCCACTTTCATTTCAGGTTCAAAAACACTTCGAAAATCAACCCCAAAATAAAAAGGGTTAAATCATAAATTTTATTAAAGAATCATGTTACCCAAACTTTAGGGGTTATAAATCAATGTATAATTATAAAAATTGAGTTTAGAAGTTTACTCAAGCAAGTTTGATGAAAAAGTCCCTTTGAAATCACTTTTCTCGATGTCTTAAGGTCCAAAAATGGTGAAAATGGAGTTGGACTCGTAAAAAAGGAGTATTTATATTATTCTATGAACACTACCTTGTGATCGTGGAACCCCATGTGATCACGAGGGTTAAGGTTTTATCGGCATTAAATTGGTCATAGCGATCACAGAGCTGGGCCACGCGACCGCAATGATCAACCAGTCTCGGTCTACCAAAATAACTCTTCGTGATCGCAGTGACCGACCTTGCCATTGAAATGATTAAGCTGATCAATCCCCGTGATTTCGACATGTGTCTACATGATCGCAATGAACAGCTAGATGCTGCACCAAAAAAACTACACCAACAGTGATCTTGGACAAGAAATTATTTTATTTGAACCCTCGAAGATTCATTTGGAACCTCATAGAAATAATTAGATAATGCCAATAGGAAAATTTTGATGTTTTGTACTTAATGGAACTATCAGATTTACCAAAAGAGGTTGTTTTCAACAAGTTACCCCCTGAGAACCCTTTTAGGCTAAAATAACTAATTTCTCATCTAAATGCTCAAAACTCAAAATAAAGACTTGGAAACTGAACTAACCATGCTACAAATCCAAAAATTATATTTTGGATCTAATGGAACTAACAAAATCACCATCCGATGCTAGGAAGTCAAAATCTCAAAGTCAAAAGTCTCACTTTAAAGGCTACTCAAAACCTCAAACTCATATATATCACTCCCAAATACTTCGAGGACTGTGCTAACTATACCCACTATTGACACCTAATTTTTTACCTCAATAATTTAGTTTGATTTCAATCTTCTTTAGTTTTAAATGAAATTGAAATATTTATTCTATCCGGATAAAGAATTTTCTCAAAATAATTTTTGGCTTGATTTTGTCATTTTAAATAGCAATTATGCATTTTTGTATTCAAATATAAGGGATCGTATGATTTTATTATTAAAATAAATATATTTTACTAAAACCGACTTTTGATTGGAGTTTGCCTTTTAAAAATTTGATTTAACTAAGGTCATTTTGATTTAAGTATATTTTTTCTTAAAGTAAATCATTTCTTAGAAAATAATTATTTGAATTTTATTAAATCAAGAAGGTCGTAATTAAATTAGGTGTCAATTTATTGCAATTTCTTTCAAAGTAAGTCAATTCCTAAATGTGGTCATGTTTTTAATTTGATGCGGCCACAATTGCAATACAATTGACCATAGCTTAAAACCGTTTGGACTTTTGTTAAATACATTTGGTTATTTCTTAAATAAATTAGCCATTTTCTAATACCATATTCCCAACCCTTCGTATATCCTAATTACCCGACCCAGCCCAAGTCTTCCACCCAAACCATCCCAAACCCAACCTTACACTCCTCTTTCTTGCTTTTCTTTTGATTTCATATAAGACATGTGATTAGCACACGATTTCTTGTACCAAAATTTAAAAAGTTCTAGAATTTGCCTAGGTGGAATTCCAATGGTATTATTCCTTTCAAATTCACGAATCCAAGGTTGAATTTGTACAAGTTCATACATACTTGTGTAAATTTCATTAGCTCTTAAGGAAAATTTTGATTTTCCCCAATTCTATTAATTGGTTGCCCAGTTTTGAAATTCATCAAAAATCCCAATTTTGTACAGATTCCAAGTTGTAAACCCTATCTCAAATTTAAAATTCAAAACCCTATCATAAAAATACCCAAAAGGCCCTCAAAATCCTTGAATCCCACATCGATTCTATCCTCTAGAAAAACCCCTAAATCTCTACCTACATATACACCCTCACTATTCATCAGTGAGGGTAGAGAGATTCAAGTCAAGGCATTTAGGTCTGAAAGAGTGAAAAATTTCCTCTAGTCTAAAAGGGATTTTTAGGATAGAAATCTTTGTAAGTCTCGTTTGAGCTTTGAATTTCGATTGAGTTATAATTTTTTATGGTGATGGAATATAGATTCCGACGAGCTCGAAATCTTAGTTTGCTGCCCAAAATTAGGTAAAGGCCATCACCCTTTTGATATTTGGTTTTGATTCTGTAATCTCTTGTCGTTGTTGTGTTGTTTTAAGTAGCATTTTAGATTTATTTTTATGATGGTAGTTCAATAGTATAATGGAATTGAATCTCATGGTTTGTATGAGAATAGGATGGATCATGTGCTTTGATTTTGATGATTGAGGTCTTTAAGATCGTGGTTTGTCTGTTTAGGCCAAGATTATCATTTTGTGTTGTTTAAAAGGTCATATGGTGTTAGTGTTTCGATGTCATTGTATTTTTAATCTTAGTTTTAGGTCTAGTTTTTTGAATAAGTGTTATTCATGCTTATTTTGCTCTTTGTTACTAATGTATATGTACGATTACATGTGTTAGCGTGTTTAATATTGTTCTTGCCTATTCACATGTTTAGTTAAGATTTTAAGTCTTTTCTTTGCTTAAATCCATTGGTTTGTTGTCTGTTGGTTGTTTTATGTGTTAAGACAGATTACTCCAAAGGTTCTTTGACTCATAATGTCAAATGTAAATGGAGGAGTTTTGTCCATAACAAGTCAATAGTCCCATGACCCTTCTATGATATTTTGACTCATCAGTCCTTATGATTTATCAAAGAGAAGGGAAGGATGAATAATTGTTGGCTAAATACTGTGCATCTTCCTTGAGTGTTCTTTAGATTCTTCCTAGTTTGTTTAAGATTGTTTTGATGAGATTTTGGTTTTGTCCTTAAGTGTTCTTTTTTGAAGTTATTCCACTCTTAAAAATCAGTCTTTTCTTCTTCTTTTGCACACTATTAGTAGCCTCATTTTGTGTTTTGGTTATTTGCTTAAAGAGGCATGACTCAAGGTTCCCTTTGATTCACAATATCAAATGGAATAAATAGTTAGCCTTAAAAGTTAAAGTTACAAGTTGAGGATTCCTCTACAATCATTGATTCATATTTTGACATGTTCAGTAAGAAGGGGAGGAAACTAGGCTTTAAGTATGTATCTAAGTGCTACCTCTAATCCAAAACACTCTTATATGATCCATTAGATCATATTTATGAGGAGTAAATTAAGACTTTGAAACAGAACAAGTTCTGTTAATAACTTGATTCTGTTCTATAAGAGTTCTA
This sequence comes from Capsicum rhomboideum, assembly GCA_031232105.1. Classification (NCBI taxonomy): domain Eukaryota; kingdom Viridiplantae; phylum Streptophyta; class Magnoliopsida; order Solanales; family Solanaceae; genus Capsicum; species Capsicum rhomboideum. The sequence goes on from CP124711.1 coordinate 91,796,486, forward strand.
AGTATCATCGTGGAACTGTGGAGTTGAACTCTCTCTTATTTCAAATCTCATTTGTTTTATCACAATAGGATATTAAAATACTTGGTTAAGATCAAGGATCATAGTGATGCCTCCATCAGCTCTCCCTCTCTTTTTATTTCTATCATAGTGTGGTTAAGCCTATCCTTCTTTAAGTGTTGTTCTCACCTTCTCTTTGGATAATTACACTTCTTAAGATATTAAAACGCACTAGAAGCACTGACCACTCAAATCAAAAAATAAGAACTTGTTTTCTTGATTATTGAGCGTTGGGCCAGTAGCTCTTAGAGGTGTGAGACTTCCCAAATTGTTTCTTTTGATTACTATGTCTATTTTCTCTACTTTTTTTTCTTTAAAAAGATATCCTTTGAGTTATAATACACTATGTGTAAGTGACATGATTAGGGCAAGGACAAGACTAAACTTGTGTGCCTCTGAAAAAACCTGAAAATCACTTCTTTCATACTTTGAATTTCTGCAAAGGATGTGTCATTTATTTTGGATCGGTAATGTATTGGAGGTCAAGATACAACACAAGTATCCCTCTACTTGTGTACTGGAATAGAGAGAGAGAGAACCAAAATATTACAAGTCTTATTTCTCAAAATAATAATGGAAGAACTACCCAAATAACCCTAATATGTTCTATGTATATTACAAGGCAAAATGACCAGCTTGTCCTTGTCATGGGGGCCGGCCTTGGAGTGTAAGTTTATTACACTTCAAGGTCCCTCTTCACAGTTAAAAACATTTAGATCCTTAGGTGGATCAATTACCAACTCACACACGGCCATTTGCATGAACAAGGCTTGGAGTTTTTGTAATTCCCGAGCTTGGCTTCGTGTGAAAGGTCGTGTACTTGTTGGACAACTTTTCCCACCCATATCATCCTCTCCATCTTGAGAGGAATTTGACCTCAAATTCAGCATTTGGTCATCTTCAACCGCATCCACGAAAGAGAGATCACAAACGTTGAAAGTGTTGTGCACTTGATATTCCGGTGGAAGGTCAATCTTGTAGGCGTTGTCATTGATTTTCTCAAGTACTTGGAATGGACCATCACCCCTAGGCATCAATTTGGAATTTCTTTGAGATGGAAACTGATCCTTCCGAAGATGCACCCATACCCAATCTCCCGGTTCAAGAATGAATTTATTTCTCCCCTTGTTGGCCCTCCTTGCCATTTCTTGGTTTTTCTTCTCAAGTTGAAGACGCACCTTCTCATGTAACTTATTCATAGAATCTGCCCGTTTGCTTCCATCTAAGCTAATCATGAGATCACTTGGCAAAGGCGTTAAATCCAAAGGGGTAAGGGGGTTGAGGCCATATACACACTCAAAGGGAGTCATTCCCGTACTTTAGTGTATGACACGGTTATAGGCAAATTCAATCCCAAGAAGTCATTTTTCTCTTAACCATGGAACGTAGCATAGCACCCAAAGTCCTATTTACTACTTCCGTTTGGCCATCGGTTTGTGGATGGCAAGACGTAAAGAACAATAACTTGGTACCAAGCCTACCCCACATGGACTTCCAAAAGTGGCTTAGGAACTTAGAGTCCCTATCACTCACAATGATCCTCGAAACACCATGCAATTTAACAACCTTATCAACAAATAAAGAGGCCACGCTAGGTGCATCATCACATTTAGAGCAAGGAATAAAGTGCGCCATTTTAGAAAAACGGTCGACTACAACAAAAATACTATCCCGGCTTCGTCGAGTCCTTGGCAGACCCAACACAAAATCCATAGATATATCAAGCCAAGGACGTAGAGGGGTGGGCAGCGAGGTGTACAACCTGTGAGGTAGGATTCGAGATTTTGCTCTCTTGCATTCTACACATTGGCCGCAAATCCTAGTCACATCCTTGTGCATTCTAGGCCAATAGAATTGCTCCTCCAATATTTCGAAGGTCTTTTCGACCCCAAAATGACCCATTAGACAGCCATCATGTGCTTTCCTATCAAACAATTCTCTCCAAGAGCTAGAGGGTACACACAATTGTCTACCTTTAAATAAGTAACCATCAAACTTGGCATAGGGATTTGAACCCCTAGCAGAATCCCACTAGTCCATACCCAATTCTTCGCATTTCCTAACAATAGGAGCAAAGTGAGGGTCCTTGGGATATAACTCTCTTAAACTCTCAAAACCCATCAATTTTGATGACAAAGTGGACACAAGAGCATGTTGTCTAGACAAAGCATCGGCTACTACATTGTCCTTACCCTTTTTGTATTGGATAACATAAGGAAAGGTCTCAAGCAACTCAATCCATTTGGCATGCCGTTTGTTAAGCTTGTCTTGGGCCCCAAGATGCTTTAAGGATTCATGGTCCGTTTGGATCACAAACACCTTAGGCCATAAGTAGTGTTGCCAAGTGGCCAAGGCTCTAATAAAGGAATACAACTCTAAATCATACGTGGATTAGTTTAAAGTTGCTCCTTTGAGCTTTTCGCTAAAATAAGCGATAGGTTTTGAATCTTGCATCAAAACAGCCCCTATGCCTACTTTACTCGCATCGCGCTCGACTTTGAATATCTTATCAAGGTTGGGCAATTATAACAAGGGCGCAGAGATGAGCATAGCTTTCAAGGCTTCAAAAGCCTTAGCTTGCTCGTCACCCCACTTGAAGGGTTGTTATTTACGAATTACCTCGGTCAAGGGGGCAGCTATGGTGCTAAATCCTTTGACAAACCTTCTATAAAAACTAGCCAACCCGTGGAAGCTTCTTACTTCTTCAACGGTTTGTGGGGTTGGCCAATTTTTGATAGCATTTATCTTGGATTCATCCACTTGGACCCCTCCTGAACTAACAACAAAAACTAAGAAAACAACTTCATTAACACCAAAGGAGCACTTTTCCAGATTTGCATACAATTTTTCCTTTCTAAGGACATCAAGCACACATTGTAAATGCATCACATGCTCTTCTAAAGACTTACTATACACCAAGACATCATCAAAGTATACAACAACAAACTTTCTAATAAATGGCCTCATCACATGATTCATTAGCCTCAAAAAAGTACTTGGAGCATTTGTTAGGCCGAAGGGCATAACCATCCATTCATAGAGACCAAACTTGGTCTTGAAGGCGGTTTTCCATTCATCACCGGGTTGCATTCTTATTTGGTGATAGCCAATTCTTAAATCAATCTTGGAAAACAAACATGAACCACTTAATTCATCTAGCATGTCATCTAACTGAGGAATAGGGTGGCGATATTTTACCGTAATCTTGTTGATGGCTTGGCAGTCCACACACATGCGCCACGTTCCGTCCTTTTTGGGAACTAGTAGCCCTGGAACCGCGCACGGACTCATGCTCTCCTTGATATACCCTTTGTTGAGGAGCTCCTCAACTTGACATTGTAATTCTTTGGTGTCCGCAGGGTTGCTCCTATAAGCCGATTTGTTTGGCAATTGTGATCCCGGCACAAAGTCAATTTGGTGCTCAATTCCCCAAAGCAGGAGCAATCCTTGCGGAAATTCCTTAGGAAATAAATCTTCATAATCCTGCAACACACAATAAATCAAAGGGGAAATGGAAGAATTAGTGGGGTTAGTATTAAAACAATGAGCCAAAAGTAACATAGGTGTGTCCTCATCATGATCCACCAAGAGTTCCTTATTTCTAACCAACATCACCATGTTTTCTTTCCCTTTTGACGTTGGGGGAGCCTAGGATACCCCTACTGCACCACCTTCGGGTTCCCCTCTTTTTTCTTTTTTTTTTCAAATTTCTGTCCCTTTTCCTTCAATTCTCTCATCTTTTGATGCCACTCATTTACTTGGGAAGGCGAAAGAGGATGAAGTGTAACCTTTCGGCCATCCTTATCAAGTGTCTATCGATTAGACCTCCCATCATGTTTGGTATACCTATCATATTGCCAAGGTATACCTAGCAACAAGTGACATGCTTGCGGTATCACGTCACAAAGAACTTCATCGTGGTAGTTTCCCACCTTAAACCATATCACACATTGCCTTGTGACCTTTAATTCACCACATTCATTCAACCATTGTAACTTGTAAGGAATAGTGTGTGGTGTAGTTGGTAACTTCAAGAAGTTTACCATAGCATTACTAGCAACATTTGTACAACTACCACTATCGATTACCAAGGTGCACACACTCCCCTTTACAAGACATTTAGTATGGAATAGATTTTCCCTTTGGCTTGGGTCATCGATTGCCTTACTAATCATGAAGTGCCTAACTATAAATTTTGGAACCACACACTCTCCTTCTTGCGGATAAACATCTTCACCATCATCACCATCATCATCATGTGGTCCATTATCGGGTTCCTCTCCATCTTAAGGCTCGGCCTCATCCTCTCCCTTTTCAAGGTCCACCTCCTCACCAAGGTAATACAATCTCCCTTCTCGTAGGATCACATTGCGTCGGTTTGGACATTCATTGGCCTTATGTCCCCATCCTTGGCACTTGAAACATTAGAATCCCTTTGGGTTAGGATACTTGTGAGCTTCTGGTTTTGGAGGAATTTTGTGGACTGTTTTGGGCTCGGGCAGCCTTGTAGTGGTGGATTGGTCCTTGTTTTTGGGCTAGCCCGAGGTGGCTTGTACCCTTGCCTTTAATGATGACCTCTCTTTAAGTTCCCTTTCAATCTCAAGAGCCGCCTGGAAAATACTTTCAACGGTATCAAACTTGTGAAGTGTTAAATGAGTGGAGATCTCTTTGTTCAACCCACACTTGAACCGGATGATGTCATGACTGATTTGTTCCCCACAATGATCAAGTTTCAACATGAGTTACTGAAACTCATCAAAATACGCCATCACACTCTTGTTTCCTTGATGCAAGTTGTACAATCTAGCAAGCAACTCATGGCGATATCTCTCGGGAGTTACCGTTGTCTCATTAAGTACCTTAACCGAAACCAAGGTGGTAGCTGCCCATCAACTAATTCATTACCAAACCACTTTACGTACTCCCACCAAGTATTAGCATAACCCTTAAAATGAGCAATAGCATAGCAACCCTTCTTTTTATCCGAGATATCATTAACTTGGAAAACCTTGTCACAAGCCGATTCACAAGCTAAGTAGGCCTCAGGGTCACTTTTACCTTTAAATATGGGTAGGCTCAACTTGATGGTGTTGATACCTACATCTGTCTCTTGGTGTCGGTTTCCCCTTTCTCCATACCCTCGGTATCTCCTTGGATCTCTACAACCCCCTCTCATCTCCTCCTCCCTCATGTAAGCATCATCAAAGGCTCCATATCCTTCATATTCCTCTCTACCATATTCCTCAAAGTGGGCTAGACAGTTTTGGGCATTTTGGACTTGATTTGGAGGAATTGGATTTTGTGGAGGTGGTGGTCTTTGGTTTAATGGAGCTTGGAATGGAGGATTCGGATTTGGCAGAGGTACTTGACGTCCAAATCCCTCTTGTGGGACTTGAGAAGTTTGGAATTGTATTGGTCTAGTGGTCACAGTTTGGAGGGAAAGGAGTGGTTTTGCTCGCGGCATTTAGTGGAGCTTGAGATGTATTTAGCATTTGGTGCAATGTTTCGGGAGTGATGGTTGCGGAGGAGGTCCTATCATGCCCATTGGTAGAAACATGTAGAGGAGTAGAAGGGTGAGAACTCCTTTGACTCTCCACTTGTTCTAATCTCCCACTAATAATCGACACTTCTCCCTTTATTGCTGCCAAATCTCCTCTCACAGCCCCAAATTCCGTATTCAACCTTTCAAGTGTTTGGGTAACGGCCTCAAGAGTGACCCTCATGGAGTCAAGAGCATTAGTATCCATATTTTGGGACATGGTCCCTTCCATTGCCAAGGTATTACACTCTTTGGATCACCTCACAATTGAGTTCCACAAGTGTTATAGATTGGCTAGTAACCCGTGAATCCTTTAAGGTATGAGTAAGCTCTTATCCGGAGTGGATTTTTTTTTGAAGACTCAAAGAATTCTTGTCGGACTAGAACCAAGAAGTAACAATGTATTCAAAAGATAAAAAAAAAAGCACCCAAGTAATCGTTGACACGAACAACGGATTCAAAGGACTAATTGACATCCTAGTAGGAATGTACTAGTTTGTTAATTAGTTCTAGAACCAAGTAACGAAACCATGAATCAACCATTAGAAACTATGAAAAGAGTATCCAAATTTGAGCTTATTAGTGACGTGGCAGCATGTAATTGGTCTTGGGCCCACACGATTTTTTTTTTTTTTCACAAATCTGAAATTTCAAGATTCACACAACTTGTAATGGATGACAATGGTTTTTGAGGGAAGGTAAAGTCTTGTGCTCTTTTTCAACTTTTCAAACTCAAAAGGTAAGATTTGACTATACTAATCCCACAAAACAAGGTTCCGTGATTTAAGGAAAAGTGGTTGTCAAGTCTAGGAAGTGATGTGTGCAAGTCTTCTCACCAACAACTTTATAACTTTTGTCTTACAACCCTTTGGATCTATTTTATACTTTTGTTGTCTTAAGTTGTAAGAATAGATGAAGAACAATATGAACACCACAACAATATTCAAGAACACAAGATCAACTTCTTCAAGAACATAACACAAAAGCCACCAATGGTCATCAACAAGGTACAACCTACGGACCACTTCAAGTCACCACAACAATAGTCAATATTATAAGCTCAACTTTAGATCTAGACACTTTTAGTGTTGGTGAGAAAGAAACCAACACTAGAAACACACTAAACAAGTAAAATAACACCTAGATCTAAACCCACAAACACCAATCTCAGTCAAGACAACAAGATGGACAAATTTCTCTTCTTTTTTTTTTATTTTTTGACCGTGTGAGAGCCCAAGATTGGTAGTGTAGGAACACAACCAGCCTTGATTTGATACCAAATGATACACTATCAAGTACACAATACACAAGTTCCCAACAAATATCCACAAAGAGAACAAACTAACACAAGATCAACAAGTTTCAACAAGTGCTAGTGAATCGAAAGAGCCCCATACGGCTTCACTAGACTTCAAGATTACAAATACAACATTAACAAGATCACAGAAAGATGGTAACTTGACATAAAAGATTCAAGAGTCTAAGAACCCTAACAACAAGAGAGGACCCTAAGACTATTGAATATTAATACCAAGTTCTTACTTGGACCAAGAGGAACTCGATGACCTCAAGATCCTTGTTTCTAGCCAAGATACAACACAAGTATCCCTCTACTTGTGGGCTGGAATAGAGAGAGAGAGAACCAAAATATTACAAGTCTTATGTCTCAAAATAATAATGGAAGAACTACCCAAATAACCCTAATATGTTCTATTTATATTACAAGGCAAAATGACCATCTTGTCCTTGTCATGGGGGCCGGCCTTGGAGTGTAAGTTTATTACACTTCAAGGTCCCTCTTCACACTTAAAAACATTTAGATCCTTAGGTGGATCAATTACCAACTCACACACGGCCATTTGCATGAACAAGGCTTGGAGTTTTTGTAATTCCCGAGCTTGGCTTCGTGTGAAAGGTCGTGTACTTGTTGGACAGCTTGTCCCACCCGTATCAATTATGACCCATTGTTTGTCCTTGATTCTTGTCATTAAGTGTGATTCAGGGTATTTCATTTTATTTAGTTTGTCAATTTACCTTTTGAATGAATATTAATCCATTATTTTTTTTTGTGGCATGTGAAACCTATTGGGAGTCTAATTGGACTTCCCTTTCCCTCTGTATTTCTCCAATGGGCCAAGGAGGTCCATATCTCCATCGAGTCTAAGCACCAAAATCCAAGTTCAAAGGAATTGTCTTCTAGTAATACAACCAGTATACAGATAATATACGATGTATAATATAAAAGAAGAGCAAATATATAGGTGGAAGGAAAAAAAAGGCATGATATACAGTCATACGTATATCGAATATACCTGCAATACAACTGAAAAGAGGCTGATGTATATCATGTGTCTATTGCAAGCTTATAAAGTCCAAAAATAGCATAGGATAGGTATTTTGGTGTTGGAAGCCCAACACTTTAGTCTTAGGACAGGTGCAACAGATTTGGGCCTCAAAGTCCCAACAAATAGATTTAGGACAGGTGCAAAAGCGGATGGACGAAGCCCAACAGTGATAAGTCTAAATTGGACTATTTAGGGGTTTGGGCCTTAGAAGGCCTAAACCCAACTTCTTTCTCTACTCTTTGCTTCTTCACATTATAATGTTGTTTTGACATTAACATTTTTTTAACTTAGTTGATTTTTCTCCTTTAGAGTACCATGTGTCACGCCTCGAATCCCATCGAGACATGATTGGCACCCATAGCCGATAAGGCCTGAGAGAACCAACCTTTGCCTATTCTCAATCATATGCATATAATATTCATAACCACCATTGCATAATATTATGAAATACGAATAAAGGAGAACATGGGACATATTTAGGCATACATATGAAACTTGGCCGTTGAGGCCATCCAGTCAAAACAACATGTGTCTTTTACACTATTACACCCACATCGGTCTACAAAAGCCTCTAACAAGAGCATTGACCAAAATAAACCATAAGTCAGGACAAGTCCCCGCTTTATACAACATGTACAATACCAAAACATATATACACTTTGACTCGGAGAAACCCCGAATGAGCTGGAGCTCACCAAAGAACCGCTAACACTGGCAGTCTATTGAGGAGGCCTACTGGGACCTGCGCCTGCAGCAAGTAAGGTAAATTCCCCGAGAGGGGTCAGTACGAAATAAGTACTGAGTATGCAAGGCTCAAATGAAACTGTACAACACATGAATATTTCAATAAACTCAAAACATATGACTAATCAATGTGAATAAGTCACCATGTTGCATTTGGAAACCATGTGGATTGCTTTCATTGCTTTCTTTATCTCAATGCTCACATGTCATTACATATCACAATGTACCCGGGCCCCGACTGATCAGTGGGTATTTCATATCATCTAGGGATCGAGTCGAGCTAGGCTTATGCCCCTAGACTTTCCACCCTCGGGATCGAGTCGAGCTAGGCTTACGCCCCTAGACTTGCCACCCATAAATCCATATCTCGGGATCGAGTCGAGCTAGGCTTACGCCCCTAGACTTGCCACCCGTACTTGATCATTGACCACATTTGCATTACTTTGATCTTTACTTTGAGATTGTTACTTTGATAGTCATAACATCACTTTGGAACATTGGAACATAATATTGTTGGAAGCTCTGAATCATTAACCAATGAGTGAGAGAAATGTGAATAAACATCATGAGAAATATAACATTACTAGCACCATTGGAACCATTGGACAATAATCCATGAACAATAGGCACAAGTATAGTCACTATTGAAACATTGGATCATAACTTTATTTGAGATTTTGGAACATGAACCACGAAAATGTAACATGGGATTCACAAATGATCAAAGAATAGGAAATTTATAACAATGACCATTGCTAACCGGATATGGAATACCTTAGGACATTTCGGGATAGGACTAGTGACATATCAATGTGAACACTATTTGCCGTAGGAAGATACGGACAAAATAACCTTACATACCTTGTATTCACAATACGAATAGACAACCTTTAGATGCGTATACAAAAATCCTGCTCCTTCTTTATGTGTCACTCTACAACATAAATACAAGACGGAATTCACATTAACCACCAATTACTCTACAAATGCATGTAACATTAATGAGTCATATATGTGTCCTTAAACATGTCATTTCCCCTTGACAAAACCGTTGATCATACTATTATTCCAAAAATTCCATAATATTCCCAACATTGACCAATACATGAAAATCAATACATTTCACCACAATACTTCTCCTTTACCCTTTCTTATCCATCACACATCACAAATAATCCATCAAAGTGCCTTAATACAACTCATAACACATATCGGCCAAAATCCCATAATATCCACTTTTAGACAAGAACAAGTTTAATACCAAAAATAACACCATACATGTTCATATTTTGTCCATACCATGCTTTTTCATCAAAGGCACAAGTCCTAATTCAAACTTGAATTGTATGGATCCCAAATCTTAGACAAGAACACAAAGTACCATGTCCAACATTTCCAAGCACAACCAACATGATTTACATACCTTCTCATGCATATAATATAGTATTCCATAAGCATAAGTACTTACCGAAGCTTGAAAATGAATGATCTAGCTCCAAGAAGTAGCTTAGGGTTCTTGAGAGTTAAGAGAAATTTTGGGAAATTTCTAGAGATATGTTGGGTGTTCCTTTGAATAAAATCAGATTTTTCCATGTATATATAGTCCCTCAAGTCTCCTTGGCATTAAATGCCATGTACAAATGGTCAAAGGTGAAGAATGGGTCATTTTTGGCCTAATTGGGCCATCCATTCTTTTCATTTTTGGGCCCTTTTTGGGCCCAATTCACTTAACCCGATAAAATCAATAATTTCTCGTCTTTATACGTATTACAACAATATTCCCACTCATAATATTCATATCCGTAGCCTCAATCCCAAGAACAAATGATTCTAGCCACGTTTGGCTTATTTTGACCTTAGGGGTAAAATCGTCATTTCGACGCCAAATTCGTTCTCGAGAAATTTCTCATATCAATATCATATTTTACTCATTTCATATGTTTTGTAGAAGAGACGTGGCAAAAATCGGCTCAAAACGTCCCCGGATACCCTTGGAACTTAAGAAAATTTCCAACTTTGAAAAAGTGGGATTTCCAGCGTGGCACGCCTCTTGGCGCGCTAGCTCTCTGCCCCTGGACTAAAAATTTTAGTCCATAGCAGCGTGGCACGCTGCCCAACGCGCCCCTGCCTTAATTTTTGACAAAAATTCATTTTTCGACGTTTCTTCGCGGGCTTGGTTAGACACTTCAAATCCTATCCTTTAACCTACTTCTTAACCTTAATATCCTTCGTTTAGAGGTCCTCTTAGCCTCATTTTGAACCCCACAATTGCGCCATGAAAATCACAAAACAACTCTTACGAAGTTTTTAGCATATATACGAGGCCAAATTCAATTTTGCTTATCCTTAACATTACCAAATACATACTCATAGGTCTCTACACCTAAGTAAACATTATTCAATGTCGTGAAGTAGGGTTGGGACGGTACGGGGTGTTACACCATGTTGCTTTGCAAATACATCATTAATCATCTGATTTTAGAATTTTCAATTATTTTCTTAAAATCAACACTTGAACTTGTTCACTAGTCCTATATCCTTAAAATAATTTGTCTTTCCTTGATAAAAAAATGGTTTTTTCCTTTAATTTTTCTCTAATCAACTTCCCACTTTTAAAAGTTAGTCAGTAAAGTTATTTAAATAGTCCGAATAACCGCAAGTTAGCGGATTCCCCGAGTTCTCCAAAAACCTTCTTGGGGTATTAATGAGAACCGCTTACCCGAATTTCTTAAATTTTAAAGATTTTTTTCTGTTTTAGGTCTTTAAAGTTTTCTTAATTTCCAGTTTAAACTAATTAAGTGGCGACTCCGTTTTTGATAGAATTTGAAAGTTTTCTTTAAGTTTTCAAATTTAATCAAGTCTTAACCACTTTCTCAAAAACACCCATAACTCATAAATGATATAAACCAACTACGGGGGAGGAAAAAATGGTTAAAATACAGAAAAAGCTAAAAATCACAACGAGGATTGTTACAGTCGCGTACACGTTGAAGGGATAGATCCAACCTGTACCAGCTAGCTCTTAATGAATACGGTACCCCATCATGTTTGTGAAGGAGAATAATTTCCTTCTCCGTGAATGCGATCGCAAGGCTGCAAACACGAAGAAGCCCTAGGACCTGCACCAACAGTGCTTTAAAGCTCAAAAAGTCTTCGAATGGACCCTCGAGATTAATTTGGGGCCCAATAAAACTAAACCAATAATGCTACTAGGCTAACTTAGACATTTTAGACTCAATGGAGCCATCAAATTTATCAAAATAGGTCATTTTGAACAAGTTACCCCTCCCCTCCCCTCACCCCCCCCCCCCTCCGAGAACCCCTTCAGGCTAAAATAACTAGTTTCTCGTCTAAACGCTCAAAACTCAAAATAAGGTCTTGAAACCTGAACCAACAATGCCACTAACCTAAAAATGACATTTCGGATCTAATGAAACTGATAGAATGACCATCCGACACTCGGATCACAAAATACTAACCAAAGATAAATATAACACCTTACGACTACTCACTACTCAAAACCTCAAACTCACATAAATTATTCTCAAATGAATTGGGGACTGTGCCAACCATCACCGCTACTCATAAATGATATCAACCAACCATGGAGAAGGGAAAAATTGTCAAACCATAGAAAAAGTTAAAAACCATAATGAGGATATTTACATTATTCACCACTAAAACACGTATTCGTCCTCGAATGAAAAAGTAAGTAAAGTACCTGAATCGATAAAAAGCTGGGGATATCTACTCCATATATCACACTCAACCTCCCATATAGCCTTCTTAATCAGGCAATGTCTCCAGTGAACTTTTATAGAATCAATATTCTTAGATCTGAACTTTCTAGTCTGCGAATCCAAAATAGCAATAGGCTCTTCCTGAAAGGACAAATCATGATCCAATGCAACTGAATACCACCGGATCATATGATAATCATTGAGAGGGTATCGCTTTAACATCAGGACATAGAATATTGTATAAACCGCTAACAAGTTCGGAGGTAGAGTCCACCTATAGGACACATCTTTAAACTTTTTAAGAATCTAAAAAGGTTTAATAAATCTTGGACTAAGCTTCACTTTCTTCCCAAAACTCATCGCACCCTTCATGGGTGATACCTTCAATAAAACCCACTCACCAAGCATGAATGCCACATCACAAACTCATTAATTAGTGTAACTCTTCTGCCTACTCTGGGCAGCCACAAGCCTCTGCTAAATCAATCTCACTCGATTCATTGAGTCTCTCAACAAGTTGTACCCTAAGGTATAACCTTGAATGAATCAAACCAACCCATGGGATATCTACGCCCCCTCTACTACAAAGATTCAAAAAAGGTCATCTGAATGGAAAGGTAACAGTTATTGTGGTCAAACTCTACTATGCAAAAGAACTAGTCCCAATTACCACAAAAATCCATAACACTTGCTCGAAGCATGCTCTCTAACACCTGAATGGTCTGCTCTGACTGACCGTCTATCTGAGGGTGAAAAGTTATGCTCATCTCAAGATGAGTACCCAACTCACTCTGCATAGAACTCCAAAAATTCAAGGTAAACTATGTACCTCTATAAAAAATAATGGAGATAGGTACACCATGCAACTAAACAATCTCTCAAATGTAGATCTTGGCTAACTTTTCTGAGTTATAATTCACCTTCACAGGTACAAAGTCCCCTGATTTAGTCAACCTATCCATAATCACCCAAATGGAATCAAACTTCCCCAAAGATGGGGGTAGATCAACCACAAAGTCCATAGTGATCCGCTTTTATTTCCCTTCTAGAATAGGTAACCTTAGCATTGTACCACCCGATCGCTGAAGCTCATACTTCACTTGTTGAAAAGTCAAACACTTGGCCACAAACTCTACAATGTCTTTATTCATCCCACACCACCAGTAGTGTTGCTTCAAGTCATGGTATATTTTAGCTACTCTAGGATGAATAGAATACCTTGAACAATGAACCTTCTCCAACATCAGTCTAATCTAACCACCAACTCTTAGCACACAAACATGACCACTAATCCTCAAGACACCCTCGGGATCAAGAGATGTTGCCTTTGCCTCACCACTCACCACTTTATAACAAAGCACTCTCAACTTCTCATCATTAAATTGTCGAGCTTGAGTATGCTTCATCAATAAGGATCTAGCCTCAACATACTTCAAAATACTCCTAGATATTGAAATATTAAGTTGAACCAACTGGTTAGCCAAAAACTGAACGTCTTAGGCTAAAGGCAGCCCCTCCACAATAAGATAAGCTAAACTCCCCAGAGTCGCTACCTTTTGACTCAAGGCATTCGCTACCATATTAGCTTGCCTAGATGATAAAGAACAGTGAGATCATAATTCCTAAGCAACTCTAACCATCTATGTTGACTCATATTAACATTTCACTGAGTAAAGAAATACTGAAGGCTATAATGATCAGGGAAAGTCTCACAATGAACCCCATACAAATAGTGACACCAAATAATGAGTAGGATAGTTCTTCTAATGTAACTTCAACTGTCTAGAAGCATAAGTTATCTCCTTACCCTTCTACATCAACACTCGCCAAGCCAACTCCAGAAGCATTGCAAAATATAGTAAAAATCATGTCGTTCTCAGGCAAAGTCAAGATAGGAGCTGAAGTCAACAACTCCTTAAGCTTTTGAAAGCTCCTCTCACAATCACTCAACAACTGCAAAATAACCTTTTTTTGAGTCAACTTAGTGTAAGGAGATGCAATGAAAGAGAAGTCATGCACAAACCATCATTAATATCCCACTAACCTAATAAAACTTTGAATCTCAGTAGGAGAAGTAGGTCTAGCCCAATCACGCACCACTGCCACTTTGGACGTATCGACCATGATACCATTCTTGGTCGCCACATGACCCAAGAAAGAAATAAAATCCAAAAAAAACTCACACTTGGAGAACTTGACATACAATTGCTCATCTCTCAAAAGCCACACCCTGTTCATCAACTCCATAAACACCGTCGGGGCACTAGTCAACCCAAAAGCCATAAACAAGAACTAATAGTGGCCATATCGCATCCAGAAATGTGTCTTTAGAATATCCAAAGTTCTAAGCCTCAACTCATAGTAGCCAAATCTCAAGTCGATCTTAAAAAAACTGAGGAACCCTAAAGTTGGTTGAACAAGTCATTGATGCGAGGAAGGGGATATTTGTTCTTCATAGTCACTTTGTTCAATTGCTAATAGTCAATACACATGCGCATAGATACATATTTCCTTTTCAGAAACATGACAGGAGAACCTCAGGAGACATACTCGGTCTAATTAAACCCTTATCCAACATATCCTGTAATTATTCCTCTAATTTCTCCAACTCTGTCAGGGCCATCCTATAAGTAGGAATCAATATGGACTTGGTCCATACTCTAAGTTAATACCAAAATAAATATCCCTATCTGGATGAACACCAGGTATATCTATAGGAAACACGTCCATGAACTCTTTACAGATTCTCACAAAATCCAAGGGAGGTGGTGAATTAACTCAGGTGTCGCGCATATAGGCCAAATAAGAAATAAAACTCGTACCTACCATGCAACAAGAATGAAGAAAAGAAATAACCCCTTTTGGACACAAACTTAAAGTATCCTTCCATTCTAACCTTGGTATACCCGAAATAGCTAAGGTCATGGTCTTGGCAAAATAATCCAAGACCAGATGATAAGAAGACAACCAATCCATACCCAATATGCTATCAAAGTCAACCATATAAAAGATTATCAAATCAAGTCTCGTACCCTGAAAATGTCACCACACATGATTGGCACAGCAGATCCACCACTAAAGAATCGCCTATAAGAATAGAAACACGAATGGGTATGTAACACCTTGTGTATTTGAGGGTATCTTTTGATTCATATTGAAGGTTTATGAGCCTAAATTTGAGGCTTTATTTACACCACACGCGTTCAAAATATCTGATATGAATTATATTCTGACCCCTTTTCATAAATTGAATTGATTAGAACAAGGATAAAGGGGGTATGAGTTATATGATTATTATTTTTTTCATTTAAGTGGAGTTGAACCAAATGAATTTTGAATATTTAATTCCTATATTTCTTATATATCACTAGGATAATATTATATTTAATAGCTACGTTAGTTCTAGAGTCTTTAATGGGCATGTTATGGGATTTCCTTTCATAAATATAGTAAGTTAGTTGACATATGTTTACACTACAAGTTAAGGATTTGCCAGGTGATTTATTAGTAAATAATTATTTGGTTGATAAGAGTCGGGTAAAGGGCATATATTTCTTTATATATTTTATACTCTCAGAATGCCTACTATACTTATTAACTAAAGATTACAACACTGCCTAGATTTTCTTGTTTGACCTGTTAACACTCTAACTTCTACTTACCCTTTATACATGATACCATTCAATAACTAATAAATAGGAATTAAAATGGTGCTCACCACCTGCGTATCTTGAAGTTATGTACTATGCTACAAATGCATAGGTGAAGGTAGATATCCTTCATGTTGACTGAATACTTAAGTATTAATATCTCCACCTTGGGGGTATTTAGAGCTTGAATTATGTATGTAAAGGCTATTATCTTCTTTTCATGGCATGATTCTTGATTTCAAGAGTTTTGAATCTAGTGTACTATTGAGGGATATCTCATAGAGCTTCCCAATTATATTATTCTCACTCATTTGAAATAATTATACCTTATCGAGAATTCATGTTAATATGGATGTAGTACCTAATCGAAAAGTAAAGAAATGGAGAAACTCTAATCATAAAGATTGTTCATATGGGATCAAACACTATAATCGAGGAAATATCAGGGGTTTAAATATATAATACGTCTATGCAAGTAATCAAAATATGTTTTTGAACCATGCAGGTTTTAGTAGTTTTGGCATATATCGTTGTATAGAGATTATTGTTAAGTGTAAAAATATGTTATGGAAAGATAACACATAGCTCTACAGCTTTTAATCTTATGACAAAAGTTGATTGTGCTTTTATGGATTCGAAATAGAGGATGCAAGAGAGGATAAGTTCTGTCTAGTTTTCCGATTTAGAAATCCTCTATGTACTACTATTATTGTTTTTATGATAAATTTTTTTACAAAATGTATTTTTTGGTGGTTTTGGACTCTTTGCAACCCCAATATTATACCGACAACTTTTGATGAAGGATATAAAGCTTGATTTTGCCGTTTAGCTATTTAAAACTAAGTTACAACACAAGATGTTTACTGTTTTGAGGATTTAGTGAAACTTTGCAAACTAAGCTTAGTTTTGAAGCAAATATTGATTCATATCAACTTGCTGGAGTTACTGTAAATTCAAAAGATATTTAATTGTGTGTTCAAGGTTGTATATACTTGTGAATTAGCTGAGGAACTTGAAATAATATTTTGTTTTATGATTTGAACTCTTCAAGCTATGGTTGGACTGTTTATGTGTTAAAAGACTAAGGTTTGTGTATAAACTTGAACTTGTACTCTTATCACTTGATGCTGTATTTGAAATGTTATCTTGATACCTTGGTTACTTTCATGTCACTTTATATCGCCGTGTCGGTATCTTGAAGTCTTGCAAGATACTTGTTTAAATCGCCCATTTGTACAGATTGCTTGATCACTTGGAATTCTTATTGGGACATTGTCCTTCTTGTGGTTGTGACTTTGTCACTATTGGAACGCCTTTTGATTTGAATCTTTTCCCATCTTGACTATGGATTTGTGGTTTATCTTAATTATGGAAGTTGTTCATTTTAAGTACGAACTAGAAAGAATAGTTCTTGAGTCTCTTGATTATTGGGCTTCAACCCTTCTTGATACAGGGCTTCGACCTTCTTAATACAGGGCTCTGACCCTTCTTGATACAGGGCTCTTGTCTTTCTAGATATTTTATTATGCTTGGTGTGACGGCATGATGTATATATTGGGCGAAATTTGTTATCTAACCTCTTGTGAAATAGTTTTATGAGCCTTCTTGACACTTGAATGTTTAAGTATTGAATTTGATACCTTTGATTTATTTATTTACTTGATTTATGTTGATATTATGGGGGCTTGGCTAGGTTAATGTTTGATTATTATTGTAAAATTTGTGTCAGGATCCATTAGATTGTATTGTGACCATTCTTGATTGTCATTCGTGAGTACGTTCGGATCTTGATAATATATATTATCTTAGTCATTTAAGTTAACTATTAATTAGTCATGGTTTAAGGTCCAAGCCATGAAATGGTGGGTACTTTTTGGTTAATCTTGACTCCGATTATTTATAATACTTTATGATATCATATCATCTATCCATAAATTTAGGAGCCGGTAAGCACACTCATATTATCTTTGACCCTTATCTGTATGTATATTCATTACTTCATAATACCTTCTCAATTATTATTACCCTTACATACTCAGTACATTATTTTGTACTGATGTCTCCATTTCTTGGGGCAAATTGAATTCATGCCTGCAGGTTATCAGGTACACAGTGATCTTTATTGCTTGTGGTCAAGTTTAGCTGATGATTGGTATGCTCCGTTATTTTTGGAGTTGCTGAGTGTAGAGTCCTCTTCTATTTTGCATAGCTGATTGGTATGTCGTGGGCTTGTCCCGACTAGTTGTTATTGGTTCTTCATCTTAGAGGCTTGTAGATATTTGTTGTGGGTATGTGAGTTACTTGTTGCCTTGTTGTCAATTATTCTTGGTTTTTGTCCTTGCAGGACTCGTGTATATATTTGTTTTAGGCTAACTTCTATATAATTTATGGTTTAAAGAGACCTTATCAGTCAGTTGAATGATTCTCTTGCTTTTAGATTATGAATGATTGGTGTTATTCAGGCATCGTTGGTGTCTACTTGTTGCAAGTTATATTATTTGGTTGGTGTGTTAGTTGGTTTGCTCAGTTAGGTAAAGCATTGGGTGACAGTTGCACCCCTCCGAGTTTAGGCTGTGACAAGGTACAACAAGGGACTCACATATAGCATCAATACTAGTAGCAAAATATGCAAAAACATAAAAGAATATAGACCTAGGTTCAAACAATACTAAAGTAGGACGATGGTAAACTAGCACAATACATGTAATTACATCATCAGAGGTCTCTGCCTTAAGTCTCCCAGGAAAAGCATAGCGCTAACCTCGTCTACTACCGGACTGAGAAATTCCTCATCCACTACCACGAGCTCCATGAGCTCTACCTCTATTACCCCTATATCCATCCCTACTACCGTATGTACCCCCTCTAATTACTGTCACTGGTATCGAACAGAGTTGAAGCTAAACCAAAGAACCCTGCTGGGGAGGACCCAACGCACGTCGGGGATAATCCCTTGCTAAGTTTCCAACTTTATCACACACAAAGCATACCTACTAGATGAATCACACTATGAGGGCCCAGAAGAGCAAGAAATCCCTTCATAACCTGATGAACCAAAATGAGACCCTCAGTCTACATGACCTGATCTCTGACCACTCGAAGCCTCAGAACCCGTAAACCTACTATCAGAACTATGCAAACTGCTTGAATCCATCTATCGTGGTAGCCATGAGAACCTCTGCCTGAGAAATCCCTACCTCAGGATAAATGACCACTGAAACCACCCTGTTGGTGCACCCTCTTACTACAACCACTCTAATTACCCTAGCAAATACTCTCGATCATCTTGGCATGATCCAGAATACTCTGAAAGGAGCCACCTAAAATTACTAACTGAGTCATTGCCAACTGATAATAACTAGTTAAACCCTTCACAAACTTTCTGATCCTCTCAGACTCTATGGAGATACTAGCAGTGGCATACCTAGACAAGGCATGGAAATGAGCCTCATACTCAACAATAGTCATGGTTCCTTGCTTCAAAACATCAAACTCGTCCCTCAGCATGTCCCTCAAGATAAAGGGCACAAACCTCTCAAGGAAAATCTCTGAAAACTAGGTCCAAGTCAAATGATGGGAACCCAATGGTCTACAACTGACGAAAGATCTCCACCACTACTTTGCCACATAAGTCAACTGGAAGGTAGTTTAATCAACACCACTGGACTCAAATGAACTGAGGTTATGTAACCTCTCCTAACAATCAAACAAGAACTCATAAACATCCTCACCAATAGCACCACTAAACTTGGGAGGGCACAATCTTATAAATCTCTTAAACCTTTTTTACTTATCAGCAGACATCACTAAACCAGGTGATACATGCAGAATAACAAGTTTGGAAGGCCACGCCTCAACACATAGGGCTACATAGTTTTAAAATAATGAATAGGAACCTATCCTCGTGGCTGAACACCCTCGCTCATCAAAGAACCATATGATGAACCTGGTAAAATACCTTCCTGAGAGGTATCATTCAAATGCTTAAAAGCTGAATTAGAATAGCCTTTAACACTAGGGTGGCACCAAAATCCTGAGAGGCCTGGGCTGGTCCAACATCCTCTTACTGATAAGCCACCTCATCATGATCAATCTCAGGCTCTGGAGAGGCCGCTCTAGCTTTCCCTCTACTAGGAGTCACTCCTCATGCCCGGTCTCCACCTTGGTCTTGGTTACGACCTCTGGCTCATCCCCTGACTGGGGCTGCTACAGTGGGTGCTGGCTCGACATTCTCAATAGCTCTTGATTCAGTTCTCACCATCTATGCAGAAAGAGTGGAATACATAGTTAGAATATTGGGCATGAACAACACGCATGATAAGAAATCAAATTAGAGAAGTTTTCCTACAAATGTCCCATAGCCTCTGAAGATAGATACAAATGTCAATGTATCAATCTGTGGGACTCTATTAGACATCTTGCTCTTTTAATTATGAGACCGGTGAACCTAGCGCTCTAATATACATTTGCCATTACCAAGAATCTAAGGTCATGATGGAACCTACCCTAACTCAACCTCTATAGGTAATCCATACTCCATAAGATATATGAAAAGATGAAAATAAGATAAATAATAATCAAATACGACACTTTAGGATAAATTCAAGCCAATAATATAAAACAACTCCAAAATCTGAAATAAATACAATTCAAACCCCAAAATCTAGTGTCATGAGAAAACAACATACTAAAACCATCATAGTGTACAAAAATACATAAAATTGTCTCTAAATGTTAAAAAAAAAATAAAGCTGGATGAAGCCAAGAAGAAACTCTAGAATAGGAAGCTCACCATGAATTTGAAATACTCAAACTACATAAGCTCATGATTCACTGGTCATACTAAAATTAGGATCTGCACAAATTAAGTACAGAAAGGAGGAGTGAGTATGGTCCACTTGTACTCAGTAGGCATCATAGGCCGACCAAGCAAAGTCGAAAACTGAACATATAAAGGAAACTATGTGTAACGCTTCTACCTGCATATAGAAAAGTTCCCAACAACGGCTCAACCCATATACCTCTTAAACAATATAAACAATACAACTACAATAATAGTATAAGAGTAACTACACAATAGGTATACATAAAAGGAAGACTACATTACATGATATCAATCACATAAGAGGAATGCAAGTGATGCAATGCATTAAAATGATAGTGATGCAATGTCTCAATGTCACCTCATATACACCTTCTTGAGCCTAAGCTTCTAGGAGAGGACCCATCGGGGGTTCGCAACCCATATACTATCACAATCTCGTTAATCAACCTTCTCGGTACATTCCTCGTTTAAGGCATTTTGTAAAGTGTCTCATTTCTTTCAAAAACTGTATTTCTCAATGGTTCCAGTTCCATGACTATAGATGAATGAATAAATATGCATGCTCATAAGAAGTTCAACATCATATAATAAATCAACTCAATAATGGTATAATAAGTTCATGTCACCTCAAAGCTCAATAGATCATGATACAAGCCATCTCATGGCAACACAGTAATGAAAAATCATGTAAGACATCAATAATACCAATCCAAGCCCCTACACGGGCATCACAAAAATTAAAAAGGACAAATAATTCTCAAATAAGATTAATATCACCCCCACCCCCTACCCCGCATGATCATCTCGGTGATAATACCATCTCAAGTCAATAAAAAGACTCGTACAAGTCCCCACACGGGCAACACAATAAAAAAATGATTTAAAAAGATGAATACCATGATAAAATCCTCAACCCGTAACATACTTTACATGAATGATTAATTACCCAGCCCAGTCTGAAAAAAGTTAAGCCATGACCTATCTCTAAAGCCAAAACATGAGCTTAGATCCCTCAGCAAGAAGATTTTCCTTTCTGTACAGCCTCAGAATAAACCCAATCTATCAAAAATATAACAACACATCAATAAGAGTCTAATGATACCCATGTTAGCCACTTTTGTTTTGGGTCCAAAAATACTTCAAAAATCAACTCCGAAATAAAAAAGGTAAAACTAGAAATTTTATTAATTAATCATGTTATCCATACATTAAGGATTTAAATATGAAAACACATCGTGAATGAGGTCCCTCCATCGCATTCGTAAAAGAGAATAATTTCCTTTTATGTGAAGGCAATGGTAAGGCCACAAATGTGAAGAAAGCCTAGGGCCTGCATCAGCAGCTTGCACCAGCAGTGCTTTAAGGCTCAAAAGTTTCCAAATAGACCCTCAGGATTCATTTGGGTCCCCATTAAAATAAATAAATAATGCTTGTAGTATAATTTTGATGTTCCGGACTCAATAAAACTATCAGATTTACCAAAAGAGACCATTTTCAACAAGTTGCCCTCAAAAACCCCTTTAGGCTAAAATAACTAGTTTCTTGTCTAAATGCTCAACACTCAAACTAAGGTCTCAGAACCTGAATCAACCATGTTACTAAAGTAAAAATGACATTCCAAATCTAATAGAGCTGACAAAATTACCATCCAATGCTCAGATCACAAAATATTGACCGAAGTCAAATATAACACTTTAAGGCTACTCAAAATCGTAAACTCACATAAATCATTCCTGAATGTTTCGAGGACCATGTAAACCACCCCCAAAACTCATAAATGATAAAAAGCAACCACAAGGAAGTGCAAAATGGTCAAAACATGAAAAAAGTTACAAATCACAATGAGGATTGTTACATGAACACAAACCTAGTTTTCTCTCTTTTAATTGAATTCATTTTATGAAACATAGTTATTGTTACTTATTCACCATTGATATTGAAATAAATCCACATTTTAAAAATTCTCCTTTTTATAAAAATAATTGGCTAGTAGTTAAATAACCATATAAAACTTAGTTTTCACCTTATTTTCTGTGGGATTCGACCCTAACCTAGTTGGGATCTATATTTGATAGAGATTGCTTTATACTTCAACTTAGAGGTGTAATTTAGGTGTATCAAATTATGGTACCGTTGCTGGAGAATACTGTTGTAGATTAAGTCAAGTGTGTTTATTTGGCTCTTAGTCTTATTTCCTTATTTTACTTTTATTTTTTGTTTCTATTTTCTACAAGGTATAGATCAGTGCATGCCCAATACCCAAAGTTGAGGTGAACCTTTGATTTCCTATGAACCAGAGCTTAAAATCACTTTTAGAAGGATGAATGCATAAGAGATTGAAGCAGTAAGGATACAATAGCTTGTTGAGGCTCAATTTAGGGCCAACAATTAGAATGCACCTGACAAAGTAGGAATTGTTGGTGATAAAGACAATGCATAGAATGTTGACAATGTTGCCTCTACATATTCATGTCAACCCCAAAGAAGTAAAGGATAGCAGCAGAGACCGACTATTTCTTATGATATCGATGATGGAGATAATGTTGATTTAGATGGAATTGGTGTTATTTAGGCCATTATACCTCCAACACTAGCTCCTAGAGATAAATTTAATATCATAAGCACCATGATTCAGTTATTGAACCTAAATAAGTTATTCATATATGTGGCTAAAGATGATCCAAACCTCTATTTGATGAACTTTGTTGGGATCTGCAAGTCATATAAGCAACCTGAAGTCAACCAAAATGCTATTTGGTTGCAATTATTCCCTCTCACATTGTCTGGGGAAGCAACCTTGTGGTTAAATGATTTTTCACATGACTCCATCACTAATTAGATAAAGTTAAGGACTACTTTCCAGGAAAGATTCTTTCCACCCTTCAAAATGTTGCAACTAAGAGATGAGATTAATAACTTCAAGCAACTACCTAGAGAAGTATTACATGAAGCATGGTTGTAGTTCAATAAGAAGCTAAAATAATATCCCAATTATAATTTAGGGAATGAACATTTGATAGAGACATTTTACAGATCCTTGAACTCTATGACGAAATCGATAACTGATACTATCACTGGAGGATTGTTCATGTCACAAACTTATATGACGCGACAAAAATATTGGATAGAGTTACTAAAACCATCAGGGCTTGTCACACTAGGGACTCTGAAGTCGTAAGTAGTTCTCATTCTGTAAATATGATAGTTGAGCAACACTGCAAATAGGAAGAGCAAGCTCAAACATGTCACACATGAAGACGCAAATGGACTTTCTCATAAATATTTGCTTCCAGGTGGTTCTAAAGAGGTGAGTGTTGTTGGTTCACAAGGTAAAGCAGCGAGACATGAGGGGTTTGATTCTGATTCTGAGGAGGAGGGTAATTATCTAAATAACTAGGGGGGTTTATGGGCCAATTCCCAAGGAAACCAAATTCAAAACTATCAGAAAGATAACTATTATGGTAGGTATGGTTATAAAGATAGAGATTAGAGTAACTAGAAAAAAAAAGATAGTTACAAGAATGATAGAAATGGTTTATATGTGCCTCCCAAAGGTCATGATCGGTATTGTAATAATTCATAGAGTTCAAGGATAGAAGAAATGTTGACTAAGGTTTTGCAAAGGGTCAAATCTACTGACTCTGGTATTAAAGAGATGAAGAGCAATAGCTCTAATAGTAGTCAACTAGTGGACTCATACTCCACTTCCATAAAAGAGCTTGAGTATCAAATGTGGAAGATATCAGCAGCTTGAATTGGTAAAAAAATAGTACATTTCCCAGTGACATGGTTTAAAATATGAGAAATGATGGTCAATGCATGGCTGTCACAACTAGATGAGGTGAAGTGTTTCCAAAACTAGTACATATTATTGTTTAATAAGAGGAGGATGTAGCCTCTGAATCAAGAGTTGTAGTTGAAACGATGTTGAAAAAAGAGTTTTGGCTAACTCTAAGAAGTCAACTATTATTGATGATATTAATGTAGATTCATAGAAATCTACAAGTGCAGTTCAGGGGATTTCTGGTGTTAAAGAAAAAAGTAAGGAGGCTTCAAAGACCTTGACTCCAATTCCTAGACCCCACCTCCTTTTTCATAAGGATTGAAGAAGAAAATGTAAGACAAAAAATTTCATAAGTTTATTTCTATGCTCAAGTAGTTGTCAATGAATATTCCATTGGTAGAGGCACTTGAGCAAATGTCAGGCCATGCCAAGTTTATGAAAGACTTGGTTTCCAAGAAGAGGACTGTAAGCTTTAAGCTAGTTGACAACTTAAACTATTATAGTGTTATTGCTTCACACTATTTATTTAGAAGAAAGTATATCCCGATGCCTTCACTATTATATGCACCATAGGAGTGTTCAACTTCGCTAAGGCATTGTGTAACCTGGGTGCTAGCATCAATTTGATGCCACTTGATATTTATAGGCAATTATGCTTGAGATCCTCCAAACCAATGACAATTCAGCTATTGATGGCTGACTATTTGGTCAAGAGGCTTATGGGGACCTTATGTGACATGTTGGTAAAGGTGGAATATTTTATTTTTCCTACTAACTTCGTGATCTTGGATTTTGAAGTTCCCATAATCTTGGGAAGGTCATTCTTAGCAACAAGAAGAGCTTTGGTTGATATATAGAAAGGCAAAATAAAGTTTAGATTGAACAATGAAGAGGTTATATTCAATATATTCCAGCCAATAAAGCATCCAGAGATATAACTATAGTCTCTCTCTGTGATAGATATTATTGATGATGAGATGCTTAAGATACCTATTAAAGAGAGGTTTGTAGTCGAAACTTTAGTTGTTGTTATGATGAACTTTGATGGTGATGATATTGAAAATTATGATGACACAGAAAGGCCATGGTTGGGATGGGGTCTTATTTTTATGCACCGAAAAAGTTAAACTTGGACATTAAGAATAGACCAACTCCTCTAGGTAAGCCTTCCATTTAAGAACCACCGATGTTGGAGAAAATATTTTTGCCTAGACACCTTTGATATGTGTTCCCAGAAGTGAATAGTACATTATCGTCATTGTTGCTGCTGACTTGGTTTAGTGAAAGGTTGAGGCACTTATGTCAGTGTTGAGGCAGTTTAAAAGGGAAATTGGGTAGACCATTACCGACATCATTGGTATCCTTCCAGGGATATATACTCACAAAATTGAATTGGAGGAAGACTTCATTCCAAGTACATAGCATCAACAACAGACTCAAGCCAATAATCCAAAAGGTGGTAAATAAAGAGATTATCAAGTGGTTAGATGCAAGGGTAGTGTATCCTATTTTGGACAGCAAATGGGTAAGTCTGATGTAGTGTGTTCCAAAGAACGGAGGTATGACTGTTGTGCCAAATGAGCAAAATAAGTTGACCCAACTTTGGCCAGTAACAGGTGGGTGTGTATGCATGGATTAAAGGAAATTGAACTCTTGGACACTTAGAGATCATTTCCTAATGCGATTGATGGATCATATGTTTGATAGATTAGATGACAGAGGTTGGTACTATTTCTTAGATGGTTATTCTGGGTATAACCAAATTTCCATTGCACTTGAAAATCAAGAGAAAACTACTTTCACTTGCCCTTATAAAACATTTACATTCAAGTACATACCACTCAGGTTGTGCAATGCACCTACCATATTTCAGAGATGTATTATGTTGATCTTTTTTCGATATGGTGGAGGACACCATGGAAGTTTTCATGGATGATTTTTTTGTGGTCTACGATTCATTTGAAGGTGCTTAGCTAACCTTGGAAAAGTTCTTCAATAGTTTGAAGAGACCAATCTTGTGTTGAACTCGGAGAAATTCCACTTTATGGTGAAGGAGAGAATTGTTTTGGGCCACAAAATATCAGAAAAGGGTATCAAGGTTGATCGAGTTAAAATAGAAGTCATTGCTAAGTTTTGTCCACCAATCTCTGTAAAGGGGATTCAAAGTTTCCATGGTCACATGGATTTTTACAGGAGATTTATTAAAGATTTCTCTAAAATTAGTCCTCTGTGTAAGCTGTTGGAGAAGGAAGTGAAATTCATGTCGATGAAGCTTGTTTGAAGCCATTTGAATGCCTTAAAAAGAAGTCCGATCATTATTGCTCCAGATTGTTCAAAGCCATTTGAGGTGATATGTGATGCAAGTTGTGTGGCACTTGGAGCTGTATTGGGATAAAAGTAGGAGAAGATCTTTAACCCTATATATTATGCTAGCAAGGCATTGAATGTAGCACAGAAGAATTATACTGTGATCGAGAAAGAGTTGGTTGCGGTTGTTTATGCCTTTGATAAATTCCAAGCATAATTTCTTGGAAAACGAGTTGTGGTGCACACCGATAATGCATCCCTAAGATACCGCATGTCAAAGAAAGATACTAAAATAAGGTTGATTAGATGGGTGCTCTTACTGTAAGAATTTGACTTTGAAGTCAAGGATCAAAAGGGCTGTAAAAATCAAGTGGCAAACCACTTGTCTAGACTTGAGGAAGAGGTAAGAGCTACAAATGAGATAGATATTGATGACTCCTTCCCAGATAAGAAGGTGTTAGCTGCCTCTCATGCTCGGACTCCTTCGTTTTCTGATTTTTATAACTACTTAGTTAGCTATATGATGCCGAAAGACTCGAACTTTCATCAGAGGAAGAAATTTCTGCATGATGTGAGTAAGTACTTTTGGGATGAGCCATATCTCTTTGGACTCTGTGCTAATAACTTGATAAGAAGATATGTCCCAAAAGTTGAGGTGTTGAGCATACTGTAAGTATGTCACTCATCTCTTGTGGGGGACCTACATGGAGGTATGCGTGCAGCTTAAAAAGTGCTGCAATATGGGTACTACTGGCCCACAATGCACCAGTATGTCCATAATTTTGTAAAGGCATGTGACCAATGCCAAAGGCAAACAACCATTTCCCAAAGGCATGACTTTCCCATGACCCCAGTCCCTGAGGTTGAATTGTTTGATATATAAGACATAGATTTTATGGGTTGCCCTTTTGTGAGTTCTTAAGATCAGATATACATATTGGTGGCAGTGAATTATGTCTTAAAGTGGTTGGAGGTTGTGGTACTTATAGATAATGAGGGAAAAAGTTTTACTGCATTCCTAAAAAGGAACATCTTCTAAAGGTTCGGCACTCCAAAGGCAATAACCAGCGATGGGGGTTTGCACTTTGCACTTCTGCAACAAAGTGTTACATGCTTTGCTACGAAAGTATGGAGTTAAGCAACACAAAGTGTCTACCACTTATCGTCCACAAACTAGTATTCAAGTAGAAGTGTCAAATCAGGAAATAAAAACTATTCTTGCCAAGACGGTGAATGCCAACAAAATGGACTGGGCTCAGAAACTTGATGATGCCTTATGGGCATAAAGGATTCCATTCAAGATACCAATCGGGACGTCGCCTTACCAACTATTTTTTGTCAAGGCATGCCACTTACCAGTTGAGCATGAGCATAAAGCCTTATGGCATTCAAGAAGCTCAACTTGAGTTGGAGCAACGCCTCAAATTGGAGGCTTGAGCAAATTAATGAGATGGATGAGTTTTGATTGAGAGCATATGAGAGGGAAGCCTTCTATAAAGAAAGTATAAAAAAGTACCATGATCGAAGGATTGAAAAGAGAGAATTCAGTCTAGGGGACCTAGGATTATTGTTCAATTCAAAGCTTCGGTTGTTTTCAAGTAAACTCAAGTTCAAATGGTCCGATCCGCTTACAATGAAAAAAAAATTTCCTTATGGAGTTGTGGAGCTTAAAAATCAAAAGGGGAATGTTTCAAAGTGAATGGGTAGCATGTGAAACAGTACTTTGGATTACTTGAAGATGTAAAATTGATGGAAATAGTGTACCTTGATAAAGTTTGAGCTCGAGTCGTGTCGCGATGTTAAATCAGGCACTTCTGGTAGGCAACCCATGATTATTTTTTATACATACTGTTTTTCATTAAGCATTATATTTTGTACATGGTTGATATGTGTGTTGAAGTTTAAAGGTATAGGCCTTAAAAGGGAGGGCGCAACCATCACACACTAGATAGGAGCAACAACTCATATGATGGTCTTTTGGGTAACTGATGGCATATCGAGCCAACTATCACAACTGACCACCAAAAAGTTTTGATTTTTGGGCAACGGGAAAAGCCATGAACCATCGGGCAACAAATGATCCGTCACCTTAACCATCACCTGGTGGTCAGGATGGGGTACATTGTGGATAAGGGAGATGCGCAAAGCCAAAGACTATCGACCAAGTGGCGGCCCATCATCCTGATTGTCCCTTGTTGAAAAACTTCAGTGATAATATGAAGAAGGATGACGATTCCCATGACATACGGCCAAGCAAGTGATGGTCCATCGAGCCAACCATGGGCCTATGTAATTTTTTCTTTTTTTTTTTTAGTAACCCGACCCAATGTTTACCCAATCACCCTCCAACTCATTATTAACCTACCAAATCATATTTTGACCCAAACCCAACCCATAAACTAACCCGATCTAACCTAATCCAAACCCTAGGGAATTAAAAGGAACCATTTCAAATGGTTCACTTTTTTTCTTCCCTTCGACCTTCTATCAACCCACGATTAAAGAACCGCTCATCTTCCATAACTCCTATCTTCTAATCTATATAAATCCATCACTTTGTTCAATTTCCATCATCACAATTTTCTCTCACTGTGTTCTTGCTAAATCAAGTTTTAGGTCAAGCTTTTATTTTCTTCTCTATAGTTCTTCAACAAGGTATGCTTCCTCATATGTACTATATAAATTATGTATTATGTATGATGTTTTTGGTTTGGATGTTAATGGTGAGTGAGTTCACTCAATGAGTCAGAGGGTACTATAATATTTGAATTTTGGAAACAAAATTCTAGTGAAAATTATGTTGCCCACTAACTCAAATTGAAATTATAGATGCTTGATGAGAGGGTGAAGTCTGAGTAACCCTTTTTTGACTAGATAACTATAAACATTTCATCACACGATAAGATTTATGCCTCGTATGAGTCTATAACCTTAATGGTATAGTGAAAAGTTGAACAACTTGAAGGTTATTGGCATCCTTGAACTTAGGTTTTAACTATTTTCAGGCGATGACTAAACCCATGGACTGTCACTAGGTCCATGGAGCATCGATTCACCCATCACCCCCATATACTACTCAATTTGTCATTGTATAGGTACGATGATTTGGATGATGGAATATCAACTTCACAAAGGGTCGTCGTCTCCAACCGTCAACTGGCACCTACATTCTGTATAAAAGTAACGACTTGGCTGACAGACCATCAAGTCCCCAACGGATCATCATCTTCATCCGCCATCTAGCTCTTACTCACTGATTAAGAGTGACGACTTGAATGATGGACAAAATTTGATATGCCCAAATTACACCTCTAAGTTGAAGTATAAAACATTCACTGCCAAATATAGAACCCAACTAGGTTGGGGTCGAATCCCATAGAAAATAAGGTGAAAACTAAGTTTTATGTGGTTATTTAACTACTAGCAAACTATTTCCATAAAAAAAGAGGTTTGTAAAATGTGAATTTGTTTCAATGTCAATTTTGAATAAGTAATAATAATAATGGTTCAGAGAATGAAAAGAGAGAGATCTAGGTTTGTGTTTACCATGGTCTCATGACACAAATCGGTCGCTAACAACTGTAGACTCTTTTAGCACTATGCTTGTGAGGCTATTGATACTTTAATTCACTTAAGTGTTTCTCAACCTACTCAGATGATTATCACACTAATCCTCTCAAACTAAAAGTTATTGCACTATGAAACACAATAATTTCCCCAAGTTGGCCAATCTTATTACAATATTAACCATTAGACGTGGGTTAGAGACCTCGAATCCTTGTTTTTAACTCTTTTTCCTAGCCAATCTTATTTCTAATGTTTTCAACCAATTAGAAATCATAAAAGATGAAAGAATTAATGATACAAGCAATAGCACTATGTGAATCTACACCATCATTGACCCTAAAGATGTCAATTCACCTTGTCCCCCATAACCCTAGTTGAGGGGTTTAGCCACTCATACATTAAGAACAAGCAAATCCACATAAACCATAAGAGAAGAATAAACTTACATAGATGAAATCACAAGAACTCAATTTGTATAACAAAACTCTAGAGAATTGCTAAAAACCACAAAAGAATGTAAGAGCGCTTGTGTTTTCTCTCCAAAATAGAAGATGAATAAAATAAACCCTAACGGTAACTATTTATAGTTCAAGGAAATTTGAAATCTAATTAAACTTAGAAAAAGACTGTCTCGCATATGATGGTTAAGTTGACAGTCCATTGACTAAGTGACGGTCTGTTCCCTTAACTATCTCCTCTATCTAATGAACATTGCTTAGAATTTGCTTAAGCTCCATGCTTTAGTCATTGGTTTGTCAAGGAAGTGACGGTCCGTTCGTTGCTTCATCACTTGAGGTCCTCCACCTTTTACATACTGGTTAAGTGTTATGGTTTGGGTGATGATTTGTCGGAAGGTTGATGGTTCGTCAACTTGGGCATTGACTTTCCAACACTTAGCATTACATACTAGTTAAGCACTACAATCTAGAGGACGGTCTATTACAGGGTCAATGGCTCATCATGTGGGTCGTTAAGTCTCTCTTTTCAGTACAATTCACACTATTTCTTACCTTAACACATTATGTCAAAATTATACTCTGATATGATGCTTAAGAAAGAGAAACATAGGAACAACTATGGAAATCACAAAGCTTTGCACAAATATCACACCAAGTACCAAACAAGTGTACAAAAACCAGTTATCAAATTGACACATGAGGATATATGTATGACATTATGATATCAATGAAAAATTCTGCATACACAGACAACAATCACCCAAATGATCATCAATTAACAATGTCACTCTAGTTCCCTCATCATAAAGAAGTCCCGTACATACAGTAATTATTCAAACCAGGACTAGAACAAGTGAACTCACTCTCACAAAAAAGTTCAAATAATGAATGCACAATACCATAGGCTTGCCCTTTTTTCTATGCCTCAATTTTTCAAACAGTTGGACTAGGATCACTGTAGGACTTTCTTTGGCTTGTAATGTAGACTAGGGGACGTGAATGGTATATTTGGAAATATTGAGTATGCCCTCCTTGACACTACACTATCTTGATTCCACTTATGACCAATTCTTTTCCTCCTTATTCTAATTTTATTCCATTTCTTTCTTCTGCTACGAGTGCGGATTTCTTTCAAACTCAACTCTTTTTGTTTTTTTTCCTTTTTCTTTTTCTCTTTCTTTTTAGCACATGCCACACCCGTTTTCCCTTTTTCATCACCAGTTTTTTCTTTTCATACCCCATTCTTCTTTCCATATACCTATATAGTAGCCAAACTTAGGTGATTGGTCTGAGATGAGCTACACAATGTCCAAGAAGAGACCAGGGCCAAAATAAAGGTTCCAATAAAAATCGGGAAGGTTATAGTCTAGTGAATAAAAAGGGCTAATTAGGCTCAAAATCAGGGATTAAGGGACTATTTACATCATTTGGATGGTCATCGAGATTGAGTGGACTAACATAAAAACTAGTCTATGATCCTTTCCTAACCAACTATCCTATAACATAAGCAAGATTAACCAGGAAAGTTCTAGATTGCACATATAAAGTAAGAATAATATGCAAACAACTCACATACACTTGGAACTAAGTTACACTATCAACCACTAAATATCAAGTTTATGCCCTAGCTTAAGCAATAATTGTCACATCCATATATATAATGTTATGCAAGGATCTATAACGATTAATATGTCAAAATAGATAAGCATGCCATACAAATTTTGGAGGGCTCTCTTTTTTTCAAAACAGGTTATTGCCATAGACTGTACTAAATTCTCTTATTTTCCTTTTACAAACACAACCACAAAGACAATAACATCTAAACACAAAATACATAGAACATCTTAAACATGCAATTCTACTAGATAGCACACCTGAGGGAAAATAAACACGGCAACAAAACTCTGAGGTAGTAAGATAGGCCCACGGGTACCCCACCTCATAAAAAAAGGCATGCATTATCCCTAATGCATCATAGAAAAAAATGAAGTGCTAGAGGTAGGACATACTTCTGGAACCCTAGGCACTTAGGTCTGGTGAAATAGTGTGGGATATATTTGCAGCCCTAGCATCATAAATCATGGCATCGGTGGTGACTGGTGCACTCAGAGTATCATCAGGAGTAACAGTTGGTGGCGTGAAAGACTCCACACTTATATCTGTACCACTGTGTTGGCCTGTGACCTCGAGTGTCGTTCTAGATGAGGCTCCAACAACTTGAGCCCTCACTTTTGCCTCTTCTTTTTACTTGCCTCCAACGATAATTTAGGGCATTCTTTAGGTCTCTATTTTCCTTTCTCTTTGCCCTTTTTTTAGCTTTTTTTGGATCTTCTCCTTCTTCACGTGCCTCTTTCCCTTGGCTTTGGGAGGTCTACTTAACAAGTCAATGATAGGCCTTTCCTCTTTTGACTCCTCAATGGTAGGGGTGAGAAACACCTGGGTAGGTCTATTTTGCAATTCAACTATGTCAGCTTGGGTCTTTGATAATTCAGCATCAAACTTAGCCAAATCGAGCATGGTCAATGCCTTTAATTTTTCATTCATTCTTTCTTCCATGTCATCAATTCAGACATAAAGGCTCACATATGGTACAAGGCCAGCAGTAAGAGCACTATCTTCAAAAGTTCCCAACTACTCTATAAATAATCTCATTGATGCACAAACCTCTCAAATCTCTTTAACTATCTCATGAAATTATACTGAGTGAATAAATAGGGTGAGTTTAGGATAGGAGCAGATGTAGTATCAGCTGACTTAGTGGCCGAGGTGGTGCCAGCTGCTCCAGATGTAGAGGACATAGAGGTAGTATCCAGAACTAGTGGGAGGGCTAACTCCATACCTGTAGTTCCTCTTGATGTCTCCTTAAGAGCAAGAGGTGTCACGCCCCGACTTCCAACGAGGCATGATTGGCACCCGAAGCCGATATGGCCCGAGAGAACCAATCTTTGCTCATGAACCTTCGTATGCATATTCTCGTATGAATCTCATTAAACTGTATGCAACTATGCGTAAGACATGATCATGGAACATATGATATATATATATATATATTAATGAAATTTGGCCGTTGGGGCCATTATGTCAAAACGTACATTTATCTCTTACATACACATACCCACATATGTCTACAAAAGCCTCTAACAGATGCATTTACTAGACCAACTAACAGTCGGGACAAGTCCCCTCTTTATACAATATTTACAATATCAAAACAAATATACAACTATGACTCAGGAGGCTCCGAACCAACTGGACCTCACCAAAACTCTACAAATGATCCACAGTCTACTGAGGAGGTCTACTAATGCCTGCACCTGCAACATGTAAGGTAAGTCCCCCGAGGGGGTCAGTACGAAGAATGTACTGAGTATGTAAGGCTCATAAGAAATAGCATCATACATGAGAATATCAATAGAATGCCATATGAGAGAATAGTCATTGAGGATAAACCATCATTTTATATCATAACCTTTATATCTACTCTCCTTTAAGGGAAATTACCTTCACTCAAGAAACTCGCCTACAATAGATTCTTCTACTTGATTAGTAGGTTATAAAAGAATAACATTCATCCACATACATCCACTCTAGTGGTGGGATAATGATATAACATACATATCTTCTATCGGTGATTTAATAACATAACGTACATCCATTCTATTAACGTACATCTAATCTCATGGTGGGTTAGTATACATCCACTCTATGGTGGGTTAACGTACATCCACTCTCATGATGGGTTATCATACATCCACTCTCGTGGTGGGTCAACATGCATCCACTCTCATGGTGGGTTATCATACATCCACTCTCATGGTGGGTTATCATACATCCACTCTCATGGTGGGTCGACATACATCCACTTTATGGTGGGTTAAATACATCCACTTTATGGTGGGTTAAATACATCCACTCTATGGTGGGTTTAACATACGTTGCTCACACATCTCCTCACCTCTTATTTGGGAGGGATTGATTTATTCACTTATGAGAGATTGGTACATTAAGGATCATAACACTATTTGGAACACACAAATATTCTTTACCTCACTCTTATACCTCAAGATATGAACACCTTAACTTGTGAAGGATAGTTATACTAACTCGCACTTTACCTCATTTCTTATCTTATGAGATCTTATATATGCAAGCATAACATCGGGCCTCCACCTTTGGTGGCTATACTATACCCTTTAGATTGTAATCCATACTCAATGAAACATCTAGCAACCATGCATGCATTACTTCTTTACCATCTTATACCCTTTACACAGCTAAGAAGGTGACACAGTAGAGATCATGACATTAATTGAAGCACACACTTATATATTACTTCACTTCTCTACCTTTGGAGATTGACATCTTCACTATGCGGAATTAGATATATTGACTTGCACGTCACTTCTCTTATTACTCTTATGAGACTAGTGAGACTAGTACTTTTACTTATGGAAGGTTAGTACAAAGATAAGCATCATATTATAGGACTTTGGAACATGACAGGATTGGAAAATGCTATTCAAGCATAAATAGATTTTCCTACATTATTACTCTCTTGAGATAGTTCTTTTAGGAATTACAACATCATGACATCTTACATGAAGCTTTGGATCATTAACCAATGAGTGAGAGACATGTGAATAAATTAGCAATATAACATCCTTGGAAACACAACACTATTGGAACCATTGAACCATGAATATGAGACATGTGATGCACAATTGATCAATGAGTAGAAACTATGTGATAATTACCATTGATAATTGGATATAGGATACCTTAGCACATTTCGAAATAGGACAAGTGAAAACATACGGACAGAGTAACCTTACATACCTTATATTCTCAATACAATTCTACAATGTTAAGTGTGCATACAATAGTCCCGCTCCGTCCTTGTGTTTTGTTATACAACATAAGTGCATAACGAAACCAACATTAACCACCAATGACCTTATAATGGCATACAATAACAATAAGTCACATGTTTAGCTTTACATGTCATTCCCCCTTGACAATACCATTTATGAAATCATCATACCAATAATCCCACAATATTCCATACATTGACCAACACATTATAACCAATAGAATGTCACACCAAGCTCATATTTTACACTTCTCCATCACCACAACATCACCATTATGCCATCACTTTACTTCAATACACCTCACAACAACAAATCGGCCAAAATCCCATAATTTACACTTATAGAAAAATAATAAGTTTAGGACCATAATAACACCCTACGTGTTGTTATTTTATCCATACCATGCTTTTTAATCAAGACCACAAGTCATAATCTAAGTTACAATCCCATGGATTTCACATCTTTTACCAAAACACAAAACACCATATTCAACACTTCCAAGCATAACCAACATGATATACATAATCTCTCATGCTCATAATATGTTAAAGTAAAAGAATAATCACTTACCCAAGCTTGGAAAATGGTGATCTTTCTCCAAAAAGTGCCTTAGGGTTTGAGAGCCCAAAAGGGTGTTCTTGAAAAGCCTAGAAAAAAAAGATAGAAAAGCATGTGTCTTTTGTGGATTAAAAATATTATTTTTGCCCCTTTTATAGAGCCTTGAAGTCCTATTTATCCACCTTTCTCAATTATTTATTAGTCAAAGGAAGAATGGGTCATTTGACCCATTCTTGGCCCATGTCTTTTGCCTTATTTTGGGCCTCTTTTGAGCCCAATTTACTTAATCCAATAAAACCAATAATTCCTCATGTTTAATTCATTTCATATGTGTTACAAAAATATTCCCACTCACGCTATTCATATGCATGGCCTCAATCCCAAAAACAAGTGATTCTAGCCACGTATGGCTCATTTGGACCAAAAGGGTAAAATAGTCATTTTGACGCCAAATTCGTTCTCGAATAATTTTATCATACCAACATAATATCTTACTCATTTCATGTATATTCTCATGGTTGTAGAAGAAACGTGGTAAAAATTGGCTCAATAC
This sequence comes from Capsicum rhomboideum, assembly GCA_031232105.1. Classification (NCBI taxonomy): domain Eukaryota; kingdom Viridiplantae; phylum Streptophyta; class Magnoliopsida; order Solanales; family Solanaceae; genus Capsicum; species Capsicum rhomboideum. The sequence continues at coordinate 91,833,484 of CP124711.1, forward strand.
GTCCCGGGGCACCCTTGGGACTTAAGAAAAATTCCAACTTTTGAAAGGTGTGCACAAGCAGCCCGACACGCCCTTGGGCGCGCTACCTTACTTCCTGTGGACTAAAAATTTTAGCCCATAGCATACCGGTACGCCCCTGGGCGTACCCCACCTCTTTTTTTTCAAAATTTTCGTTTCTTCGACTTTTCTTCGCGGATTTGGTTAGACACTTCAAGTCCTATTCTTTAACTTACTTCTTACCCTTAATATCCTTTCTTTAGAGGTCATCTTAGACTTATTTTTAACCCCACAACTGCGCCATAAAAATCACAAAACAACTCTTATGAAGGGCTAATCACATGTATGAAGCCAAATTTTAATTTCCTCAACATTAACATTACCAAATGCATACTTATAGCTCTCGACACCTAAGTATACATTTTTCAACGTCGTCAAGTAGGGTTGGGAAGGTACGGGGTGTTACATTCTCCCCCTCCCCTTAGAAATATTCATCCTCGAATGTTAACGATATTGCTTCAATTACAAATGCATCTCTATATTAGCACATGTACGCATAAACACTTAAGGATCATGGATATTTACTTGTTATTGGTCTACTTTCACACTTTGAACTTTTTCTTCCATTTAAAACAATATGGGTACATTGGTTTCATCATTTTTTTTATTTTATTTTCTCAACTTCTCATGCGATCTCTTCGACTTTTTGAGTTCTCCAAAGAACTTTTACACAATTTACGTCTTTACTTCTTAGCCTTTTCACTTGTCGGTCTAGAATGATAATAAGTATTTCAATGGGAACAAATATGAAAGGATACTCTTATAGACTGTCCACAATTGCACATCCTTTCTTTCCAAATCCTTTACCCCTTTTATTGGTGACACTTGCAAGAGTACTTAATCATCTATGATCACAAACATCTACTATACCATTACGATATGATCTTTTCACTATACTAAACTCACCGACCGGTGGAAATATTTCTATTGACTTCACTCATAAACCCGGTGTACTATTAAATTCACGGTAGTCGATGGAGTAACGTACGATGGAGTAGAGCTCAATCAATCAATACATATACATCATGTAAAATATGGTAATCTACCTAAATACCTGTACCGTCATCAGGAGGTGCTTCCTCATTCTGCCGGTCCACTAAAGCGTAAGTGCGATTTTGAGTTCCACTGGAACTGGCTGCTCCTCTGGCACCTCTACTGCGACCAGCAGACTGTACACCAGCTGCCGATGCCACATCGAATGATCCGGTAGGCCGTGTCATACTACCCGTAGGCCTCTATGGGCATTCTCTCATCATGTGTCCTGGCCTACTACATACAAAGCAAACATTTGTATCAAACCGGCATCCGCCTACATGAAATCTCCCACAGCGCGGGCACCACTGACGAGAAAATCTTGTTGCCTGTGATCCATGAATCCCACTACTCTGTTCAAATCGACCACCTCTAGACCCTCAGAATTGAGAAGGAGCACCTGCTGTGGAATAAGAGGATGAGGGTCTAGGCGATAACATTCGAGATTCAGATTCTCCGGGGGACACCATAGACTGCCCCATAGCTCTGTGCCTTTTTGATGGCCCTTCCTCAGATTTTTGTGCCCTCTTTCTTTGCCTTTGGTCCTCCATCTTTTGCGCGAAGGCCTGTATTCTAGCTATATCCATATCTCGATTTAAGGCAGCAATAGTGCAGTCTCGTACCAAATAAGGCTCCAATCTGTCCACATATCGATGGACTCTATCTTCCCTAGTGGCTACCACATTTGGAGCATATCTAGCCAAGGAATTAAACCGCAAACTGTATTCTCTAACACTCATATTTCCTTGACGCAAATGGAGAAATTGGTCTGCACGTGCCTCCCGAATCTCATATGGGAGGTAATGATCAAGGAATGCCATCTTAAATTCATCCCAATCAGCTGGGAGTGCATCCATACCCCTTGATCTTTTCCAGTCCTCATACCACAAGATAGCCTCTCCCTTCAGTCTATAAGCTGCTAGTTCAACTGTTTCTACACCTGTTACGTGTATCACCTCTAGTGCTCTTTGAACTTGGTCCACAAAATCCTGTGGATCTGCTTTCGGATCAGACCCTGTGAATATGGGAGGGTCTAATTTTAAAAAGTCCTGTGTTCTGCGACTCGCCACCCTAGCCGCATCTTCCTCATTTATCATTGGGCCAGTTCGTCCCTGTGTCTGTGCAACAACTAGCTGTGTCAACATATGCACTGCATTTCTCAAATCCTGATCAGTGGTATTCATTGGTGGCTCTGCAGGTACTTCTCTTCCTCTTGGCTCTTCTGGAGCTGGCAAGGTAGAGGAAGACCGCGATGCAATTTCAGCGTCAGCTCCACCATGACTTACTTGGTCAGGTGGTAATCTACTCATTCCTTCTTCAGCAGGCACATCCACGTGCTTCCCTTTACCTCTACCTCTTCTCGTGATTGGCATGTTTACTATACCAAAGAAAAACAATCACCATGGTCAGATACAATTCAACTTACAACACTAGCTCTATTGCACGATCTAGAATGAAGAAAAGAAACCACATCCTAAATGCCCCATAGCCTCGTTCTCATAAATGTGGTGCACAACACATCCATGAACAAGACTCTACTCGGACACGGCTTTGTAGGCACCCTTAGAATGACCTGCTCTGATACCACTTTTGTCACGCCCCGACTTCCAACGAGGCGTGATTGGCACCCGAAGCCGATATGGCCCGAGAGAACCAATCTTTGCTCTTGAACCTTCGTATGCATATTCTCGTATGAATCTCATTATACCGTATGCAACTATGCGAAATACATGATCATGGAACATATGCTATATATATATATTAATGAAACTTGGCCATTGGGGCCATTAAGTCAAAATGGACATTTATCTCTTATATCGACATACCAACATATGTCTACAAAAGCCTCTAACAGATGCATTTACTAGACCAACTAACAGTCGGGACAAGTCCCCGCTTTATACAATATTTACAATATCCAAACAAATATACAACTATGACTTAGGAGGCTCTGAACCAACTGGAGCTCACCAAAACACTACAAATGATCCACAGTCTACTGAGGAGGTCTACTAATGCCTGCACCTGCAACATGTAAGGTAAGTCCCCCGAGGGGGTTAGTACGAAGAATGTACTGAGTATGTAAGGCTCATAAGAAATAGCATCATACATGAGAATATCAATAGAATGCCATGTGAGAGAATAGTCATTGAGGATAAATCATCATTTTATATCATAACCTTTATATCTACTCTCCTTCAAGGGAAATTACCTTCACTCAAGAAACTCGCCTACAATAGATTCTTCTACTTGATTAGTAGGTTATAAAAGAATAACATTCATCCACATACATCCACTCTAGTGGTGGGATAATGATATAACATACATCTCTTCTATCGGTGATTTAATAACATAACGTACATCCATTCTATTAACGTACATCCACTCTCATGGTGGGTTAGCATACATCCACTCTATGGTGGGTTAACGTACATCCACTCTCATGGTGGGTTATCATACATCCACTCTCGTGGTGGGTCAATATGCATCCACTCTCATGGTGGGTTATCATACATCCACTCTCATGGTGGGTTATCATACATCCACTCTCATGGTGGGTCGACATATATCCACTTTATGGTGGGTTAAATACATCCACTCTATGGTGGGTTTAACATACGTTGCTCACACATCTCCTCACCTCTTATTTGGGAGGGATTGATTTATTCACTTATGAGAGATTGGTACATTAAGGATCATAACACTATTTGGAACACACAAATATTCTTTACCTCACTCTTATACCTCATGATATGAACACCTTAACTTGTGAAGGATAGTTATACTAACTCGCACTTTACCTCTTTCCTTATCTTATTAGATATTATATATGCAAGCATAACATCAGGCCTCCACCTTTGGTGGCTATACTATACCCTTTAGATTGTAATCCATACTCAATGAAACATCTAGCAACCATGCATGCATTACTTCTTTACCATCTTATACCCTTTACACAGCTAAGAAGGTGACACAGTAGAGATCATGACATTAATTGAAGCACACACTTATATATTACTTCACTTCTCTACCTTTGGAGATTGACATCTTCACTATGCGGAATTAGATATATTGACTTGCACGTCACTTCTCTTATTACTCTTATGAGACTAGTGAGACTAGTACTTTTACTTATGAAAGGTTAGTACAAAGATAAGCATCATATTATAGGACTTTGGAACATGACAGGATTGGAAAATGCTATTCAAGCATAAATAGATTTTCCTACATTATTACTCTCTTGAGATAGTTCTTTTAGGAATTACAACATTATGACATCTTACATGAAGCTTTGGATCATTAACCAATGAGTGAGAGACATGTGAATAAATTGGCAATATAACATCCTTGGAAACAAAACACTATTGGAACCATTGAACCATGAATATGAGACATGTGATGCACAATTGATCAATGAGTAGAAACTATGTGATAATGACCATTTATAACCGGATATAGGATACCTTAGCACATTTCAAAATAGGACAAGTGAAAACATACGGACAGAGTAACCTTACATACCTTGTATTCTCAATACGATTCTACAATCTTAAGTGTGCATACAATAGTCCCGCTCCGTCCTTGTGTTTCTCTCTACAACATAAGTGCATAACGAAACCAACATTAACCACCAATGACCTTATAATGGCATACAATAACAATAAGTCACATGTTTAGCTTTACATGTCATTCCCCCTTGACAATACCATTTATGAAATCATCATACCAATAATCCCACAATATTCCATACATTGACCAACACATGATAACCAATAGCATGTCACACCAAGCTTATATTTTACACTTCTCCATCACCACAACATCACCATTATGCCATCACTTTACTTCAATACACCTCACAACAACAAATCGGTCAAAATCCCATAATTTACACTTATAGAAAAATAATAAGTTTAGGACAATAATAACACCCTACATGTTGTTATTTTATCCATACCATGCTTTTTCATCAAGACCACAAGTCATAATCTAAGTTACAATCCCATGGATTTCACATCTTTTACCAAAACACAAAACACCATATTCAACACTTCCAAGCACAACCAACATGATATACATAATATATCATGCTCATAATATGTTAAAGTACAAGAATAATCACTTACCCAAGCTTGGAAAATGGTTGTGTTTCTCCAAAAAGTGCCTTAGGGTTTGAGAGCCCAAAAGGGTGTTCTTGAAAACCCTAGAAAAAAAAAGATAGAAAAGCATGTGTCTTTTGTGGATTAAAAATCTGATTTGTGACCCTTTTATAGATCCTTGAATTCCTCTTTATCCACCTTTCTCAATTATTGATTAGTCAAAGGAAGAATGGGTCATTTGACCCATTCTTGGCCCATGTTTTTTGCCTTATTTTGGGCCTCTTTTGAGCCCAATTTACTTAATCCAATAAAATAAATAATTCCTCATGTTTAATTCATTTCATATGTGTTAAAAAAATATTCCAACTCACGCTATTCATATCCACAGCCTCAATCCCAAAAACAAGTGATTCTAGCCAGGTATGGCTCATTTGGACCAAAAGGGTAAAATCGTCATTTTGACGCCAAATTCGTTCTCGAGTAATTTTATCATACCAACATAATATATTACTCATTTCATGTATATTATTATGGTTGTAGAAGAAACGTGGCAAAAATCGGCTCAATACGTCCCCGGGCACCTTTGGGACTTAAGAAAAATTCCAACTTTTGAAAAGGTGCGCACAAGCAGCCTGGCACGCCCTTGGGTGCGCTACCTTACTTCCTGTCGGCTAAAAATTTTAGCCCAGAGCGTCCCGGCATGCCCCACCTCTTTTTTTAAAAAAAATTCTTTTCTTCGACTTTTCTTCGCGGATTTGGTTAGACACTTCAAGTCCTATTCTTTAACTTACTTCTTACCCTTAATATCCTTTGTTTAGAGGTCATCTTAGACTTATTTTGAACCCCACAACTACGCTATAAAAATCACAAAACAACTCTTATGAAGGGCTAATCACATGTATGAAGTCAAATTTCAATTTCCTCAACATTAACATTACCAAATGCATTCTTATAGCTCTCGACACCTAAGTATACATTGTTCAACGTCGTCAAGTAGGGTTGGGAAGGTACGGGGTGTTACAGGAGGCTCCCCCGAAGTTTGACTACTAGATCCGAACACTAGAGATTTATGCACTCGTAACTCATTTTTTATCTCATTTCGAGACTTTTTAATATGATGCTTTTTTGATGCTATCACCTATCCCGAAAAACACCAGAACTTGGGATTCTTCACACAACCGAGTCATAAGGCATGGGAATGGTAAAGAATTAGTTGTCTTTGTTACTCAAATCTTCATTTCATCTGCTATAATAAAATTGAAGTTCATCTTGAAACCAGACACCAAACTGGCTACCAAGACCACTCTCTCCTTATTCAATTGATTGTACCCCCTAGTAAGACCCAAGGAAAGTCACACTATTGCCTACCAAAACTTAGCTATAAAGTTCAACGTTGCCTTGTAGATATTTTCTTTGTTATCTTTCAACCACAATGGTTGACCATCAGTCAAAACTTGTGCCAATTATGAATGCTAATTATACCTATAACGTATTTTACGATAAAAATTTGGAGTCCTATCTGGTGCTACAAAAGTAGGCCCATACAAAAATTGATTAATCGTCTGATCTGACATAGACGCTAGAATTCCATGGACCTAAACTCTATTTAGTGTTGGCAAATCTATTGGTTTCTTTCCCTTCTTGCAGTTGTTATAAAGAATGGAGGCATATTTTGCATAAAACTCCCGATCTATATTAGTATAATAGTGCCCTGATATTGTGCTCATCCACCCCAAGCCATAGTGATTGAAACATTGTTCAATTTCAGGGTACTCTTCAAGATCCGTCGAGACAATCCTGACTTTCTTACCAATTGATCTCTTTATGTTACCATTTCGTTTTATCGAGAGACTCTCTTGAAAATATTTATATGATCTCTTTACTTGCTAGCGGATATTGTCTCAGAATCCTAGATTTTTTATTGTAATCATATCACCCCTCATTGGCTCAAGGTCCTCCTCTAGGCCTTTGGTGGAATCATTGCCGCTCTCATCTTCTGACTCTGAATTTGAGCCTCTCGTACTAGGATCACTCACTGAATAATTGTCCCTTCATCATATTGGGAAGACTGCTCTTATTATCTAAATATTTGTCTAGTATGGTAAGTTGGGGTTTCCTCAACCTCCTCAGCCTTATTCTCAGATTCATCTGCGAGTTGGTGGGTTATAGTGTCCTTTATAGGTCTTTTATGACCTCCACCTCTTGTTGTATGTAGTTTTGGAGCCATAGGTACCTGTATAGGAGTATGGTTAGTACCTAAGTGAAAATATACATGCATAAAAAGAAAGGAGTATTTACAATATTTATGTACATGACGGTATATCAATTTCCCCACCTCGTCTCTTTCACCCTATTTTCTTGAAATTTCTTCATTATTGACTCTTTTGGAGCTTGAAATAGTGGTATTTTTTTGGATTGAGATAAATTAATATGGTTCTATGTTCCTTGATCTTTTCCCGCTAGATTTCTTATCAAATTCCATCCAATTTCCTTTAAAATTCTTGATTTTTGGGTTTTCGATTCCTTGGGCTTTGAGAGCTGATTTGAGCTTCAATTTGGACTACGATTTTCAACCCGGAGTGCAAAGTTAAAAAATGGTTCTTGTTTTACTTATATATAGATATAGATTATGCTTGTGATAGTGTGGATGATTTCTAGGTTCATATGGAGGGGGCGAGCAACACGTGGTCAATATTAGGTTGTTGTTTGGATTCCAAGTAGGCTATGATCTATATTCTTATAGACTTACTCTACGAGATTGTTTATAATATAAATTGCATGTAGGATAGGGTTTTGGGATAAACTTAAGATTATCTTAGTATGTTCACAATTTCTTACCTTCTTTGGGAATCTTAGAGTAGGCCATTAACTTGTAACATAGTTTTGTATGCTTTTTGTAACGCTAGGATTAGGATAGGGGTATTTGTGTACGTGTTGTAGTTGTAGGGATTGGGCTAGGGATATTTGTATATTTCTGTAGTGTTGGGATTAGAGTAGCAACCTTTAGTGTAGGTTAGGGATAATACTTCGAAATGGGACTAGTATTCCTCGGTTGGTTGCTATTTATTATCATAGATACCCAGTTTACTCTCTTTCCATATTGATATATTTAGATATTATTATGTACATTGGTGGGCACGAGGCCTTGGATATAGACCAATCATATATCAAGTAAGTGTTCTTTCTCTAGGAGAGCGGTGATCTCTATTTATGGATACTTTGGTGATTATGCTCTTATTATTTTTGTACTAGTGAAGGATTGCATGCCTTCACATGAGCACGTGCATGCATTGTGGTACGATTTCATAGAAAAACATTAATTTTCACTATTATTTTCAAAAAGGGGTTTGTTCTAATTTTTTTCCCACTCATAAATTGTTATTAAAACAGAAATTGTATCACCTTTACTGTTGGATGACTGCTTTTAGAACTAAAATGCACCACCTTTAAAACTCAAACTGAGGAGGATTCTGGTCCATTTCAACTTTATTTATTTATTTATTATTTACTTCTTATAGTTAATAAGGATTTCAACCCTTTTTACACTATTTGGATCGCTATAGTAGCAGTTCAATTCTGGGCACCTGTCATACTCATGCCTATTACTAATTATTACTTGGAAATCCCAGTTTGGGATTGGGCAGTGTATACAAATATCTCGAGTCCCCTATTGGTCCCTCCATCTGTGAGCCACAGTACCAGAGGAGAAGTGTTCCCCATAAGTCCTTCCTTTACGAGCCCCGGGGGCTGGAGGAGGTGTATAAACTATGGTTGGACGTGGAATGCATCTTTTATTACATCACTTAGTTTTTATTGCACTCATCATTTCATATGCACTGTACGTCACTAGTATGATTGTTGTTTGGAACCTACCGTACTTGTGGGGCAGGTTAGGTTTTGTCTATTATTTTTCACCTTCCAGGCTTATGAGGGCCTGGTTAAGTTATTGTTTGATTATTACTATATATCTTGTGGCAGGTTGGTTACTGACATATACTCGCGGTCTAGGTATGTCTTGTGGACTCCCCATTTTAGCATTTCTAGTTCTAGTGTTGGATTATCATGCTATTTTTCTTACTTTAGGTAGAAAATCTAAGTATATTAGTATTAGCACTCTTTCTTAATGTGATTTTTGTTGCATTGGGTTGTTAGGCTAGCTTCTGCAGGTAAGTACTTTCTTTTTGGTCACCTAGTTTGTATATCTTTTCCTTTACGTTACTTACATTATTTATTATCTCCTTTTATGTTATTTATACTTGCATTTATCTATTGATGTAACACCCCAAAACTTTTCCATGATTAAAACCAAACAAAGCTCAGAAAACAAGCTAAAAATTCCAGTCCCAGACCAGTATGACCCTATGTATGAGTCGTACAATAGAATCATGAGTCACACCATAACTTGTGGTATGCTGCCCCAGAGTGTTTTCAAGTTCCAATCACCGTGACTCATAGTAAAGGTCATGAGTCAACTTTAAATGATCATTCCTCCTAGATTATAAAGAATTACATGGCCTTATACCTACCAACTTAGAGGTTTTTGAGTGTTTTTTCCAACGCCACCTATCGTTTGTCAATCTGATTCCAGAGCTAAAAGTTATGAGTATTTTAGTGGACATTTTCTAGTGACTATGACTCAATCTATGAGTTGTGGATTGATAGTACGACCTGTGGTTTCAAATCATGAGTCCTACACTAAAAAAATCAATTGTTTTTCAAAAATGTGCAACAGGGGCATTTATGACTTTTGTTGACCCTAATTCACCTAAACTACATCGTTTCAAGTGTCTAAGAGGATTTTTACTAGTTCAAGAGATTCATTCCCCTTATTATAATGCTCTAACCCTTAGAAATCAGAAGAGTCTCTCAAAGAAACAAAAGCCTAGGGTTCTTCTCCAAGTTAGATTCTCAGGCTTTCAATTTGATTTCTCATGCTTCCAGGTAAGTGAGAATTCAAAAAGGGTTTTCTTTCACCTTTATACCTAAAAATTCAGATTAAAGTTATGATTTTCAAGATCTTTTGATTTAGGGTTTATACCCAATCATGCAAATTCTAATTATTTCAGTTCTTGAATGCTTCTCATGATTATTAATTTAGTTAAATACAGACATGCAATGATTTTTCAGCTTTAGATTTAATTTAAAACTTTGACACATGATTTAGCATTATTTAAAACAAAATTTGGCATGATTTGACCTTACGATCTTAGATTTAGTATGAGTTAATTTCATGAGCAAGGTTTTCCCATGATTTTATGATTCCCTACTAGTTCTTAATTGTGCATCAAACATATGCTTTAAGATTTCTTTATGAACTATTACAAACTCTATATTAATGAGACATTCTTTCAAATACATAATTTTTAGCGTAGGACTTATGACATGAAATGGAGCTTAGGCTCACAGCAATAAGTTTCATGATTAGAGTGACATCCAGATATTCCATTAATGATTATAAACAATTTGTCATTAATATAAGTCTCATGATAAGATATGAGCACTAGTATGTCTTGTGAGTGATATTTAGCACCAAGCGGATGCGGGTTCAGTCAAACCAAAGTCTCAAAACTATGTTGTGACCATAGGTTTTATTATGCCCAAATAGGCTCGTGTAGTGAATTCACATCAATCATGGCTTTATACCCTTGGCAAGGTATATTGTGGACCCCCAACGAGTTTTATACGTTGGAGTCGATGTTTCTCGTATGGTTTATATCGGTTAAGAGCATATCCCTATATAAATGATTTAAAACGTAGCAATTGTACATGACTCACTTGTTTACAATATAGATATGATTAGTTTATGACTATTTCAGATGATTTAGTTTCCTAGTTAAATCTATAATAGTGTGAGTCATTGTGCATTATTTCCTACATATGTTTATTATGACTTAAGTATTTTGCCATGACACTTGTTTTCAACATGATTTTATACTACATACATGATATTGCATATCTCACATACTCAATACCTCTTATAGTACTGATTGCATATTTTTCTCTTGTGCTATATTTTATCATGATATAGGTTTGGGTTCTTATTCCCAGTCACGTGGTTAGACTTGCATCTAGTCCATAGTTCAACAACTACAGGTGAGTCCTCATGATCCGAGGACATTGAAATTCTTTACTTTCAGCTTTAGTCCTATCTATAGTAGTTTCAGTTTTGATTATCCTGAGTTACCTTAGGGGTTTTCCAGTAACTAATCTATCATAGTTAGAGGATTTTAGACATAGTTATTTAGTTAGTAATTTCCAGTTTTTGGGTCAGAAGCTCATGATAGATTTTCCTCAATTGTTTTAAATAGTTATGGTTATCATTATGCCCACATGAGGTTACGAAAAAAAGGATTGCTTCCCCTTATGTTGAATTTATATTATCTCTTAGTATCATGCTAGTACCTTGGGTTAACTTGAGATCAATCGTGGTTCTATGTAGTGTGTCACTTTTAGGATGTATACTAGGGTCATCATAGTTGAGCTTCGTTAGCCTATGATGCCTACTGGGTACCATGTATTTTGGTACTCATACTACACTTCTGCATTTTTTTCCCTGATGTTGATTCTATTACGAGTTCACACTACTGACATGTGAAATTAGGTTTTTTGATTGGGCCAGACATACTTCCATGATTCTTCCTACAAAGCATGAGAGAGTGCAGAGGTTTTTCAAAAAGTTGATTCTATCGCTTTGTTTGGCATCAAAGACTTTAGTAGAAGCTGGATCTCCTTTTCTTCAGGTTGTTGCTCACGCGAGGACTATAAAGTGGGCATGTATCAAGACCTATAGAGGTGGTAGTAAGAGGCCCTGCCATCAGTGCAGTTCCAGTGGTACAACGTCCAGTGGTAGGGATTCTTCCAGTAAAGGTCACCGTCACCCTCAGCTTTATAGGCCCATACATACAGTGCCTCAGATCATAGATGGGGCTCATCTAGGTCATAGTGGTTATGGTGGTCAGATTTAAGGTCAGACATTGTCGGGGTCTTATTTTGGGTCTTCAGGCTATATGGCCCTGTTCGGATCAGTTGATGTTCTTCACCATTTTAGGGCTTCTGGGGCTTTTTATAACTTTGGCAAGATAGGTTATTTTTCTTGAGTGTGTCCCCGAGATGGGATTATCGAGTGGTCAGCGCAGTCAGTTCAGCTTCTTAGGGCTGTGACGCCACCAGCCAGAGGTGGTGCCCAGGATATTAGAGGTAGGTCACTAGGCATTAGACATGATTCACAGCCAAGTGGTTGTGTGGGTGCTTAGTTTGGGGACGGGTGCAATCTGTTATATATTTTTTTGGGTAGGCCAGGTGCTGAGTCTTTTGGTACAGCTACTACAAGTATGATTTTGATTTGTTACCCTTAATTTTCTCTATTGTTTAATCCGGGATTTTCGTATACATGTGTGTTTACTTTGACATTTGTTTGTATTGTTCTTATGGACTTATGTCTATGCTTATGTGTGTAGATATCCCTATAGGTACTTTTATTTAGTCGTGGTTTGAGTGGGTCGATCCTGTGTTTTGTTGTTCTCTTAGTAGTGGATCGAGTGAATCGATCATGTATTGCGATTGTCTTGGGGGTATAGCACTTGGATAGATCTCATTATCTTTGACATGGTAATTTTTTTGACGTGATTCTAGTTTTTGATCATTTTGTTTTCCTATCGTGTGGTCCTTGTTTGCTTGTCTTAGATTGTTGCCTTAATTGTGACAGGACTCCTTCAGATTATGAGGTGAGAGCTCAATGGTCAGTTTTTTAGAGGATTTATGTGGTTTATTCAGGGATGATAAGGGGTTGGTAGCAAAAACGTGTTTAGTTTTTCTTGATTACATTTTGGTGATCTCGTTGATATTCCTTTACTCCAGTCAGTCCCTAAGGTTGGTGAGTTATTAATGTGGTTCTCCTAGTTCTCCTGGTTTTCCTGGTTTTTCACTCGTTCATGATCTTGATCTTGGTGTTGATGTTGAGTCGGGTACTCAGTTTATTTTGCTATATCGTATCCGATGGCTTCAGTTAAGTTAGGGGAAGTATAAGTGTAGCTTCAGGCTTTTCTGAGTGTGGGGTCATTTGGCGTAGCGTGTTTCCATAGGGTACTTGCGTTCGATTTATGAGGAAATAGGATGGTTCCGTGAATGAGTGTTTTGCCTATCGACTGTTAGGAGTAAGTATCTGATGTCGTGTATTGGGGATCTGCTTTATCCCTTTTTGTATTTTACTAGAGGGAAATAAATTTAAAAGACAATAGATTTTTGACTTTTTAAACTACTTCAATACTTAAAGAAAGTTCTAAAATAATTTAAGAAAATACAGAGAGTTGCCACTTAATTTTTATAGGAAAATTTAGAAAAATTAAAAGGATTTTAAAGACTTAAAAACATAAATAAATCTTTAAATTCAGAAAAAATGGGAAAGGATTCAGGTAACCTCTTGAGAAGAGTTTTAAGGCACTCAAAAACGTCCCTTTAAAACGGTTGACCAAAGACAATTTTGACTAACTTGAAAAGATGCTAATTTTCAAAGAAGTACCTAGTTGATAAAAGTACTAAAGGTATTAAAGACTTGAAAAAATAGCATGACTTCACATAAAGTAGTAGTTCATTTTTTAGCTAAGTTAGAGAAAGAGAAATCACTTATAAGGGATTGAAAAATCACTTTTAAGACGAAAGAGGAAAACTTTACATTAACACAAAGCTCGTTTGATCTTAGTACAAACAATAAGGTAATCTATGCGACAAATAACAAAAATAAACGAGGATAAAACAAAAGTAGCTACTTGAGGGAATTTATTTAGATTGGTTAAGTTAATGTAGTGGTACAAAACAAACACAAATAATTCCAAATAAATAAAGAGATAGGAAATAAATTGGGGCCTTCTGGCCCACTGCTATAATCTGTCCAGATTCAGTGGACTTCAACCCACCTTCCGGCTTGATATATCAGTTGTATATCAACAGCTTTTTCCACCACGTTTCCTACATATACACTGTATATCAGTAAATAAGAACTATATATTTACTTCCCTTTCTCAATTCCTTCTTGTTTGAACCTGTATACTTGCTCCCATAACCTATATACAATGTATATCTGGTATATTTGTGTAGACAACCATGTTCTTCGTGGTTCTAGTTCACTTTGGGACATTGGCATGGGGCTTTTGACTCAAGAGAATGGCATTATATCCCGTAAATAGAGTGGGGAAATAGTCCAAACGGACTTAGCATCACATGTATCGAAGGAGAAGAGAAAATAAGATTAGTATTTGAAAGGGAAAGCTAACACAAGGATTCTTCATTATCCGAAGACAACTAAAGTTCTTTAAACACCAAAATAAGAAAGAAAACAATCAATTGGAAACAATAGCCATGGGTAAAGGAGACAATCAAAGACAATTTGTGAGAAGGAGGGAAGAATTCTAATACTTTTAACTTGAAGAAACCAAACACGTAAGGAGGCACAAGATTCAAACTTGATCAACTTAGCAAAAAGCAACTTGGAATGACTTTTTTGTTTGTCAAAACTTCATCTTTAGAGATACAGAGTAATTCCAAAAGAACTATTATTGCTTTCCCCTTTTCAGACCTTAGATGGTACAGAGGATCAAATAAAATCTTAAGGGGGAAAACTCAAAGGTCCTGACTAAATCAAATGATATTATAGAAATGAAACAAGCTATAATGAAGCTTCATCATCTACAAAACCTTTTTTTTTTGGACTCTGCTAAAAAGCATCCCCAAATAGCTCTTCACAGACCTCTTTTGGTTTGTCGAACCAGAGAGGTGCTTAAAGAACGAAAAAAACTGAACAATCAAGAGTAGAAATGAATTAAAGAAGGATTAAGCCCAACAACAATTGTTGATACTCAAAACGACCTTTGACAGTGAACTTTTTTGAAGATAAAGGCAGAAATTGATGAAATTCTTCTTCATCTTGTAATTCGTTTCTAAGAAAGGAGATTATTCTAGTTTCATCCATTCCTTACTTGACATTGTAAGTCAAGAAGATCATTAGGGAATCTTCAACTTAGAAATAGGTTCAGACCATACAACAATCACTCAACACCATTTTCTTCAATCAAAAAGATCTTACATCAGACAACAACAAGCTTTATTATCCCTTTTCCACTGTTTTAAGCAGAAATATTACCCCTTTTATCATTTTTACACACTCAAAGTCCACTAAATCTCAAATGCTCATAAATACAATAAAGTTTCAAAAAATACCAAACCCACATGACGAGTAAATCACCACTTTTAAAGAAAAAAGATAGCAAAGATGAAGTCTTTACATGGATTTCATCACAAAACCAACCTCACAACAACGACAAAAGCGTAAATAATCGAGAAAGCTCCATATTATAACAAACACAAAATAGAAAAGAAAATGCAAAGAGATGAGTTTTACACCTATTTTAAGGCAGCAAATTGGGACGATGAGCTTCAATCGAGGATTTTGATTTCCCACATCAAATTTCTAATTCAAAATTGCAAGAATCAAATAGAACATTCTCTATTCTTCAATAACAAGAGGAAAAGACCCTCCAATGTTATGAGAAAATAGAGAAAAATGAGTAAAGAACCCTAGAATTTGATCCTTAAGCCCTTTAGATAGCTAAGACTCTGAGATTGCCTTGAATCAGTAAGGGGAAAGGGTTATTTATAGAATAAAATTAGGGTAAAAGAGGGAGGAAATGGAGGGATAATTTAGGGGAAAACATTTTAAATTCAAATGCAATTGATTATGGCCATGAGATTATAGCCACGTACTGTAAGAATTGAAATCAATCAGGTGGTTGTGATAAGGATCTGCCACAAATTAAGGAATAATCTCTTTGTGGAAATTACCTGGAGGCTTTGAGGGTTTTGATTCATGTCAAAATCATGCAAGGCACATGAAATCAACAGCATCGTCATTATTTTGATGGAAGATAAAAGGGTCATTTGGTTACTGCGTTGGATTCATTCTATTGAAGAGAGGACAAAGAGAAGAAGGCGTGTCATATTGAGAAGGTTAGATCTTTTCTAGAAAATTGGGAGCGCATGCGTAGAAAATTGGGACCGCATACGTATGTTAGGGGTATATACATGCCAACATGGGTTGCTGAGGAATTAAGTAGGATTTGATTTAATTGGGAGTTGGGGTATGATGTAGTGGTTGACCGGGTAAAGGAGAATTTTGGGCTCAATGATTGTGGAAATGAATGGAGGCCCAATTTAGGATACAAGATTGGTGGAGTAATTTACCAATTAGAAATAAATCGAGGCTAAATTTATTTCCAATTAATTTAACGAGCTTATCAATTTAACAATCCTAAAATAATTATTTTAACATAAAGAAAAATCAAGAAATCAATTGTACAATCAATTTCCAATTTTGAGGAGAACAAAACATTTTCAATTTGAACATGGTTTTTGCTCGAAATAATTTTGAAAAACATTTCCTTAAGTAAAATTTATATAATTCTAATTAAATATAGAATGTATATATTTCACCTAAAAATTATAAAGTCGGCCTCAAATTATTTTGAAATTATTTTACTTTAGTAAAATAATTATTTCCAAAACTATTTAAAATAGTAGAAGCTCAAAATTAATATGGAAAGTGGAGGGTAAAAATTGGGTGTCAACAACTGCCCATCCCTTTGGGTAGAATGGATGCAAAAAACCCTAGTCAACGAGAATTGACAATCCCAATTTTATTCGACCACAAATTTATCTCTCAGAAACGGTTGGTTTTTGCACTAATATTAAGGAATTATGGTCGGACCCTGGTATTGATTTTCCTACATATCTCCGTTTACATGATAATTCAGTCCACTTGTAGTTCAAAGAGCTTGATTTTATGCGTGATTTTTAAGGAATTTGAAAGTTATCCAGATTTCGGATTATGAAGAGATCAGAAAACTAGGAAATAAGGAGGAATTTGGGGGGAGTTTTGAATGCAGTAGAGTTTTCAAAGTTGATCCATGTCTGCATATCCCTAGACCCATGGAATCAGGGTGCTTGTAGTTCAACTTAATCGGTAGAAAACATGATCTTGTATGCTAGGATGACTTTTGGCTCAATATGGGTGACAAATAAATCGAAATTATAGAAAAAGAGGCATTCAATCTCTCAACTACAAATGTGGGGCCCTCACACCCATAACTAAGAGCTACATGGACATAATTTATGAAGCTCTAGGTGTATTGTCACACGAATTTGAAGGAAAAGGGATATTGCCTATAGTGTGAGTTTAAAAAATACTCTGGATGCAAAACTGAAACTAAAAATAAGACAATGCCCACATGCTGTCTAATAGGAGTGTGGTTTGATGGAGGTGGAAGTTTTTCCCCAGCTTATGTCAGAAGGGTTTGATATTTCTCTTCGGACTATGTCTTAGTTTGCTGCTAAGAAAAAGTTCCATGTTGTGCTGCGTCCTTTTTGACGTAGTCGCATAAGTGGTTTTGATTTGAGAATTTCATCCTTTTGGATGCTCTTGTTGAGTCCAAACGCACACGCAAGTGTACGCGATCGTACAAGTAATATAAGATTTTTAGGTCCGAATCCGTACCCATAGGGACTTGTCGATTAACTATTTTACTAAATTAGACTAATGCTAATTATTTATTCAAGTGGTGGATTTCAAGATATATTCATAAATTAACTAAACTAAAAAAGAAAAAGAAACAAAACTAATGAACAATCAACAAAGAGGAAAGCAGATTTTTGCACAATCAATGGATGAATCAATCTAGGATTATGACTTCGCTAACAATCATGTTTAGTATCAAT
Source organism: Capsicum rhomboideum (assembly GCA_031232105.1). Taxonomy (NCBI): domain Eukaryota; kingdom Viridiplantae; phylum Streptophyta; class Magnoliopsida; order Solanales; family Solanaceae; genus Capsicum; species Capsicum rhomboideum. Next base: position 91,851,435 of record CP124711.1, read on the forward strand.
TTCATCAACTTATTTGATTATCTAGTTGTTGATTTACGGGGTTGATTCTATGATTTGGGAATGGTCATCCTCTAATCGTATATTCAAACTAGTCTCATAACTGCATCGTTGAGCGGGGATGTGAGAAGCTAGTTCAAATGCATTTATTTATCTTCCCGTTTTGTAACCAAGTAAGGTGATCTAGGTATATTCCTATCCTAGCTACAAATTAATTTCTTATTTTACTAAATAAGATATCTTACTCCCTATATTCCTCATTCTAACCCTCCGTTCCCGTGGTCAGTTGACTTCAGGCTCAAAGATTTATTTTAAAGGTTGCGAATCTTTAAAATAGTAAAAAGAAAGAATATAAAAACAACTATTTTGATAATCAAACAAATTAAATCAAGAATTACTAAACAATCATTTTATTAGCTACCATAATCCTAGAACAAGAAGTTTAACTCCACATAGACATGGAGCAATTACAACAAATCATCCAAAGAAAAACGTAAAAATAAATAAATAAAGGAGAAGAAAATTTGTAACCACTATTCTCCGACCACCATGGTGGCTTCTTGCTCTCTCTCGGTCAAAAGTTATCTAAACACTAATTTTATCAATATTTATAGATATAGGAGAAAGGCCTAAATAAAATAATTGAGTCTAAAATGGACTAGGAAAATTTAAATTTGGACAGGCTTGCCCCGCACCGCATAGCTCAAAGCAGAGGTTCTCCTCTGCGCCGCCTCAACTCTTTTCTTTAATTTCACAATTGCTGCCATGTCATTCAATTGTTGAATTGAATTGAATTCCTTACTTACATCTAAAAATTAATATTATATTCATTTCAATCCATTAAGTTGTCTGTTTGATTTTCTCCTATAATCTTTCGTCTTTAATTCGTTTTGGCTCCAAATTTCTTTATCTTCACACTATTTTAATCCTACATATTAAAATATACTATTAAGCACAATTCATAAAATCAATGCTCTAAAAGAACAAATAAAAATACTAAATGTGAGTCAAGTAATGACTAAAAATATATATTTTTAACATCACCACCCCAAATTTAGAATATTGCTCGTCCTCGAGCAATCATTAAAGTTCATCTCACTAAATCAAACTAGGAATATCACCACTTTGGTTGATGCAAGCAATTAGGCCATACAAAAAATTTAAAACATCAAGTACACTTTCCGATCATTACGCAAGATATACAAACAAACAACAAACATCTAACCTCCTAACCTCAAAGATAGACTTTAACTCATCAAATTTAAGTTCGTTCACCTACTCTTGTCAAAGAAAGCTAATAACTTCACCTATCTATCATGAAACAAGTGCCCTCACAAGAAGAAATAGTCCACACACTCAAGTCAATGAATTAAACATAATTTAAGGACTTAACATTAAAGCACAACTCTCGCACTCACAAAAGAATTAGCATGTATGCACAAAGAACCATAGGCTTGCCCATTATGTACATCTCTACTAATTAAGCATGCTCGAATAGAATCAAATAGGACTTTAACGGGTTGTAATATTGGCAAGGGGATGGGTAGAAAAACTATATAATAGTGACTTACACTTCCCTAAGCACTTTGAACTTTTAGACTTCATCACCCATTATTTTCTTCTTTTTATTTTCAGTCCTCTCTTCAATAATTATTTTCACTAGTATTCTCATCTAATCAAAGAACGTATCACTTTTTTTTGAACAATTTTTTTTTTCTTTTCATGTCACATTCTCTCAAAGAGGGCCTTTTCATCACTTTGTAGCTATCATTAGTCACCTTTTTATACTCAACCACTTCTTTTCTTCATATTTAACAATTATAACCAGTCTATGCTACAGTGCTCAAGGAAGCAGGGTGCAAAAACTAGGGATTCAACAAAAGAGTCAAGGAAAAAATACAGCCACCAATAAAAGGCTATAGGCTCAAAGAGGCTAACTAGTGGTATAATATCTGAAAAGGCTAAAATTCTCAAGACAAATAAAAAAAAGCCTATTATCATCTTCTAAATAGAGCAAAAACTTTTATTTTACTTCAATAACATGCAGGGCAAGTTCTAGACTAAGATACAAAATATGGAATGTGCAAGAAATCCTCACCACACATGACACAAGTATCAATTAAGATGGATCAATTCCACTTCTAAGACAGACATGGTCATAACAAACTACAAAATAAGAAAAGCTATATGCAGAGTCCAACTATGAGCCTAGGTGTCAAAAAGTTTGTTATTTTATTTACATTCAAGCACTCACAGGAAAGTACTACTCAATATCAGGCCAAAATCGTCAGTATCACACAAGTAAAAAATATGGTCTTTTCTTTTCTTTGCAAAATAAAATTTACTCCTAAAAAGTAAAAAAATACTCGGTTCAAAGGGACCCCCCCCCCCCCTCGAAAAAGAATAGAAAAAAAATCAAGGGGTGCACGAAGTATGTTCTAATAAAGACTAATAAGCTAAAAACCAACAAAAACTAATCTAATCTAAAAAATAAAATAATTTTTTGTATGTGTTTTTAAACTTTTTTTTTTCTTTCCTTAAAGCAAGCAACTAAAAGAAATAAAATAAAATCCTATAGCATACTTCACCCTAAATAAATATTGGAAGACATCCCACCCCACACTTAAAATCATGTTTTGTCCCTAAAGTAATAAATAAAGTAAAACAAGGGTTAAAGATACTCATTGAGGCACTCTAGGGCCTGGCTAGAAGCAAGTTTCTTCACTTTCAATAAGGGTCGTACTTACCCCACACTTAAACTCAAACGTGTTCCTTAGCTTCAAATTTTGGGTACTCAGACTTCCCCTAAATCTGCAAAAACAAAAACAACAAAATCAAGTGACAATAAAATAAAAACGAAAAATAAAAATAAAAACTACTTACTACATGTTGGGTTGCCTCCCTACAAGCACCTAATTTAACGTCGAGGCACGACCCATCAACTTTTTCCTCCACCTTGAGGATATGAATTTCACCCCCAATATCACATCCATCTTTCTGTTTCTTTTATATGGTGGTGAAAAGAAGATGGTGGAGCCAAGTAATGGATGGTGGATGTTAAACCGCTTGGCCCTAAGGTGAGGCATGTTGTTTTGTTGCTTGTATGGTGCAAATTTAAGAATGTATGATTCTTTTTCCTCATCTACACACTCCTACACTAGTTCAGATGACTCAAAAGATATGTTATCATCAAAACATAATGTAGAAAAGTGCTTTGACTGAGACCCAACACATCCCACTTTCAAACTAAACATAATGTAGAAAAGTGCTTTGAATGAGACCCAACACATCCCACTTTCAAACTTACACCATCCACAACATGCTCACTTTTATTCACCTTCTCAATGTCAGCATTAATCAAATAATGGTAGTCAAATGGTTGGAATTCTCCTTCTCTCTCCACAGGTTGGCTAGTATCCATAACTATTGGTGATTGGACATCAGACATCTCAATCTTTTTATTCAGTTGGGCCTCCACGTGTCATAGATCTGAGCAAAATTTCTCAACCTCTTGTATGAGCTCATCCCTCCCCTTATTCATCTGGGTCACCATGATTGTGACACTATCCCAGAGACACATATGAAATTTGATTTGCTGCTCTTGTTCCATTAGCCAATCTTAGTTTATTTTCCTGCCAACATCACAAACAACATACTGATCATAATAGGGGTTCAGGGGAAGGAAATAAAAGTTGGGACAACCATTCCAATGACTATCCTGACCACCACATGTATTGCATACATCCAATTCAGTAGATTGAGTAGGTGCACACCACTCGCTCCCCTGAAAATTTTGACAAATACTCTCCCGGTGGGGTCCTCCACAAAAATAACAAGAATCATCACCATTCGACCACCATCTATCCCAGGCTAAAATATCAAGAAGAGTGATAAAAAAGTAAAAGAAACTAAAAAGATAACTATGTACAAAAAATAAACTATGTACAACTCAAATAAATAACTAGAAAAATCTAATCTAGCTAAACAATTAACACCGAAGTTGATGAGAATCAAAGAGGGAAGAACAAGAAGAAAAGAAAAAGAAAGAAGGATATGTGGATTAATATTCAAACTCTTGAATTTATGGGCAACAAGGGACTTGATACCCTCACCTCCCAGTTGAATTCAATAATTCAAACAAAAACCCTAGTTTGAAAAATCAAGGAAATAAGAAGCACAAATGAGTAATTCTTCGATTAATCAAACCAAACAAGTTCACAACCAATTCCAAGATCCACACTACTAATTACTCACTATGAACTACACTAATGCTAGGCTTCACCTAGAAACAACAAGCTTCAAAGCTCAATATTCAATGTTCATCCAAACTCCCATGTAAAATAAAGAAATATCCTATTTATACTAAGAAAATAAGAAGACATTGGCTTTTTACAAAATTTCCCTTAATTAGGCAAGGGCCTTGTTTGGTTGTCTTCTTTGTGGATTCTTGAATTTAATGTCACGCCCCGACTTCCAACGAGGCGTGATTGGCACCCGAAGCTGATATGGCTCGAGAGAACCAATCTTTGCTCTTGAACATTCGTATGCATATCTTCGTATGAACCTTATTATACCTCATGCAACTATGCGAAAGTCATGAATCATGGAAACATATGCTATAAATATATATATACAAAAACTTGGCCGTTGGGGCCATCACGTCTAACTGAACGTACATATCTTACATCCATATACCCACATATGTCTACAAAAGCCTATAACAGATGCATTTACCATACCAACTAAAAGTCGGGACAAGTCCCCGCTTTATACAAAATTTACAACATCAAAACGACTGTACAACTGTGACTCGAAAAGTCCCAAAGCAACTGGGGCTCACCAAAGATCTGCAAATAACTATCCACCTACTGTGGAGGTCTACTAATGCCTGCACCTGCAACATGTAAGGTAAGTCCCCCGAGGGGGTCAGTACGAAGAATGTACTGAGTATGTAAGGCTCATAAGAAATCATCATACATCATAACAACAATAATGGAGTCAATATAAGAGAAATGGTAAGTGTGAATAAACTCTCTTTTTGTATGTGAGGAGATTATGAATATTTCTACTGTTATTGAAATTTACCATCCTCTATATACCCCCTTATTCGAGAGAGAGTTACTTTTACTCAAGAGACTTGCCTCCAAGAGATTCTTTATACGCAATAGATTCTTTCTTGCTTTTACGCTCATCATCATTATTATTCGTATTCTTAGTTAGCATACATCCATAACTACATCCACTCTTTGGTGGGTTATTAGCTACATCCACTCTCCGGTGGGTAAATTACTACATCCACGCTTTGGTGGGTAAATTACTACATCCACGCTTTGGTGGGTAAATTGTGGGATCGACCCATGCTAGGTGTTTTTTTCATCCCTGGGCTGGCACCCGAGATTACTCATTGATTATACATCATTTCTGATTTGGGAGAGATTGATTCATTCACTTATGAGAGATTGATATATTGCGGATCATGATAATATATAATACCAGGCCTCCACCTTCGGTGGGTTAGAAATTACATAGCATAATATTGGGATTATTCCACATTGAACTTATACCCTCTAGAGTGTGATCCATACTCAATGAAACATATAGAACCATGCGCATTATTTCTTTACAATCTTATACCCCTTTACTAGGTTATGAGAATGGCACGTTAAGGATCATGACATTAAAGCACACACTTAAATACACATCCCACTTCACTCCTTTACTTCATGAGATTGACACTTTAACTTGTGAGGACTAATTGTAATAGCTTGCACATCACCTCTCTTATTACTCTTATGGGATTGGTACTTTTATTTATGAAAGATTGGTACAAGGATAATCATCATATTATTGGATGTTAGATCATGACATGATTGGAAAATGCTATTCAAGCATAAATAGATTCTCTTACATCTTACTCTATTTTAGATGGTTCTTTTAGAACTTTCAACGTTATGACATCTTAGGAACTTCAATCAATGAATAAGAGATGAGTGAATCATAAGTCATCTAAGAATAGGACACATATGGATACAATATATATCAACCTGAATTGCTATACTTCAAGCCTTTTGGAATTGAAACAAGTCCAATGTCAATAGGAACAATATGTTGTAGAAGGATACGGAAAGAGTAACCTTACATCCCTTGTATTCTCAATGCAATTCTACAATCTTAAGTGTGCATACAATAGTCCCACTCCGTCCTTATGTTTCACTCTACATCACAAGTACATAATGTAACCAACATTAACCACCAATTACCTTACAAATGCATGTAACGTGAATGAGTTACATGTTTGCCTTTAAACATGCCATTTCCCCTTGACAAAACCATTGATGAAATTATTATTCCAAAAATCCCACAACATTCCCAACATTGACCAATACATGATAATCAATACATTTCACCACAACACTTCTCCTTTACACTTTCTTATCCACACCATATCACAAATAATCCATCAATTCACCTTAATACACTTCATAGCACATATCGGCCAAAATCCCATAATTTACTCTTATAGAAAAATAACAAGTTTAATAACAAACTCACACCATACATGTTCATATTTTATCCATACCATGCTCTTTCATCAAAGTCACAAGTCATAATTCAAGCTTGAATCTCATGGATCACAAATCCTATATAAAAACACAAAGTACCATGTTCAACACTTCCAAGCATAACCAACATGATTTAAATACTCTCCCATGCATATAATATGTTAATCCATAACAATAATCACTTACCCAAGCTTGAAAAATGATGATCTTGCTCCAAAAGTGGGCTTTGAGAGAAAAATAGATGAGAAATATCTAGAAAGCATGAGAGTTTCCAATGAATAAAATCTGATTTTTTGGTCCCTTTTATAATCCTTGAATCCATGCTTATCCAATATTACATGTGTGTGCCTTAGTCAATGGGAGAATGGGTCATTTGACCCATTCTTGGCCCATGTTTTCTTTCTCATTTTGGGCCCTTTTTGAGCCCAATTTACTTAACCCAATAAAATCAATAATTTCTAGTGTTTAAGTCATATTATACGTGTTACAACAATATTCCCACTCATGCTATTCATATCCGTAGCCTCAATCCCAAAAACAAGCAATTCTAGCCACGTATGGCTTATTTTGACTACAAGGGTAAAATCATCATTTTGATTCCAAATTCGTCCTCGAGTAATTTTATCATACCAACATAATAATTTAGTCATTTCATGTATATTCTCATGGTTGTATAAGAAACATGACAAAAATCGGCTCAATACATCCCCGGGCACCCTTGGGACTTAAGAAAAATTCCAACTTTGAAAAGTGGCCAAAACCAGCGTGGCACGCCCTTGGGTGCGCCAGCTTGCTGCCTCTGGACTAAAATTTTTAGCCCAGAGCGGCGTGGTATGCCCTCTAGCGCGCCCCACACTTAAAATATTTGAAAATTTTGTTTTTTGACTTTTCTTCGCGGGTTTGGTTAGATACTTCAAATCCTATTCTTTAACTTACTTCTTATCCTTAATATCCTTTGTTTAGAGGTCCTCTTAGCCTCATTTTAAACCCCACAAATTCTCCATGAAAATCGTAAAACCCCTCCTACGCAAGTTTAATCACATGTACAAATCCAAATTTCAATTTTTTTCATCACTAACATTACAAATTACATACTCATGGCATCTCGACACCTAATTAACCATTGTTCAACTTCGTCACATTGGGTTGGGAAGGTACGGGGTGTTACATTTAAGGTCCATCCACTTGTACAAATGACCTCTTTTCTTCATCCACATCACTCCCACAGACTCCTAAGCTTCCCTTTTCACGAACATCATACGTGTCATCCATGCCATCCATGCTCGTGTCAACCATGCCACCCATGCTAGTATCATCCTCCCCTTCTTGAAAAGATTCGTCCTCGAATACAAACCTTAAAAACACATGAAAAGGACAACAACCAAAACATCCTCAAAGCATGAGGGTTAGTACAAGGGTTAGCAACAATATCACACATGCCAAGGAGGCACAAATTTGAGATACACCCAAATATCCTTTGCTTCTAATAAAAACAACTCATCAAACATGGTGCAAAGGTTTTGGTTATGATAAACATCAAGATACAAGGCAAACACAAAGGTCTTTGTGGCATCAAGAATTTCAAAAGATGGTACCACATTTAACTTTTGAGCTATAAGACACAATTGTTTCATTGTCTCGCAAGAAGGCCATACAAAAAGTGGTGTAATCACCCACACGGGTTCATCCGGGTCAAAGAAGTGAAAGACCCACATATCTCTACCTCCATACAAAATAAATCCCATACCATCATGGGTATCATTATAAGCAAAAAGGTAGTAGAGAAATGTGTTAAGCTCACTATCCTTAACTAGGGCGTGCCAAAAGATAAGGACACCGATAGATAAGAAGAGACATTTTAAGCACAAAACAACCCTCTTTATCAAGCAAATTTCCAAAGGAAGAAAGTACACCAACGAAGCCATGCTACTAGAATAGTCGAGGGATATATTAGGAATCAAATCACTCCATGCCAAATACTACTCCCAAAGAGTTGGGGTCCCTCCTGTCATAGCACCAAGCATGCTTCCAAGAGTCCTATTTGAAACTTTAACTTGTCCAACCCTATGAAGGTGACAAGGAGCTTTCAATATCCATGGACTCTCCCAAAAATAAATAAGCAACTTAGCAGCCACAACCATAAGACCATATTTGAGAAAAAGGTCATCATATGCAAACAAGTAGTAAAGAAATGAATAAAAGGCAGTCAACTCATTCCAAGGGTTCTTAATTGTAAATTCACACTTTAAGGCAAGAATGCTAGCAAAACGGTATTCACAATTTGGAACACAAGAGGACAAGATTAAGCATTTCAAGTACACTTCATTGTCCTTCCTTAAACAAACTCCCACAAAGAGCATTCTCCTAAGAATCCATCCTAACACCTCAACTTGTCTAACCACATAAGTGTGATAAGAAGTAAACACATAATTTGGGCATCACGGATGCTCCATGGATTTTTTCCAAACAACAAGTATATTTGACATCCAAAACATGGAGCTCACACAGTTTAAGCACAAAAGAAATAAACCATCAAAGAATCTTGAAAACATCAATCTTCTCATGGTATGGTAAGGAATCACTCATTTTCAAGATTTTACTTACCATAAGGAAAAGATCATCATGTCTCCAAGGATCACTAAGAATAGGAGGGGGTAGGTATATACCTTGGAAAAAAGGGTTGGAGCTTGTTTTCTTGTCTTGTACACATGTTTCACAAGGATCTTCCATCCTCTTCTTTGTATGAGGTTCCGTGGTAGTTAACTCCCCTTCTTGAGCTAATTCTTTCTCCTCCTTCTCAAGTTCTTCTTGTCTCTTAAGTTCTTATCAAAGCTCTCTCATTATCTTATAGTCCTTACTCACTTGATAAGGTGTTAACGGAACAAGAGTGTGCTTTCATCCTCCAAATACAAATGAGCATTTGTTGGACTCCACTTGATATCGAATATCCCTATTGGCTAGCCAAGGTCTACCAAACAATATATGACAAGATTGCAAAGGCAAAACATCATATAACACCTCATCTTGATACTTGCCAATGCTAAAATTCACAACCACTTGCTTGGTTACCTCTACTTCATCATTCTCAATGAGTCATTAAAGTTTGAATGGCTTGGGGTGTCTTTGTGTAGGAAGCTTCATTCTATCAACAATAGTGCAACTCACCACATTAGTACTACTCCTACGATCAATGACCAAGTAACATACCCTATCAATCATCTTAAACCTCGCATGGAATAGGTTCACACTTTGATCAAGTTCCTCTTTAGAAAGATCCCCCATGATTCGCTTTAGATCACAACAAGAGTTCAAATCCTTCTCCAATTGCTCATCATCTCCATAGGATTGGTATTCCCCTTTTGTGTTGTCGTTATCTTGAAAAGCTTGATTTTTATCTTGGAACATTGGAAGACTCACCATGTTGTCACCCATCCCTTGATTCGAAACACCTTGACTACCATATCGATCGCTTTGATCTTCACACCTTCCTCCTTCATCCTTATACCTACCTCCACTATCCCATTTCCCTTGACATCTCATGCCTTGGTTTATACCAAAGCCTTTGAGTCCTTTCCACCATTCACTTGGGTTTACCTCTTTATATATTTCATCATAAAGAGGGTTTTGATAATAGATATCTTGTTAGGGTACTTGTAGGTAGTGTTGTTGGGTTGGAAAATAGGGTACATTCAAGGATGTATGTGATATATTTCGTGGAGGTGCTTGGCTTCTAACTTGGGTCTCTATAAGGGAAGGAATCTTTTATGTTAGATGATATATTTGGGTATTTAGATGTGGGGTGACTTGCCTAACATTGCTTGGGTTCATTTGGAATGTAGCTTGAGGGTAGGTTTGGTTCCAATTTGGTTGGGGGTAGTATAGGTTGGATTCTTGACCCGAGGCCCTTCTTGTTTCTTCACTTCAACTTATCATAGGGAACCTCCTTTCAATCATACTATCCATCCTTTTCACCCTTTCCTCCATACCTTCAAACCTCCCATTTGTTTTAACCACTTTCTCATTCACATTGGTCACTCTCCTTGACACATTGGAATTTGTCCTCATGTTATTCACCGAGCTCCTTCCTCCACTGTTATAAGAAAAATGATAAGACATTGTACCTACAAAACTCAGCAAACAATATTAGTAGAAAAATCCTCACGTCACTCATATGTAAACTCTCAACTCACCTCCTAAAGCGTCGTCTCAAAATTGATAGTGAACTAGCTTTGCTTGATCAATTCGATATTACCTATCCTTTGTGGTGGAGTGGATTCTTTTGAATCTTTAAATAAGGAAGAATTGATTGAAGGTAAAAGGACTTGAATCAAGAAGTTTATCAATGAATTAAAATGAGAAAAGTTGAAGAAAAGAAGCATGAAAGAAAACGGACTCAAAAAAAAAAAGTAAGTAACAAAAGTAGAAAAGTTACTTGTGTTGCTTAATATGAAGGATCAAAGAAGTAATTTAATGTTTTAAAACTAGTTAAAAATTGATCAAATATGTTAATTACTTGTTAATTAGTTAGGGAATCGAAGTAGAAAGAGAACAAAAAAAAGAATCACGAAATTTGGACACTTAGAATATTTTTTAGGCCTTAAAGAAGTTCATCACTTTAAAGGGGTTTGATTTGATGATTAAAACTAGTTAACAAGTAATTAAAGATGCTAATTACTTATTAAATAGTTAAGGAATCAAATGAGAAAAAGTTTTAAAAAAGAATCATGAAATTCGGAGACTTAAAAAATTTTTTAGGTTCCAAAAACTTTAGGACCCCCCCCCCCCAAAAAAAAAAAACAAAAAACTAAATGTGAAAAAAACCTGATTTCTGAAAGTGTATCTCACATGCTGAAGATGAGAGTGGGCAAGGGTTGCTGATTGGGCGTTGATTGTTGATGTGGCAGTTGACTACTGATGTGGCAGTTGACTGCTGACGTGGCAATTGACCATGTTGACTTTTAATTTTTTTAAAATTTTTTTCAGATTTTCATTTTTTTTTCAGATTTTTTTTTTTTTCAAATTTCAACAAGTGGACCTACAAATACTTTGACCAACTTTGACTTGAAGATTTTGGATCAAAGTGTACTTTTTCTATGTTCTTCTCCAAGAACACCAACAAAAACCCCAATCTTCACATTTTCATAACTTCTTCGTTCTTGCACAAAATTCAATGAAATTTTCACCAATGCATTTCTTTTCACACCACGAACAAAGCCCAATAACTCTAAGCCCTCAAAACCAAGCAAAAAATAAACTCACTTTTCAAAATTGGCCAAGTTTCAAAAGCTTCAAACCCTTCAATGACAACTTCATTTTCCCAACTCCAATTTGAATGAAATTCGAGACTTAGGCTCAAAAAACACTAGAGAATCAAGATCTAGTGTCAAAAACAACAAATCAAAACAAAAAAATTTGGATTTTTTTGGGATTTTTGGATTATTTTTTTTTTTATTTTTGAATAGATCAATATCCCAAGATTATGATTTGTGAAAACAAACCTTAACCTAGGCTCTTGATACCAAAATGATAAGAATCAAAGAGGGAAGAACAAGAAGGAAAGAAAAAGAAAGAAGGATATTGTAATACCCCGTACATATTCCTACCTCATTTGGTAACTTGGAGTCATGTTTACTTGATGATTAATATCACTAAGTACGTATTTTGTAGTGTTTGGGTGGGCATTGGATGATACGCTAGAATTAGACGGAGTAGGAAAAAATTCAGCAAGGTGGCCAAACCTGTGCCACTCCCTGTTTCAGAGGGTGTGGCGCAATCCCACTGATTCAGAGAGAAGCCAAGTCTTGCGCCACTGCTTGCTTTGTAGCAAGTGGTGCAAGGCACAACACTTTGGCCCTTCCCGTGCTTGTTTTGCGACGCATTTCAACGACGATTATTTCTTGGTTTCTTTTGGTTATTTGGAGTTATTTGAGAATTGTTAAAGCTTCAAATACTTCAATACACTCCTACATACTCCTACATGATCAAGTCATGAAACACAAGTAGTTATCAAATTAAGTTCAAGTAAGCCATGGGTGGCTAGAATTCCTATTTTTGCGATTGAGGCTACGAACATGTATCTTGTAAGTGAATATTGTCGAGGCATTCTGGAATTAATTATACATGAGATATATGGTGGAATACATATTAACTTGGTGGGCTTAGCTAACATGTACAATTGGGCCCAAAATGGAAAAAAAGACATGGCCCAAAAGGGCAAATTGACCCATTCTTCCACTTGACCAAGGGACCATAGCATTTAATGCCAAGAAGTGGCTAAGGATGGAATTAACGGCTTATATAAAGAACCAAAAATCTGATTTTTAATCACTTGAGACTCTCATGCTTTTTAGATATTTTCTCAACCATTTTTCTCTCAAAACCCTAAGAACTCAAAGCCAACTTTTGGAGCAAGATCATCATTTTTCAAGATTGGGTAAGTGATTATTGTTATGGATTAATATATTATATGCATGGGAGAGTATGTAAATCATGTTGGTTATGCTTGGAAGTGTTGAAAATTGTACCTTGTGGTTTTGTAAAAGATTTGTGATCCATGGGATTTAAGCTTGAAATATGACTTGTGACTTTGATGAAAGAGCATGGTATGGATAAAATATAAACATGTATGGTGTGATTTTGTTATTGAACTTGTTATTTTCATATAAGTGTAAATTATGGGATTTTGGACGATATGTGCTATGAGGTGTATTAAGGTGACTTGATGGATTATTTGTGATGTGGTGTGAATGAGAAAGTGTAAAGGAGAAGTTTTGTGGTGAAATGTTATTGATTATCATGTATTGGTCAATGTATGGAATATTGTGAGATTATTGGTAGGATAATTTCATCAATGGTTTTGTCAAGGGGGAAATGGCATGCTTAAAGGCAAACATGAAACTCATTATCGTTATATGCATTTGTAAGGTAGTTGGTGGTTAATGTAAACTCCGTTATATATTTTTGTTGTAGAGTGACACATAAAGAAGGAGCGGGACTATTGGATGTACATCTAATATTGTATATTCATATTGAGAATACAAGGTATGTAAGGTTACTCTGTCTATATCTTTCTGCGGCAAATAGTATTCACATTGACATTACGCTTGTCCTATTCCAAAATCTGCTAAGGTACCCTATATCCGGTTATCAATGGTCATTATCACATTCCTACTCATTGATCAATTGTGAACCACATGTCTCATATTCATGGTTAATCTTCCAAAAGCTCAATAAGGTTATGTTCTGATGTTCCAATAGAGATTATACTCATGTCTCTTGTTCATGGATTATTGTCCAATGGTTCCAATGGTGTTATGGTTCTAATAATGTTGTGTTTCTCACAATGTTTATTTACATGTCTCTCACTCATTGGTTAATGATCCAAAACTTCTAGTAAAGTTTCAACTATCATTGTATCAATCTCAAAGTAATAAATAAAGTAATGTATATATGTGGTCAATGATCAAGTATGGGTGGTAGCTTTGGGGGCAAATGCCTAGCTCAAGCCGATCCCAAGATTGTTGGATCAGGGGGTAGTCCTAGAGGGATAAACCTAGCTCGGATCGATCCTGACAGGGGGAAGCTCTAGGGGTAGTAACCTAGATCGAGCCAAACCTGATGTGTTGATATGGGTGGCAGCTCTAGAGGTAATAACCTAGCTCGAGTCGATACCGATCTATATTGATTCATAGGGTGGAAGCTCTATGGGCATAAGCCTAGCTAGAGTCGATCACAACATAACATCGCGTTATGTTAAAAACCTACTGTTCAGTCGGGGCCCGGGTATCACAGGTCATAGGCAAAGATGAATAATCGTAGAAGTAAAGATACAAAGAAAGTAATGAAAGCATAATACATGGTTTCCAAAGTTTAGTATAGTGACTTATCCATATTGGTTATGCATTTGAATTAGAGTTCCTTGACGTATTTACTTATTATACAAGTTTCATATGGCCTTACATACTTAGTACATTCTTCGTACTGACCCCTCTTGGGGGATTTACCTTACTTGCTGCAGGCGCAGGTACTAGTAGGCCTCCACAGTAGCTTGCTAGTTGTTGAGGATTATTGGTGAGCTCCAGTTAGTTTGGGGCTTCTCCGAGACACAGTTGTACATATGTTTTGGTATTGTATATGTTGTATAACGCGGGGACTTGTCCCGACTTTTAGTTGGTTTTGGTAAATGTCTATGTAGAGGCTTTTGCAGACATGTGTGGGTGTATGAATGTAAGGTGGTATATGATGTTTTGACTTGATGGACTCAACGGTCAAGTTTCACATATGTATATATATATGTCCCATGTTCCATGTTTTCCGTATTTCGCCTTTCATGTTCTTACGTAATGGTGGTGTTGCCTATGACATGCATATGAATGTATAGAAGCAAAGCTTGGTTCTCTCGGGCCATGTCGGCTATGGGTGCCAATCCGCCCCGATAGGATTTGGGGCATGACAAAAGTGGTATTAGAGCAGGTCGGTCTAAGGGTGTCTACAAAGCCGTGTCTGAGTAGAGTCTTACCTATCAATGTGTTGTGCACCACATTTATAACTAGGAGGCTACGAGACATTTAGGATGTTGTTTCTTTTCTTCACTTCTAGATCGTGCAGTAGAGCCAGTGTTGTAAGTTGAATTGTATCTGATCATGGTAATTGTTTTTCTTTAGTATAGTGAAAATGCCAATCACGAGAAGAGGTAGAGGTAAAGGGAAGCAGGTAGATGTGCCTATTGAAGAAGGAATGAGTAGATTTCCACATGAACAAGCTAGTCAAGGTGGAGCAAATGCTGAAATTTCATCGCGATCTTCGTCTACTTTTCCATATCCAGAAGAGCCGATTGGTAGAGAAGTACCCGAAGAACCACCAATGAATGCCACAGATCAGGATCTTAGAAATGCAGTACATATGTTGACAAAGTTAGTGGCAGCCCAAAGTCAAGGAAGAGTTGGTCCAGTGACACATGATTATGATGCGGCTAGATTGGTGAGTCCCAAAACGCAGGATTTTCTGAAACTGGACCCTCCTATATTCACTGGGTCAGATCTGAAAGCAGATCCACAGGACTTCATGGATAAAATTCAGTGGGCCTTGGAAGTTATGCATGTGATGGGGGTAGAGATAGTTGAACTTGCTGCGTACAGATTGAAAGGAGAGGCAATATTGTGGTACGAGGATTGAAAGAAATCCTGTGATATTGGTGCAAATCCACCTAATTGGGAAGAATTTAAAATGGCTTTCCTTGATCATTACCTTCCCTATGAGATCCGTGAAGCACGTGCATATCAGTTCCTAAATCTCCGTCAAGGAAATTTGAGCGTTAGAGAATACAGTTTGCAATTTAATTCCTAGGCTCGATATGCTCCAAATGTGGTAGCTACAATGAAAGACAGAGTCCATCGATATGTGGACCGATTAGAACCATATTTGGTAAGGGATTGAACCATTGTTGCCTTGAACAAGGACATGGACATAGCTAGAATACAAGCCTTCACCCAAAAAATGGAAGATCAAAGACATAGAAGAAGGGTACATGAATTTGACAGAGGACAGTCCAAAAGGGCTAGACCTATGGGATCATCTGCGATGTCCCAAGGAGTATCTAGGCCTCGTATGTTTCCTAGAACACCTAGACCATCGTTCTCCCATTCCAAAGCAGGTACTCACTCTCAGTTTTGAGGGTTTAGAGTTGGTCCAGCTGGGCAGAGTAGTGGAGGTCACGGATCACAGGCAGCGGGTTTTCCTCGTCAGCAGTATCAGCACTGCGGGCGTATTCATGCAGATACATGTCGAGTGGGGACAAATGCTTGTTTCTAGTGCGGTATGACAGGACACATGATGAAAAAGTGTACCCAGAGGAGCATGAGTGGTATAGCACGACCGGCAGGATCGGCCTTTGCATCATCAGCATCGGTTCTTTCACTGGTCCGAGGTGTACAGTCTGTTGGTCGTGGTAGGGGTGACAGAGGAGCAGCCAGTACTAGTGGGGTTCAGAATCGCACTTATGATTTAGTGGACTGACAGAATTTAGAGGCTTCTCCTGATGTCGTCACAGGTACATTATCCATATTCTCATTTATTGTATATGCATTGATTGACCTCGGTTCTACATTTTCCTATGTTACTCTATTGGTTGCTGCGAAGTTTGCAAAGGCACCAGAATTATTAATTAAATCAATTGAAGTATCTACACCGGTCGGTGAATATATTATTGCAAAGAGAGTATATCATAACTGTGTGGTAACTATGTGCGGTCATGCTACACTGGCCGATCTTATTGAACTAGATATGGTGGATTTTGATGTGATAATAGGAATGGATTGGTTGGCCTCTTGTTACGCTATAGTAGATTGCCGGGCCAAGAAGGTGCATTTTTGTTTCCAGCAAGAAAATGTTCTTGAATGGCAGGGTAATGTAGGGGCACCACGAGGGAGATTTATTTCCTATCTAAAAGCCAGGGAAATGATTGCTAAGGGTTACATATGTCATTTAGTACGGGTGAAAGATAATGATGTGGAACCACTAACTCCGCAGTTGATTCCAGTGGTCAATGAATTTCTAGATGTATTCCTAGAGGATCTTCCAAGCTTACCCCCAGAATGGGAAGTAGAATTTGGCATTGATGTGATTTCGGGCACTCAGCCTATTTCTATTCCTCCATATAGAATGGCTCCGGCAGAACTACGGGAATTGAAGGAGCAATTGAAAGATTTGTTGGACAAAGGCTTCATTAGGCCTAGTATGTCCCCGTGGGGTACACCTGTATTATTTATACGAAAGAAAGATGGCACATTGACAATGTGCATTGACTATCGGCAGTTGAATAAGGTAACGATCAAGAACAAATATTCCCTCCCTCGAATTGATGATTTGTTTGATCAGTTACAGGGTGCCAAGTGTTTTTCAAAAATTGACTTGAGGTTGGGTTACCATCAAGTAATAGTTAGAGAAGAAGATGTACCCAAGACAGCTTTTCGAACACGGTACGACCATTATGGATTTTTAGTTATGTCATTTGGACTAACAAATGCACCAGCTGTGTTCATGGATTTGATGAATAGGGTATTTAAGCCATTTCTGGACGTGTTCGTCACGGTATTTATAGATGACATCCTGATTTATTTAAGATTACCAGAGGACCATGCTAATCACTTATGGCAGGTGTTATAGATTCTCCGTGAGCGTAAGTTGTATGCAAAGTTCTCCAAATGTGAGTTTTGGTTAAAATCAGTTGCATTCTTGGGTCACATTGTGTCAGATGAAGGAATGCAGGTTGATACACAGAAGATTAAAGCAGTGAAAGATTTGCCAAGAACTATGACACCCACAGAAATTCATAGTTTTCTTGGACTAGCAGGTTATTACAGAATATTTGTGGAAGGTTTTTCCTCTATTGCTGCACCATTAACAAAGCTTACACATAAGGCAGTAAAGTTTCAGTGGAATGATGCATGTGAGAAAAGATTCCAAAGGTTGAAAGATAAGTTAACCTCCACACCAGTTTTAGTGCTTCCCGAAGGTACTGAAGGTTATGCAGTGTATTATGATGCTTTCGGGGTTGGCCTCGGATGTGTATTGATGCAACATGGTAATGTCATAGCATATGCCTCACAACAGTTATGGACACATGAGAAAAATTATCCCACACATGATCTTGAATTGGAAGCGGTAGTTTTTGCTTTAAAGATATGGAGTGATTATTTGTATGGAGTCCATGTTGATATCTATACGGATCACAAAAGTTTGCAATATCTCTTTAAGCAGAAGGAACTCAATTTGAGGCAACGAAGGTGGTTAGAGCTCTTAAAAGACTATGATATTGATATTCTTTATCATCCAGGCAAAGCAAATGTGGTAGCTGATGCATTGAGCCGCAGGACAGTAGAAAGTACTAGTGGCCAATTGACTGAAAAGCAGGAGATAATAAAAGATCTACATCAATTATCCAGCTTGGGAGTTCGCCTTATAGAATCTCCAAGTGAAGGGGTTATTGTGTAAAATGCAGCGGAATCCTCCTTAATAACTGAAGTGAAAGAGAAGCAGTTTGCGGATTCTATGTTATTGCTGCTAAAGGAAAATGTACAGCAGAATTTGAAAAAGGCATTTCATCTTACACCAGAAGGAGTACTCCAATGCCAAGGAAGATTATGTGTTCCAGATGTAGATGAGTTGAGAAAATGATTCATGACCGAGGTGCATCACTCGCGCTATTCTATTCATACGGGTGCTACTAAAATGTACCATGATCTAAAAGAAGTATATTGGTGGAGAAATATGAAGAAGAACATTGCAGGATTTGTTGTTTAATGCCCGAATTATCAACAAGTGAAAGTAGAGCATCAGAAATCAGGAGGTTATATGCAATGTATCAATCTTCCAGTCTGGAAATGGGATATGATTAATATGGACTTCATTACAGGTTTGCCTCATACATTGCGAAAATTTGATTCTATATGGGTCATAGTAGACAGGCTTACCAAATCAGCGCATTTTCTACCAGTCAAGACCACCTATACAGCTGAAGAATATGCGAAGTTGTATGTGAAAGAGATAGTACGATTGCATGGTATTCCGATCTCCATTATATCAGGCAGGGGAGCATAGTTCACAACGCACTTTTGGAGATCTTTTCAGCAGAGTTTGGGTACACAGGTGAATCTGAGTACGGCTTTCCATCCTCAGACTGATGGACAAGCAGAACGTACTATTCAAACACTTGAAGATATGCTACGAGCTTGCACGTTAGATTTTCAAGGCAGTTGGGATGACCATTTGCCTCTTATTGAATTTTCTTACAACAATAGCTATCATTCAAGTATTAAAATGGCACCTTATGAAGCTTTGTACGGACGGAAATGTAGATCACCAATTAGATGGTTGGAAGAAGGTGAAACTGGTTTACTTGGGCCAGATATTGTTCATCAGGCTATGGAGAAAGTTAAAGTGATCCAACAGGGGTTACAAACGGCCCAAAGTCGCCACAAGTCATATGCCGATGTTATAAGAAGATGGCTTGAATTCGCCATAGGTGATTGGGTATTTTTAAAGTTGTCACCGATAAAAGGGGTAATGCGGTTTGGAAAGAAGGGGAAATTGAGACCATGTTACATAGGCCCATATGAAATCATTAGAAGATTTGGGCAAGTTGCTTATGAATTAGCACTACCTCAAGAACTTTCCTCAGTCCATCCGGTATTTCATGTTTCGATGCTTCGAAAATGCATAGGAGATCCATCTCGTATTGTTCCAATTAAAGATTCCTGAATTATGGAGGATCTTACGTATGAAGAGGTACCCAATGCTATTCTAGATCGACAAGTAAAAAGATTGAGGAATAAAGACATAGCTTCCGTGAAAGTCCTTTGGAGAAATCAACAAGTAGATGAGATCACATGGGAAGATGAAGAAATGATGAAATCCAAGTACCCTCATCTATTTCAAATGGAAGAAAAAGTTCACAGTGCGGAGGTGGAACAATAACAAGTAAGTATCTAAGAGCATTATGTGTATATGTATATGTATGTTAATATAGAGATGCATTGGTTGTGCATGGGACAATGTTGTTAACATTCGAGGACGAATATTTCTTAGGGGGGAAGAATGTAATACCCTATAAATATTCCAACCTCATTTGGTAACTTGGATTCATGTTTAATTTATGATTAATATCACTAAGTACGTATTTTGTAGTGTTTGGGTGGGGCATCGGATGATACGCTAGAATTAGACGGAGTAGGAAAAAATTCAGCAATGTGGCCAAACTTGAGCCACTCCCTATTTCAGGGGGTGTGGCGCAAGCCCCCTAATTCAGAGAGAAGCCAAGTCTTGCACCACTTCTTGCTTTGCAGTAAGTGGCGCAAGGCACAACACTTTGGCCCTTCCCGTGCTCGTTTTGCGACGCATTTCAACGACGATTCTTTCTTGGTTTCTTTTGGTTATTTGGAGTTCTTTGAGCATTGTTAAAGCTTCAAATACTTCAATACACTCCTACATACTCCTACATGATCAAGTCATGAAACACAAGTAATTATCAAAATAAGTTCAAGTAAGCCATGGGTGGCTAGAATTCCTATTTTTGCGATTGAGGCTACGAACATGTATCTCGTAAGTGAATATTGTCGAGGCATTCTGGAATTAATTATACATGAGATATATGGTGGAATACATATTAACTTGGTGGGATAAGCTAACATGTGCAATTGGGCCCAAAATTAGGGCCCAAAATGGAATAAAAGACATGGCCCAAAAGGGCAAATTGACCCATTCTTCCACTTGACCAAGGGACCATAGCATTTAATGTCAAGAAGTGGATAAGGATGGAATTAAAGGCTTATATAAAGAACCAAAAATCTGATTTTTAATCACTTGAGACTCTCATGCTTTTTAGATATTTTCTCAACAATTTTTCTCTCAAAACCCTAAGAACTCAAAGCCAACTTTTGGAGCAAGATCATCATTTTTCAAGCTTGGGTAAGTGATTATTGTTATGGATTAATATATTATATGCATGGGAGAGTATGTAAATCATGCTGGTTATGCTTGGAAGTGTTGAACATGGTACCTTGTGGTTTTGTAAAAGATTTGTGATCCATGGGATTTAAGATTAAAATATGACTTGTGACTTAGATGAAAGAGCATGGTATGGATAAAATATAAAAATGTATGGTGTGATTTTGTTATTGAACTTGTTATTTTCATATAAGTGTAAATTATGGAATTTTGGACGATATGTGCTATGAGGTTTATTAAGGTGACTTGATGGATTATTTGTGATGTGGTGTGAATGAGAAAGTGTAAAGGAGAAATTTTGTGGTGAAATGTTATTGATTATCATGTATTGGTCAATTTATGGAATATTGTGAGATTATTGGTAGGATAATTTCATCAATGGTTTTGTCAAGGGGGAAATGGCATGCTTAAAGGCATACATGAAACTCATTATCGTTATATGCATTTGTAAGGTAGTTGGTGGTTAATGTAAAATCCGTTATGTATTTGTGTTGTAGAGTGACACATAAAGAAGGAGCGGGAGTATTGGATGTACATCTAAGACTGTATATTCATATTGAGAATACAAGGTATGTAAGGTTACTCTGCCTGTATCTTTCAGCGGCAAATAGTATTCACATTGACATTACGCTTGTCCTATTTCGAAATGTGCTAAGGTACCCTATATCCAGTTATCAATGGTCATTATCACATAGTTCCTACTCATTGATCAAATGTGAACCACATGTCTCATATTCATGGTTAATCTTCCAAAAGCTCAATAAGGTTATGTTTCGATGTTCAAATAGTGATTATACTCATGTCTCTTGTTCATGGATTATTGTCCAATGGTTCCAATGGTGTTATGGTTATAATAATGTTATGTTTCTCACAATGTTTATTTACATGTCTCTCACTCATTGGTTAATGATCCAAAACTTCTAGTAAAGTTTCAACTATCATTGTATCAATCTCAAAGTAATAAATAAAGTAATGCATATATGTGGTCAATGATCAAGTATGGGTGGTAGCTTTGGTGGCAAATGCCTAGCTCAAGCCGATCCCAAGATTGTTGGATCAGGGGGTAGTCCTAGAGGGATAAGCCTAGCTCGGATCGATCCTGACAGGGGGCAGCTCTAGGGGTAGTAACCTAGCTCGAGCCGAACCTGATGTGTTGATATGGGTGGCAGCTCTAGAGGTAATAACCTAGCTCGAGTCGATACCCATCTATATTGATTCATAGGGTGGCATCTCTAGGGGCATAATCCTAGCTCGAGCCGATCCCAACATAACATCGCGTTATGTTAAAAACCTATTGTTCAGTCGGGGCCCGGGTATCACAGGTCACAAGCAAAGATGAATAATCGTAGAAGTAAAGATACAAAGAAAGTAATGAAAGCAAAATACATGGTTTCCAAAGTTTAGTATAGTGACTTATCCATATTGGTTATGCATTTAAATTAGAGTTCCTTGACGTATTTACTTATCATACAAATTTTATATGGCCTTACATACTTAGTACATTCTTCGTACTGACCCCTCTTGGGGGATTTACCTTACTTGCTGCAGGCGCAGGTACTAGTAGGCCTCCACAGTAGCTTGCTAGTTGTTGCGGATCATTGGTGAGCTCCAGTTAGTTCGGGGCTTTTCTGAGTCACAGTTGTACATATGTTTTGGTATTGTATATGTTGTATAACGCGGGGACTTGTCCCGATTTTTAGTTGGTTTTGGTAAATGTCTATGTAGAGGCTTTTGCAGACATGTGTGGGTGTATGAATGTAAGGTGGTATATGACGTTTTGACTTGATGGACTCAACGGTCAAGTTTCACATATGTATATATATATGTCCCATGTTCCATGTTTTCCGTATTTCGCCTTTCATGTTCTTATATAATGGTGGTGTTGCCTATGACATGCATATGAATGTATAGAAGTAAAGCTTGGTTCTCTCGGGCCATGTCGGCTACGGGTGCCAATCCGCCCCGATAGGATTCGGGGCGTGACAAAAGTGGTATTAGAGCAGGTCGATCTAAGGGTGTCTACAAAGCCGTGTCTGAGTAGAGTCTTACCTATCAATGTGTTGTGCACCACATTTATAACTAGGAGGCTATGAGACATTTAGGATGTTGTTTCTTTTCTTCACTTCTAGATCGTGCAGTAGAGCCAGTGTTGTAAGTTGAATTGTATCTGATCATGGTAATTGTTTTTCTTTTGTATAGTCAAAATGCCAATCACGTGAAGAGGTAGAGGTAAAGGGAAGCAGGTAGATGTGCCTGCTGAAGAAGGAATGAGTAGATTTCCACATGAACAAGCTAGTCAAGGTGGAGCAAATGCTGAAATTTCATCGCAATCTTTGTCTACTTTTCCATCTCCAGAAGAGCAGATTGGTAGAGAAGTACCCGAAGAACCACCAATGAATGCCACAGATCAGGATCTTAGAAATGCAGTACATATGTTGACAAAGTTAGTGGCAGCCCAAAGTCAAGGAAGAGTTGGTCCAGTGACACATGATTATGATGTGGCTAGATTGGCGAGTCCCAAAACGCAGGATTTTCTGAAACTGGACCCTCCTATATTCACTGGGTCAGATCTGAAAGCAGATCCACAGGACTTCATGGATCAAATTCAGAGGGCCTTGGAAGTTATGCACGTGATGGGGGTAGAGATAGTTGAACTTGTTGTGTACAGATTGAAAGGAGAGGCAATATTGTGGTACGAGGATTGGAAGAAATCCTGTGATATTGGTGCAAATCCACCTAATTGGGAAGAATTTAAAATGGCTTTCCTTGATCATTACCTTACCTATGAGATTCGTGAAGCACGTGCAGATCAGTTCCTAAATCTCTGTCAAGGAAATTTGAGCGTTAGAGAATACAGTTTGCAATTTAATTCCTAGGCTCGATATGCTCCAAATATGGTAGCTACAATGACAGACAGAGTCCATCGATAGGTGGACCAATTAGAACCATATTTGGTAAGATATTGCACCATTGTTGCCTTGAACAAGGACATGGACATAGCTAGAATACAAGCCTTCGCCCAGAAAATGGAAGATCAAAGACAGAGAAGAAGGGTACATGAATTTGACAGAGGACAATCCAAAAGGGCTAGACCTATGGGATCATCTGCGATTTCCCAAGGAGGATCTAGGCCTCGTATGTTTCCTAGACCAACTAGACCATCGTTCTCCCATTCCACAGCAGGTACTCACTCTCAGTTTCGAGGGTTTAGAGTTGGTCTAGCTGGACAGAGTAGTGGAGGTCACGGATCACAGGCAGTGGGTTTTGCTCGTCAGCAGTATCAGCACTGCAGGCGTATTCATGCAGGTACATATCGAGTGGGGACAAATGCTTATTTCTGGTGCAGTATGATAGGACACATGATGAAAGAGTGTCCCCAGAGGAGCATCAGTGGTATAGTACGACCAGCAGGATCAGCCTTTGCGTCATCAACATTGGTTCCTTCACTGGGATGAGGTGTACAGTCTGTTGGTCCTGGTAGGGGTGCCAGAGGAGCAGCCAGTACTAGTGGGGTTCAGAATCCCACTTATGCTTTAGTGGAACGACAGAATTTAGAGGCTTCTCCTGATGTCGTCACAGGTACATTATCCAAATTCTCATTTATTGTATATGCATTAATTAACCCCGGTTCTACATTTTCCTATGTTACTCCATTGGTTGCTGTGAAGTTTGCAAAGGCACCAGAATTATTAATTAAATCAATTGAAGTATCTACACCGGTCGGTGAATATATTATTGCAAAGAGAGTATATCATAACTGTGTGGTAACTGTGTGCGGTCATGATACACTGGACGATCTTATTGAACTAGATATGGTGGATTTTGATGTGATAATGGGAATGGATTGGTTGGCCTCTTGTTACGCTACAGTAGATTTACGGGCCAAGAAGGGGCATTTTTGTTTCCCTCAATAAAATGTTCTTGAATGGCAGGGTAATGTAGGGGCACTACGAGGGAGATTTATTTCCTATCTGAAAGCCAGGAAAATGATTGCTAAGGGTTACATATGTCATTTAGTACGGGTGAAAGATAATGATGTGGAACCACTAACTCCGCAGTCGGTTCCAGTGGTCAATGAATTTCTAGATGTATTCCCAGAGGATCTTCTAGGCTTACCACCAGAACGGGAAGTAGAATTTGGCATTGATGTGATTTCAGGCACTCAGCCTATTTCTATTCCTCCATATAGAATGGCTCCGACAGAACTGCGTGAATTGAAGGAGCAATTGAAAGATTTGCTGGACAAAGGCTTCATTAGGCCTAGTATTTCCCCATGGGGTGCACCTGTATTATTTATACGAAAGAAGGATGGCACATTGAGAATGTGCATTGACTATCGGCAGTTGAATAAGGTAACGATCAAGAACAAATATCCCCTCCCTTGAATTGATGATTTGTTTGATCAGTTACAGGGTGCCAAGTGTTTTTCAAAAATTGACTTGAGGTTGGGTTACCATCAAGTCAGAGTTAGAGAAGAAGATCTACCCAAGAGAGCTTTCCGAACACGGTACGGCCATTATGGATTTTTAGTTATGTCCTTTGTACTAACAAATGCACCAGCTTTGTTCATGGATTTGATGAATAGGGTGTTTAAGCCATTTCTGGATGTGTTCGTCACGGTATTTATAGATGACATCCTGATTTATTCAAGATTACCAGAGGACCATGCTAATCACTTACGGCAGGTGTTACAGATTCTCCGTGAGCGTAAGTTGTATGCAAAGTTCTCCAAATATGAGTTTTGGTTAAAATCAGTTGCATTCTTGGGCCACATTGTGTTAGATGAAGGAATACAGGTTGATAAACAGAAGATTGAAGCAGTGAAAAATTGGCCAAGAACTACGACACCCACAGAAATTCATAGTTTTCTTGGACTAGCAGGTTATTACAGAATATTTGTGAAAGGTTTTTCCTCTATTGCTGCACCATTAACAAAGCTTACACATAAGGCAGTAAAGTTTCAGTGGAATTATGCGTGTGGGAAAAGCTTCCAAAATTTGAAAGATAAGTTAACCTCCACACCAGTTTTAGTGCTTCCTGAAGGTACTGAAGGTTATGCAGTGTATTGTGATGCTTTCGGGGTGGGCCTCGGTTGTGTATTGATGCAACATGGTAATGTCATAGCATATGCCTCACAACAGTTATGGCCACATGAGAAAAATTATCCCACACATTATCTTGAATTAGCAGCGGTAGTTTTTGCTTTAAAGATATGCCGTCATTATTTGTATGGAGTCCATGTTGATATCTATACGGATCACAAAAGTTTGCAATATCTCTTTAAGCAGAAGGAACTCAATTTGAGGCAACGAAGGTGGTTAGAGCTCTTAAAAGACTATGATATTGATATTCTTTATCATCCAGGCAAAGCAAATGTGGTAGCTGATGCATTGAGCCGCAGGACAGTAGAAAGCACTAGTGGCCAATTGACTGAAAAGCAGGAGATAATAAAAGATCTACATCAATTATCCAGCTTGGGAGTTCGCCTTATAGAATCTCCAAGTGAAGGGGTTATTGTGTAAAATGCAGCGGAATCCTCCTTAATAACTGAAGTGAAAGAGAAGCAGTTTGTGAATTCTATGTTATTGCTGCTAAAGGAAAATATACAGCAGAATTTGAAAAAGGCATTTCATCTTACACCAGAAGGAGTACTCCAATGCCAAGGAAGATTATGTGTTCCAGATGTAGATGAGTTGAGAAAATGAATCATGACCGAGGCGCATCACTCGCGCTATTCTATTCATTCGGGTGCTACCATGATCTAAAAGAAGTATATTGGTGGAGAAATATGAAGAAGAACACTGCAGGATTTGTTGTTCAATGCCCGAATTGTCAACAAGTGAAGGTAGAGCATCATAAATCAGGAGGTTATATGCAATGTATCAATCTTCCAGTCTGGAAATGGGATATGATTAATATGGACTTAATTACAGGTTTGACTCGTACATTGCAGAAATTTGATTCTATATGGGTCATAGTAGACAGGCTTACCAAATTAGCGCATTTTCTACCAGTCAAGACCACCTATACAGTTGAAGAATATGCGAAGTTGTATGTGAAAGAGATAGTACGATTGAATGGTATTCCGATCTCCATTATATCAGACAGGGGAGCACCAGTTCACAACGCACTTTTGGAGATCTTTTCAGCAGAGTTTGGGTACACAGGTGAATCTGAGTACGGCTTTCCATCCTCAAACTGATGGACAAGCAGAACGTACTATTCAAACACTTGAAGATATGCTACGAGCTTGCACGTTAGATTTTTAAGGCAGTTGGGATGACCATTTGCCTCTTATTGAATTTTCTTACAACAATAGATATCATTCATGTATTAAAATGGCACCTTATGAAGCTTTGTTGTAACACCCCGTATTCTATAGACACTACTCTTACTTATATGGAAAATGGTACAGACTTATGGCAATAGGTGATGGAATAACTAGTTCTTGGATTCAAGTACAACACCTCGTACATTTTTGAAACTTGTGCGACTAACCTAACATGGATAAAAGTATTTAAACTTGAGATAGTAAGGACATACTTAAGTGTAAAGTTAAAGTTAAGTGGTGGATTAAGGTAGGAGGATTAAGACGTTGGAAAAAGGGGAGAACATAAACGAGGTGCTTCCGTAACTTAATTAGGATAGTAGGTGTATCATCTACTTAAGTTATTGGGCTGTATTTGGACATCTATTAATGGACTTAATTGAGGCCCAAACTAAGTACATAAAAATGGAAAGATGACCATCCCAAAACTTACTATTAATTCAGGCCCAACAAGACATGATCCAAGTAGAAAAAAGGTGAGAAAATGGACTGTTTTGGACAGCTTATATAGCCAAGTAGGTGCATCACCTACTTGGACTATTTTTGACCAAGAATTGGCTAAGTATAGCCTTATAAAGTCGGTTCTAAGAGGGAGTATATAAAGCTGAAATGCAGCTTATTTTCTTCACAATTCACTTGCCAAATTCCAGCATTTAAATTAAATTACTCTCTTCTCTCTCAAACCCTAACCAACCACTCCTTTGGACAAATCTTCCACTTGCAAGCTTTGGTAAGTATTTAACCTTATATATTGATGTAATATATGTATAATAGGTTGTGGGAATCACGTTGGTGGTGTTTAAAATGTATAGGGCAGTCCCTTAATTAAGTTGGCAGTCCACTTGTGTTAGTTTTGATGAATTTGTCTTCCTTGTGGCTTGGACTTGTATAGGGGCTTAAGGTGTTGAAGAAATTAAGTTATGATGATGAAATTCCAGTATATTAAAGTGTGGTTCTTCCCCTGAATCGTTCCTTTTATGTATGGCTTGATGGAAATGTTTATATGTGTTGGTAAATGGAACGTTTGTTGTAGTGAAAAGAGAATACTCTTTTGTTATGTTAAACTGAATGTTGAAACTATTGTGGAATGATTTTGGTATGCTAATGTGTAAGGAAGTATGGTGACCTTATGGGGTGAATATATGGAGTTTCGTTGGAGTGGAAATGTAAAGGATAAACTAGGTAGGTAATCCTACCGGTTTGTAACGGTTATGTTGGTTTGTGGACTGTTTTGGTGGTGTGTGGACTAATTTGGTGTTGTTGTTTTGCAAAAGCAGTAAGTTATAGTGTAATGTTGTGGAATAATGTTATTTGGTAGTATAATGAAGGTGGGAGTGATGCACAATGTGTTTTGGAGGTTGGATAGTTTCTACTTTCCGTTAAGCACCTACTTACCGTCTTGTGAACTTATAATGTAGCTAGCCATTAATGTTTGCTCCATTATGTACTTGTGTTGTAGAGTAACACATAAGGAAGGAGCTTAATCAGTGTAGTTACATATTGGGAAGATAAGGTATGTAAGGTTACTTTGTCCGTACCTTTCTGTAGCATATAATGTTCACATCGACGTTACACTTGTCCTATTCCGAGATGTACCAAGGTATCCTATTTCCGATTATCAATGGTTATTGTCACATGTTTCCTATTCATTGCACAATGGAGAATCTTGTTTCATAGTCAGTGCTAAGGTTCCAAAGGTCCAACAAAGTTGTGTTCCAATGTTCCAATAGTGATTATATTCATGTCTCTGTTATGTTCCAAAGTTCAAAGTGAGATTATAATTATCATTGTATCAACCTCATTGTACCAATTTCAAAGTAAAGAACAAAGTAATGCATTTGTGGTCAATGATCAAGTATGGGTGGCAAGTCTAGGGGCATAAACCTAGCTCGACTCGATCCCGATGTATTGATTTATGGGTGGCAGGTCTAAGGGCATAAGCCTAGCTCGACCCGATCCCGATACATTGATTTATGGGTGGCAGGTGTAGGGGCGTAAGCCTAGCTCGACCCGATCCCAACATGACGATATGTTATGTAAAGACCCACTGATCAGTCGGAGCCCGGGTATAGTATGATACATGTAATCACAAGTAAGCATTGAAGGAAAGAAGCAATCAAAATAATACACATGGTTCCCAAAATACAGAATGGTTACTTATTCATTGGATTATTCATATGTATCTGAGTTCATTGAAATATTCATGTGTTGTATAGTTTTATATGAGCCTTACATACTCAGTACATTCTTCGTACTGACCCCTTTGGGGAATTTACCTTACTTGCTGCAGGCGCAGGTTCTAGTAGACCTCCACAGTAGGTTACATGATATTTACAGCTTTTGGTGAGCTCCAGTTGTTCGAGGCTTTCTCCAGGTCACAGTTGTACATATGTTTTGGTGTTGTACATGTCGTATAAAGCGGGGACTTGTCCCAACTTTTAGCTCATTTTGGTCAATGCACTTGTTAGAGGCTTTTGTAGACGGATGTGGGTATATGTATATAAGATGACGCATGAAGTCTTATTTTGATGGCCTCAACGGCCAAGTTTCACATATGTATATTTGTATATGTCATATGTTCTATGAATTTTCGTTGTTAGCATAATAAGTCCTCACGTGTTAAGAGTGTTTCTGATGGTATGTATACGAATGCACATAAGTACAGGTTGGTTCTCTCGGGCCTTATTGGCTACGAGTGCCAATCACGTCTCGATGGGATTCGGGGCATGACAAAAGTGGTATCAGAGCAGGTCGTTCTAAGGGTGTCTACAAAGTCGTGTCTGAGTAGAGTCTTACTTATCAGTGTGTTGTGCACCACATTTATAAGTAGGAGGCTACGGGACATTTAGGATGTTGTTTTTTTTCTTCATTCTAGATCGTGCAATAGAGCCAATGTTGTAAGTTGAAATGTGTCTGACAATAGTAATTGTTTCTCTTTGATATAGTAACAATGCCGATCACGAGAAGAGGTAGAGATAAAGGAAAGCAGGTAGATGTGCCTGCTGACGAAGGAATGAGTAGACTACCACCTGACCAAGCTAGTCAAGGTGGAGCAAATGCTGAAATTTCATCGCGGTCTTCGTCTACCTTTCCAGCTACGGAAGAGACAATTGGTAGAGAAGTACCCGCAGAACCACCGATGAATGCCACAGATCAAGATCTTAGAAATGCTGTACATATGTTGACACAGTTAGTGGCGGCACAAAGCCAGGGACAAGCTGGTACAATGACAAATGAGGATGATGCGGCTAAAGTGGCAAGTCGCAGGACACAGGACTTCTTGAAACTGGACCCTCCTATATTCACTGGGTCCGATCCAAAAGCAGATCCACAGGACTTCGTGGATCAAATTCAGAGGGCCTTGGAAGTGATGCATGTATCGGGGGTAGAAACAGTTGAACTTGCAGCGTACAGGTTGAAGGGAGAAGCAATATTGTGGTACGAGGATTGGAAGAAATTCCGTGATATTGGTACTAATACACCTACGTGGGAAGAGTTTAAAGAGGCTTTCCTTGATCATTACTTGCCCTATGAGATCCGTGAGGCACGTGAGGATCAGTTTCAAAATCTCCGTCAGGGAAACCTAAGCGTCAGGGAATACAGTTTGCAATTTAATTCCTTGGCTCGATATGCGCCAAATGTGGTGGCTACGATGACAGATAGAGTCCATCGATACGTGGACAGACTAGAGCCATATTTGGTACGAGATTGCACCATTGCTGCCTTGAATAAGGACATGGACATAGCGAGAATTCAGGCCTTCGCGCAGAAAATGGAAGACCAACGACAGAGGAGAAGAGTGCATGAATTTGATAGGGGACAGTCCAAAAGGGCTAGACCTATGGGACCACCTATGATGTCCCAAGGAGGGTCTAGGCCTCGTATGTTCCCAAGACCACCTAGACCGTCATTTTCTCATTCCGTGGCAGGTTCTTATTCTCAGTCTCGAGGGTTTAGAGGTGGTTCAGCTGGGCAGAGTAGTGGGGTTCACGGATCACAGGCAGCAGGTTTTCCTCATCAGCAGTGTCAGCACTGCGGGCGTATTCACTTAGGCACATGTCGGTCAGGGACGAATGTCTGCTTTTGGTGTGGTATGCCAGGGCATATAGCGAGAGATTGTCCACAGAGGAGCATGGGTGGTATGGCAGGACCGGCAGGATCGGCCGTTGCATCATCAGCATCGGTTCCTTCTTTGGACCGAGGTGTACAGCCGGTTGGCCGTGGTAGGGGTGACAGAGGAGCATCCAGTACTAGTGGTGTCCAGAATCATACTTATGCTTTAGTGGACTGACAGAATTCAGAGGCTTCCCCTGATGTTGTCACAGGTACATTATCCATATTCTCATATAATGTATATGCATTGATTGACCCTGGTTCTATATTGTCCTATGTTACTCCATTGATTGCGGCGAAATTTGCAAAGGCACCAGAATTATTAATTAAATCAATTGAAGTATCTACACAGGTGGGTGAATGTATTGTTGCAAAAAGAGTATATCGAAATTGTCTGATAACTGTGTGTGGCCATGATACATTGGCCGACCTTATTGAATTGGACATGGTGTATTTTGATGTGATAATGGGGATGGATTGGTTGGCTTCTTGTTATGCCACGGTAGATTGCCGGGCCAAGAAGGTACATTTTCATTTCCCACAAATGAATGTTCTTAAATGGAAGGGTGATGTAGGGGTACCACGAGGAAAATTTATTTCCTATCTGAAAGCCAGGAAAATGATTGCTAAGGGATACATATGTCATTTAGTACGGGTAAAAGATACTGAAGTGGAACCACTAACTCCGCAGTTGGTTTCGGTAGTTAATGAATTTCTAGATGTATTTCCAGAGGATCTTCCAGGCTTGCCCCCAGAGCGAGAAATAGAATTTGGCATTGATGTGATTCCAGGCACTCGGCCTATTTCTATTCCTCCATATAGAATGGCTCCAGCAGAATTGCGTGAATTGAAAGAGCAATTGAAAGATTTGCTGGACAAAGGCTTCATTAGGCCGAGTATGTCACCGTGGGGTGCACCGGTATTGTTTGTACTGAAAAAAGATGGCACGTTGAGAGTGTGTATCGACTATCGGCAACTGAATAAGGTGACAATTAAGAATAAATACCCCCTCCCTAGAATCGACGATTTGTTTGATCAATTACAAGGTGCTAAATGTTTCTCAAAGATTGACTTGAGGTCGGGTTACCATCAAGTAAAGGTCAGAGAGAGAGATGTACCCAAGACAGCTTTTCGAACATGATACGGTCATTATGAGTTTTTAGTTATGTCCTTTGGACTAACAAATGCACCAGCAGCTTTTATGGATCTAATGAATAGGGTGTTTAATCCATTTTTAGACGTGTTCGTGATAGTATTTATAGATGATATTCTTGTCTATTCAAGATCAAAAGAGGACCATGCTAGTCACTTACGACAGGTGTTACAGATTCTTCGTGATCGTAAGTTATATGAAAAGTTCTCTAAATGTGAATTTTGGTTAAACTCTGTAGCATTCTTGGGTCATATTGTGTCGGATGAAGGAATAAGGGTTGATACTCAAAAGATAGAAGTTGTGAAAAATTGGCCAAGACCTACAACGCCTATAGAGATTCGTAGTTTCCTTGGGTTGGCAGGTTATTACAGAAGGTTTGTTGAAGGATTTTCTTCTATCGCTGCACCTTTAACAAAGCTAACACACAAGGCAACTAAGTTTCAATGGAATGATGCATGTGAGAAGGGTTTCCAAGATCTGAAAAATAAGCTGACCTCTACACCCGTATTGGTACTTCCAGAAGGGACAGAAGGTTATGCAGTGTATTGTGATGCTTTAGGAGTTGGCTTGGGATGTGTATTGATGCAGCATGGTAAAGTAATAGCTTATGCCTCCAGACAATTGCGGCCACATGAGAAAAATTATCCAACACATGATCTTGAATTAGCAGCAGTGGTATTTTCTTTAAAGATATGGCGCCACTATTTGTATGGGGTTCATGTTGACATATATACCGACCATAAGAGTTTGCAATATATCTTTAAGAAGAAGGACCTAAATTTGAGGCAACGGAGGTGGCTTGAACTATTGAAAGATTATGACATTGATATTTTATATCATCCGGGGAAGGCAAATGTGGTAGCTGATGCATTAAGTCGTAAGGCAATGGGGAACACTAATGGACAGCTTAGAGGAAAACAAGGGTTAATTAAGGATCTACATCAATTAGCTAGCTTAGGCGTTTGCCTTCTTGAAACTCCAGAGGAAGGAGTTGTGGTGCAAAATGCGGCCGAATCATCACTAGTAGTTGAAGTGAAAGAAAAGCAGTATGCAGATCCTATTCTATCACAGCTTAAGGAGAATGTACAGTAAGGTATGACAAAGGCATTTGAGCTTACCCAAGAAGGATTACTTCAGTGCCAAAACAGACTATGTGTACCTGATGTAGATGAGTTAAGACGAAGGATTATGACAGAGGCATATCATTCCAGGTATTCTATACATCCGGGAACAACTAAAATGTACCACGATCTTAAATGAGTGTATTGGTGGGGTGATATGAAGAAGAATATTGCAGAATTTATAGCCCAATGTCCAAATTGTCAACAAGTAAAAGTAGAGCATCAGAAGCCTGGAGGTTATATGCAATGTATAAATCTCCCAGTATGGAAGTGGGATATGATTAATATGGATTTCATCACAGGTTTGCCTCGTACACTGCGGAAATTTGATTCCATATGGGTAATAGTTGATAGGCTTACCAAGTCAACACACTTCCTACCAGTCAAGACCACTTATACAGCTGAAGATTATGCACGGTTGTATGTTAAAGAGATAGTTCGACTGCACGGAATTCCAATCTCTATTATATCAGACAGGGGAGCCCAATTTACTGCACACTTTTGGAAATCTTTTCAGAAGAGTTTGGGAACCCAAGTGAATTTAAGTACGACTTTTCATCCTTATACAGATGGGCAAGTAGAACGTACTATCCAAACACTTGAAGATATTCTACGAGCTTATGTATTAGACTTTAAAGGTAACTGGGATGATCATTTACCTCTTATTGAGTTTGCCTACAATAATAGCTATCATTCAAGTATCAAAATGGCGCCTTATGAAGCCTTATAGGGGAGAAAATATAGGTCACCGATTGGGTGGTTTGAAGTAGGTGAGACTATTTTATTTGAACCAGATCTTGTTCATCAAGCCATGGAAAAGGTTAAGGTGATACAACAACGGCTAGGAACAGCCCAAAGTCGACACAAATCATATGCCGATGTTAGAAGAAGGGGGCTAGAGTTTGCTATAGGTGATTGGGTATTTTTGAAAGTGTCACCAATGAAAGGGGTAATGAGATTTGGGAAGAAGGGAACACTAAGTCCACGTTATATAGGGCCATATAAGATTATCTGAAGATTTGGCCAGGTTGCGTATGAATTGGAACTACCCCAAGAACTCTCCACAGTTCATCCAGTATTTCACGTCTCAATGCTTCGAAAGTGCATAGGAGATCCATCTTATATTACTCCTACTGAAGAAGTACAAGTTACGGATGATCTCACCTATGAAGAAGTACCTATTGCTATTCTGGATCGACAAGTGAAGAAGTTAAGAAATAAAGAGGTAACTTCTGTAAAAGTGCTTTGGAGGAATCAACAGTTAGAAGAGATCACATGGGAAGCTGAGGAAATGATGAAATCTAAGTATCCTCAATTATTTGAAACCAAAGTGGAAGCCTTTGATGCTGAATTGAAGCAATAACATGTAAGTATGTATATATATGAGTATTATATGGTAGTATAAAGACTAAACTTAAGCTTGAACTTGTTTAAGCTAAGTAGTGATAATACTACCATTCGAGGATGAATGTTCCTAAGAGGGGGAGGATGTAACACCCCGTATTCTATAGACACTACTCTTACTTATATGGAAAATGGTACAGACTTATGGCAATAGGTGATGGAATAACTAGTTCTTGGATTCAAGTACAACACCTCGTACATTTTTGAAACTTGTGCGACTAACCTAACATGGATAAAAGTATTTAAACTTGAGATAGTAAGGACATACTTAAGTGTAAAGTTAAAGTTAAGTGGTGGATTAAGGTAGGAGGATTAAGACGTTGGAAAAAGGGGAGAACATAAACGAGGTACTTCCGTAACTTAATTAGGATAGTAGGTGTATCATCTACTTAAGTTATTGGGCTGTATTTGGACATCTATTAATGGACTCAATTGAGGCCCAAACTAAGTACATAAAAATGGAAAGATGACCATCCCAACACTTACTATTAATTCAGGCCCAACAAGACATGATCCAAGTAGAAAAAACGTGAGAAAATGGACTGTTTTGGACAGCTTATATAGCCAAGTAGGTGCATCACCTACTTGGACCTTTTTTGACAAAGAATTGGCTAAGTATAGCCTTATAAAGTCGGTTCTAAGAGGGAGTATATAAAGCTGAAATGCAGCTTATTTTCTTCACAATTCACTTGCCAAATTCCAGCATTTAAATTAAATTACTCTCTTCTCTCTCAAACCCTAACCAACCACCCCTTTGGACAAATCTTCCACTTGCAAGCTTTGGTAAGTATTTAACCTTATATATTGATGTAATATATGTATAATAGGTTGTGGGAATCACGTTGGTGGTGTTTAAAATGTATAGGGCAGTCCCTTAATTAAGTTGGCAGTCCACTTGTGTTAGTTTTGATGAATTTGTCTTCCTTGTGGCTTGGACTTGTATAGGGCTTAAGGTGTTGAAGAAATTAAGTTATGATGATGAAATTCCAGTATATTAAAGTGTGGTTCTTCCCCTGAATCGTTCCTTTTATGTATGGCTTGATGGAAATGTTTATATGTATTGGTAAATGGAACGTTTGTTGTAGTGAAAAGAGAATACTCTTTTGTTATGTTAAACTGAATGTTGGAACTGTTGTGGAATGATTTTGGTATGCTACTGTGTAAGGAAGTATGGTGACCTTATGGGGTGAATATATGGAGTTTCGTTGGTGTGGAAATGTAAAGGATAAACTAGGTAGGTAATCCTACCGGTTTGTAACGGTTATGTTGGTTTGTGGACTGTTTTGGTGGTGTGTGGACTGATTTGGTGTTGTTGTTTTGAAAAAGCAGTAAGTTATAGTGCAATGTTGTGGAATAATGTTATTTGGTAGTATAATGAAGGTGGGAGTGATGCACAATGTGTTTTGGAGGTTGGATAGTTCCTACTTTCCGTTAAGCACCTACTTACCGTCTTGTGAACTTATAATGTAGCTAGCCATTAATGTTTGCTCCATTATGTACTTGTGTTGTAGAGTAACACATAAGGAAGGAGCTTAATCAGTGTAGTTACATATTGGGAAGATAAGGTAAGTAAGGTTACTTTGTCCGTACCTTTCTGTAGCATATAATGTTCACATCGACGTTACACTTGTCCTATTCCGAGATGTACCAAGGTATCCTATTTCCTATTATCAATGGTTATTGTCACATGTTTCCTATTCATTGCACAATGGAGAATCTTGTTTCATAGTCAGTGCTAAGGTTCCAAAGGTCCAACAAAGTTGTATTCCAATGTTCCAATAGTGATTATATTCATGTCTCTGTTATGTTCCAAAGTTCAAAGTGAGATTATAATTATCATTGTATCAACCTCATTGTACCAATTTCAAAGTAAAGAACAAAGTAATGCATTTGTGGTCAATGATCAAGTATGGGTGGCAAGTCTAGGGGCATAAGCCTAGCTCGACTCGATCCCGATGTATTGATTTATGTGTGGCAGGTCTAAGGGCATAAGCCTAGCTCGACCCGATCCCGATACATTGATTTATGGGTGGCAGGTCTAGGGGCGTAAGCCTAGCTCGACCCGATCCCAACATGACGATATGTTATGTAAAGACCCACTGATCAATCGGGGCCCAGGTACAGTATGACACATGTAATGACAAGTAAGCATTGAAGGAAAGAAGCAATCAAAATAATACCCATGGTTCCCAAAATACAGAATGGTTACTTATTCATTGGATTATTCATATGTATCTGAGTTCATTGAAATATTCATGTGTTGTATAGTTTTATATGAGCCTTACATACTCAGTACATTCTTTGTACTGACCCCTTTGGGGAATTTACCTTACTTGCTGCAGGCGCAGGTTCTAGTAGACCTCCACAGTAGGTTACATGATATTTACAGCTTTTGGTGAGCTCCAGTTGTTCGGGGCTTTCTCCAGGTCACAGTTGTACATATGTTTTGGTGTTGTACATGTCGTATAAAGCGGGGACTTGTCCCAACTTTTAGCTCATTTTGGTCAATGCACTTGTTAGAGGCTTTTGTAGACGGATGTGGGTATATGTATATAAGATGACGCATGAAGTCTTATTTTGATGGCCTCAACGGCCAAGTTTCACATATGTATATTTGTATATGTCATATGTTCTATGAATTTTCGTTGTTAGCATAATAAGTCCTCACGTGTTAAGAGTGTTTCTGATGGCATGTATACGAATGTACATAAGTACAGGTTGGTTCTCTCGGGCCTTATTGGCTACGGGTGCCAATCACGTCTCGATGGGATTCGGGGCATGACAAAAGTGGTATCAGAGCAGGTCGTTCTAAGGGTGTCTACAAAGCCGTGTCTGAGTAGAGTCTTACTTATCAGTGTGTTGTGCACCACATTTATAAGTAGGAGGCTACGGGACATTTAGGATGTTGTTTCTTTTCTTCATTCTAGATCGTGCAATAGAGCCAATGTTGTAAGTTGAAATGTGTCTGACAATAGTAATTGTTTCTCTTTGATATAGTAACAATGCCGATCACGAGAAGAGGTAGAGATAAAGGGAAGCAGGTAGATGTGCCTGCTGACGAAGGAATGAGTTGACTACCACCTGACCAAGCTAGTCAAGGTGGAGCAAATGCTGAAATTTCATCGCGGTCTTCGTCTACCTTTCCAGCTACGGAAGAGATAATTGGTAGAGAAGTACCCGCAGAACCACCGATGAATGCCACAGATCAAGATCTTAGAAATGCTGTACATATGTTGACACAGTTAGTGGCGGCACAAAGCCAGGGACAAGCTGGTACAATGACAAATGAGGATGATGCGGCTAGAGTGGCAAGTCGCAGGACACAGGACTTCTTGAAACTGGACCCTCCTATATTTACTGGGTCCGATCCAAAAGCAGATCCACAGGACTTCGTGGATCAAATTCAGAGGGCCTTGGAAGTGATGCATGTATCGGGGGTAGAAACAGTTGAACTTGCAGCGTATAGGTTGAAGGGAGAAGCGATATTGTGGTACGAGGATTGGAAGAAATTCCGTGATATTGGTACTAATACACCTACGTGGGAAGAGTTTAAAGAGGCTTTCCTTGATCATTACTTGCCCTATGAGATCCGTGAGGCACGTGAGGATCAGTTTCTAAATCTCCGTCAGGGAAACCTAAGCGTCAGGGAATACAGTTTGCAATTTAATTCCTTGGCTCGATATGCGCCAAATGTGGTGGCTACGATGACAGATAGAGTCCATCGATACGTGGACAGACTAGAGCCATATTTGGTACGAGATTGCACCATTGCTGCCTTGAATAAGGACATGGACATAGCGAGAATTCAGGCCTTCACGCAGAAAATGGAAGACCAACGACAGAGGAGAAGAGTGCATGAATTTGATAGGGGACAGTCCAAAAGGGCTAGACCTATGGGACCACCTATGATGTCCCAAGGAGGGTCTAGGCCACGTATGTTCCTAAGACCACCTAGACCGTCATTTTCTCATTCCGTGGCAGGTTCTTATTCTCAGTCTTGAGGGTTTAGAGGTGGTTCAGCTGGGCAGAGCAGTGGGGTTCACGGATCACAGGCAGAAGGTTTTCCTCATTAGCAGTGTCAGCACTGTGGGTGTATTCAATTAGGCACATGTTGGTCAGGGACGAATGTCTGCTTTTGGTGTGGTATGCCAGGGCATATAGCGAGAGATTGTCCACAGAGGAGCATGGGTGGTATGGCACGACCGGCAGGATCGGCCGTTGCATCATCAGCATCGGTTTCTTCTTTGGACCGAGGTGTACAGCCGGTTGGCCGTGGTAGGGGTGCCAAAGGAGAATCCAGTACTAGTGGTGTCCAGAATCGTACTTATGCTTTAGTGGACCGACAGAATTCAGAGGCTTCCCCTGATGTTGTCACAGGTACATTATCCATATTCTCATATAATGAATATGCATTGATTGACCCTGGTTCTACATTGTCCTATGTTACTCCATTGATTGCGGCGAAATTTGCAAAGGCACCAGAATTATTAATTAAATCAATTGAAGTATCTACACCGGTGGGTGAATGTATTATTGTAAAAAGAGTATATCGAAATTGTCTGGTAACTGTGTGTGGCCATGATACATTGGCCGACCTTATTGAATTGGACATGGTGTATTTTAATGTGATAATGGGGATGGATTGGTTGGCTTCTTGTTATGCCACGGTAGATTGCCGGGCCAAGAAGGTACATTTTCATTTCCCACAAATGAATGTTCTTAAATGGAAGGGTGATGTAGGGGTACCACGAGGAAAATTTATTTCCTATCTGAAAGCCAGGAAAATGATTGCTAAGGGATACATATGTCATTTAGTACGGGTAAAAGATACAGAAGTGGAACCACTAACTCCGCAGTTGGTTTCGGTAGTTAATGAATTTCTAGATGTATTTCCAGAGGATCTTCCAGGCTTGCCCCCAGAGCGAGAAATAGAATTTGGCATTGATGTGATTCCAGGCACTCAGCCTATTTCTATTCCTCCATATAGAATGGCTCCAGCAGAATTGCGTGAATTGAAAGAGCAATTGAAAGATTTGCTGGACAAAGGCTTCATTAGGCCGAGTATGTCACCGTGGGGTGCACCGGTATTGTTTGTACTGAAAAAAGATGGCACGTTGAGAATGTGTATCGACTATCGGCAACTGAATAAGGTGACAATTAAGAATAAATACCCCCTCCCTAGAATCGACGATTTGTTTGATCAATTACAAGGTGCTAAATGTTTCTCAAAGATTGACTTGAGGTCGGGTTACCATCAAGTAAAGGTCAGAGAGAGAGATGTACCCAAGACAGCTTTTCGAACACGATACGGTCATTATGAGTTTTTAGTTATGTCCTTTGGACTAACAAATGCACCAGCAGCTTTTATGGATCTAATGAATAGGGTGTTTAATCCATTTTTAGACGTGTTCGTGATAGTATTTATAGATGATATTCTTGTCTATTCAAGATCAAAAGAGGACCATGCTAGTCACTTATGACAGGTGTTACAGATTC
The DNA here is from genome assembly GCA_031232105.1 of Capsicum rhomboideum. NCBI lineage: Eukaryota > Viridiplantae > Streptophyta > Magnoliopsida > Solanales > Solanaceae > Capsicum > Capsicum rhomboideum. The sequence goes on from CP124711.1 coordinate 91,892,112, forward strand.
TTCGTGATCGTAAGTTATATGAAAAGTTCTCTAAATGTGAATTTCGGTTAAACTCTGTAGCATTCTTGGGTCATATTGTGTCGGATGAAGGAATAAGGGTTGATACTCAAAAGATAGAAGTTGTGAAAAATTGGCCAAGACCTACAACGCCTACAGAGATTCGTAGTTTCCTTGGGTTGGCAGGTTATTACAGAAGGTTTGTTGAAGGATTTTCTTCTATCGCTGCACCTTTAACAAAGCTAACACACAAGGCAACTAAGTTTCAATGGAATGATGCATGTGAGAAGGGTTTCCAAGATCTAAAAAATAAGCTGACCTCTACACCCGTATTGGTACTTCCAGAAGGGACAGAAGGTTATGCGGTGTATTGTGATGCTTTAGGAGTTGGCTTGGGATGTGTATTGATGCAGCATGGTAAAGTAATAGCTTATGCCTCCAGAAAATTGTGGCCACATGAGAAAAATTATCCAACACATGATCTTGAATTAGCAGCAGTGGTATTTTCTTTAAAGATATGGCGCCACTATTTGTATGGGGTTCATTTTCTCATTCCGTGGAAGGTTCTTATTCTCAGTCTTAAGGGTTTAGAGGTGGTTCAGCTGGGCAGAGTAGTGGGGTTCACGGATCACAGGCTGCAGGTTTTCCTCGTCAGCAGTGTCAGCACTGTGGGCGTATTCACTTAGGCACATGTCGGTCAGGGACGAATGTATGCTTTTGGTGTGGTATGCCAGGGCATATAGCGAGAGATTGTCCACAGAGGAGCATGGGTGGTATGGCACGACCGGCAGGATCGGCCGTTGTGTCATCAGCATCGGTTCCTTCTTTTGACCGAGGTGTACAGTCGGTTGTCCGTGGTAGGGGTGCCAGAGGAGCATCCAGTACTAGTGGTGTCCAGAATCGCACTTATGCTTTAGTGGACCGACAGAATTCAGAGGCTTCCCCTGATGTTGTCACAGGTACATTATCCATATTCTCATATAATGTATATGCATTGATTGACCCTGGTTCTACATTGTCCTATGTTACTCCATTAATTGCGGCGAAATTTGCAAAGGCACCAGAATTATTAATTAAATCAATTGAAGTATCTACACCGGTGGGTGAATGTATTGTTGCAAAAAGAGTATATCGAAATTGTCTAGTAACTGTGTGTGGCCATGATACATTGGCCGACCTTATTGAATTGGACATGGTGTATTTTAATGTGATAATGGGGATGGATTGGTTGGCTTCTTGTTATGCCACGGTAGATTGCCGGGCCAAGAAGGTACATTTTCATTTCCCACAAATGAATGTTCTTAAATGGAAGGGTGATGTAGGGGTACCACGAGGAAAATTTATTTCCTATCTGAAAGCCAGGAAAATGATTGCTAAGGGATACATATGTCATTTAGTACGGGTAAAAGATACAGAAGTGGAACCACTAACTCCGCAGTTGGTTTCGGTAGTTAATGAATTTCTAGATGTATTTCCAGAGGATCTTCCAGGCTTGCCCCCAGAGCGAGAAATAGAATTTGGCATTGATGTGATTCCAGGCACTCAGCCTATTTCTATTCCTCCATATAGAATGGCTCCAGCAGAATTGCGTGAATTGAAAGAGCAATTGAAAGATTTGCTGGACAAAGGCTTCATTAGGCCGAGTATGTCACCGTGGGGTGCACCGGTATTGTTTGTACTGAAAAAAGATGGCACGTTGAGAATGTGTATCGACTATCGGCAACTGAATAAGGTGACAATTAAGAATAAATACCCCCTCCCTAGAATCGACGATTTGTTTGATCAATTACAAGGTGCTAAATGTTTCTCAAAGATTGACTTGAGGTCGGGTTACCATCAAGTAAAGGTCAGAGAGAGAGATGTACCCAAGACAGCTTTTCGAACACGATACGGTCATTATGAGTTTTTAGTTATGTCCTTTGGACTAACAAATGCACCAGCAGCTTTTATGGATCTAATGAATAGGGTGTTTAATCCATTTTTAGACGTGTTCGTGATAGTATTTATAGATGATATTCTTGTCTATTCAAGATCAAAAGAGGACCATGCTAGTCACTTATGACAGGTGTTACAGATTCTTCGTGATCGTAAGTTATATGAAAAGTTCTCTAAATGTGAATTTCGGTTAAACTCTGTAGCATTCTTGGGTCATATTGTGTCGGATGAAGGAATAAGGGTTGATACTCAAAAGATAGAAGTTGTGAAAAATTGGCCAAGACCTACAACGCCTACAGAGATTCGTAGTTTCCTTGGGTTGGCAGGTTATTACAGAAGGTTTGTTGAAGGATTTTCTTCTATCGCTGCACCTTTAACAAAGCTAACACACAAGGCAACTAAGTTTCAATGGAATGATGCATGTGAGAAGGGTTTCCAAGATCTAAAAAATAAGCTGACCTCTACACCCGTATTGGTACTTCCAGAAGGGACAGAAGGTTATGCGGTGTATTGTGATGCTTTAGGAGTTGGCTTGGGATGTGTATTGATGCAGCATGGTAAAGTAATAGCTTATGCCTCCAGAAAATTGTGGCCACATGAGAAAAATTATCCAACACATGATCTTGAATTAGCAGCAGTGGTATTTTCTTTAAAGATATGGCGCCACTATTTGTATGGGGTTCATTTTCTCATTCCGTGGAAGGTTCTTATTCTCAGTCTTAAGGGTTTAGAGGTGGTTCAGCTGGGCAGAGTAGTGGGGTTCACGGATCACAGGCTGCAGGTTTTCCTCGTCAGCAGTGTCAGCACTGTGGGCGTATTCACTTAGGCACATGTCGGTCAGGGACGAATGTATGCTTTTGGTGTGGTATGCCAGGGCATATAGCGAGAGATTGTCCACAGAGGAGCATGGGTGGTATGGCACGACCGGCAGGATCGGCCGTTGCGTCATCAGCATCGGTTCCTTCTTTTGACCGAGGTGTACAGTCGGTTGTCCGTGGTAGGGGTGCCAGAGGAGCATCCAGTACTAGTGGTGTCCAGAATCGCACTTATGCTTTAGTGGACCGACAGAATTCAGAGGCTTCCCCTGATGTTGTCACAGGTACATTATCCATATTCTCATATAATGTATATGCATTGATTGACCCTGGTTCTACATTGTCCTATGTTACTCCATTAATTGCGGCGAAATTTGCAAAGGCACCAGAATTATTAATTAAATCAATTGAAGTATCTACACCGGTGGGTGAATGTATTGTTGCAAAAAGAGTATATCGAAATTGTCTAGTAACTGTGTGTGGCCATGATACATTGGCCGACCTTATTGAATTGGACATGGTGTATTTTGATGTGATAATGGGGATGGATTGGTTGGCTTCTTGTTATGCCACGGTAGATTGCCGGGCCAAGAAGGTACATTTTCATTTCCCACAAATGAATGTTCTTAAATGGAAGGGTGATGTAGGGGTACCACGAGGAAAATTTATTTCCTATCTGAAAGCCAGGAAAATGATTGCTAAGGGATACATATGTCATTTAGTACGGGTAAAAGATACAGAAGTGGAACCACTAACTCCGCAGTTGGTTTCGGTAGTTAATGAATTTCTAGATGTATTTCCAGAGGATCTTCCAGGCTTGCCCCCAGAGCGAGAAATAGAATTTGGCATTGATGTGATTCCAGGCACTCAGCCTATTTCTATGCCTCCATATAGAATGGCTCCAGCAGAATTGCGTGAATTGAAAGAGCAATTGAAAGATTTGCTGGACAAAGGCTTCATTAGGCCGAGTATGTCACCGTGGGGTGCACCGGTACTGTTTGTACTGAAAAAAGATGGCACGTTGAGAATGTGTATCGACTATCGGCAACTGAATAAGGTGACAATTAAGAATAAATACCCCCTCCCTAGAATCGACGATTTGTTTGATCAATTACAAGGTGCTAAATGTTTCTCAAAGATTGACTTGAGGTCGGGTTACCATCAAGTAAAGGTCAGAGAGAGAGATGTACCCAAGACAGCTTTTCGAACACGATACGGTTATTATGAGTTTTTAGTTATGTCCTTTGGACTAACAAATGCACCAGCAGCTTTTATGGATCTAATGAATAGGGTGTTTAAGCCGTTTTTAGACGTGTTCGTGATAGTATTTATAGATGATATTCTTGTCTATTCAAGATCAAAAGAGGACCATGCTAGTCACTTACGACAGGTGTTACAGATTCTTCGTGATTGTAAGTTATATGAAAAGTTCTCTAAATGTGAATTTTGGTTAAAATCTGTAGCATTCTTGGGTCATATTGTGTCGGATGAAGGAATAAGGGTTGATACTCAAAAGATAGAAGCTGTGAAAAATTGGCCAAGACCTATAACGCCTACAGAGATTCGTAGTTTCCTTGCGTTGGCAGGTTATTACAGAAGGTTTGTTGAAGGATTTTCTTCTATCGCTACACCTTTAACAAAGCTAATACACAAGGAAACTAAGTTTCAATGGAATGATGCATGTGAGAAGGGTTTCCAAGATCTGAAAAATAAGCTGACCTCTACACCCGTATTGGTACTTCCAGAAGGGACAGAAGGTTATGCGGTGTATTGTGATGCTTCAGGAGTTGGCTTGGTATGTGTATTGATGCAGCATGGTAAAGTAATAGCTTATGCCTCCAGACAATTGCGGCCACATGAGAAAAATTATCCAACACATGATCTTGAATTAGCAGCAGTGGTATTTTCTTTATAGATATGGCGCCACTATTTGTATGGGGTTCATGTTGACATATGTACTGACCATAAGAGTTTGCAATATATCTTTAAGTAGAAGGACCTAAATTTGAGGCAACAGAGGTGGCTTGAACTATTGAAAGATTATGACATTGATATTTTATATCATCCGGGGAAGGCAAATATGGTAGCTGATGCATTAAGTCGTAAGGCAATGGGGAACACTAATGGCCAGCTTAGAGGAAAACAAGGGTTAATCAAGGATCTACATCAATTAGCTAGCTTAGGCGTTCGCCTTCTTGAAACTCCAGAGGAAGGAGTTGTGGTGCAAAATGCGGCCGAATCATCATTAGTAGTTGAAGTGAAAGAAAAGCAATATGCAGATCCTATTCTATCACAGCTTAAGGAGAATGTACAGCAAGGTATGACAAAGGCATTTGAGCTTACCCAAGAAGGAGTACTTCAGTGCCAAAACAGACTATGTGTACCTGATGTAGATGAGTTAAGACGAAGGATTATGACAGAGGCACATCATTCCAGGTATTCTATACATCCGGGATCAACTAAAATGTATCACGATCTTAAAGGAGTGTATTGGTGGGGTGATATGAAGAAGAATATTGCAAAATTTGTAGCCCAATGTCCAAATTGTCAACAAGTAAAAGTAGAGCATCAGAAGCCTGGAGGTTATATGCAATGTATAAATCTCCCAGTATGGAAGTGGGATATGATTAATATGGATTTCATCACAGGTTTGCCTCGTACACTGTGAAAATTTGATTCCATATGGGTAATAGTTGACAGGCTTACCAAGTCAACACACTTCCTACCAGTCAAGACCACTTATACAGCTGAAGATTATGCACGGTTGTATGTTAAAGAGATAGTTCGACTGCACGAAATTCCAATCTCTATTATATCAGATAGGGGATCCCAATTTACTGCACACTTTTGGAAATCTTTTCAGAAGAGTTTGGGAACCCAAGTGAATTTAAGTATGGCTTTTCATCCTCAGACAGATGGACAAGCAGAACGTACTATCCAAACACTTGAAGATATGCTACGAGCTTGTGTATTAGACTTTAAAGGTAACTGGGATGATCATTTACCTCTTATTGAGTTCGCCTACAATAATAGCTATCATTCAAGTATCAAAATGGCGCCTTATGAAGCCTTATACGGGAGAAAATGTAGGTCACCGATTGGGTGGTTTGAAGTCGGTGAGACTATTTTATTTGGACCAGATCTTGTTCATCAAGCCATGGAAAAGGTTAAGGTGATACAACAACAGCTAGGAACAACCCAAAGTCGACACAAATCATATGCCGATGTTAGAAGAAGGGGGCTAGAGTTTGCTATAGGTGATTGGGTATTTTTGAAAGTGTCACCAATGAAAGGGGTAATGAGATTTGGGAAGAAGGGAAAACTAAGTCCACGTTATATAGGGCCATATAAGATTTTCCAAAGATTTGGCCAGGTTGCGTATGAATTGGAACTACCCCAAGAACTCTCCACAGTTCATCCAGTGTTTCACGTCTCAATGCTTTGAAAGTGCATAGGAGATCCATCTTATATTACTCCTACTGAAGAAGTACAAGTTATGGATGATCTCACCTATGAAGAAGTACCTATTGCTATTCTGGATCGACAAGTGAAGAAGTTAAGAAATAAAGAGGTAACTTCTGTAAAAGTGCTTTGGAGGAATCAACAGTTAGAAGAGATCTCATGGGAAGCTGAGGAAATGATGAAATCTAAGTATCCTCAATTATTTGAAACCAAAGTGGAAGCCTTTGATGCTGAATTGAAGCAATAACAAGTAAGTATGTATATATATGAGTATTATATGGTAGTATAAAGACTAAACTTAAGATTGAACTTGTTTAAGCTAAGTAGTGATAATACTACCATTCGAGGACGAATGTTCCTAAGGGGGGGAGGATGTAACACCCCGTATTCTATAGACACTACTCTTACTTATATGGAAAATGGTACAGACTTATGGCAATAGGTGATGGAATAACTAGTTCTTGGATTCAAGTACAACACCTCGTACATTTTTGAAACTTGTGCGACTAACCTAACATGGATAAAAGTATTTAAACTTGAGATAGTAAGGACATACTTAAGTGTAAAGTTAAAGTTAAGTGGTGGATTAAGGTAGGAGGATTAAGACGTTGGAAAAAGGGGAGAACATAAACGAGGTGCTTCCGTAACTTAATTAGGATAGTAGGTGTATCATCTACTTAAGTTATTGGGCTGTATTTGGACATCTATTAATGGACTCAATTGAGGCCCAAACTAAGTACATAAAAATGGAAAGATGACCATCCCAACACTTACTATTAATTCAGGCCCAACAAGACATGATCCAAGTAGAAAAAAGGTGAGAAAATGGACTGTTTTGGACAGCTTATATAGCCAAGTAGGTGCATCACCTACTTGGACTATTTTTGACCAAGAATTGGCTAAGTATAGCCTTATAAAGTCGGTTCTAAGAGGGAGTATATAAAGCTGAAATGCAGCTTATTTTCTTCATAATTCACTTGCCAAATTCCAGCATTTAAATTAAATTACTCTCTTCTCTCTCAAACCCTAACCAACCACCCCTTTGGACAAATCTTCCACTTGCAAGCTTTGGTAAGTATTTAAAATTATATATTTATGTAATATATGTATAATAGGTTGTGGGAATCACGTTGGTGGTGTTTAAAATGTATAGGGTAGTCCCTTAATTAAGTTGGCAGTCCACTTGTGTTAGTTTTGATGAATTTGTCTTCCTTGTGGCTTGGAATTGTATAGGGCTTAAGGTGTTGAAGAAATTAAGTTATGATGATGAAATTCCAGTATATTAAAGTGTGGTTCTTCCCCTGAATCGTTCCTTTTATGTATGGCTTGATGGAAATGTTTATATGTATTGGTAAATGGAACGTTTGTTGTAGTGAAAAGAGAATAACCTTTTGTTATGTTAAACTGAATGTTGGAACTGTTGTGGAATGATTTTGGTATGCTACTGTGTAAGGAAGTATGGTGACCTTATGGGGTGAATATATGGAGTTTCGTTGGAGTGGAAATGTAAAGGATAAACTAGGTAGGTAATCCTACCGGTTTGTAACGGTTATGTTGGTTTGTGGACTGTTTTGGTGGTGTGTGGACTAATTTGGTGTTATTGTTTTGAAAAAGCAGTAAGTTATAGTGTAATGTTGTGGAATAATGTTATTTGGTAGTACAATGAAGGTGGGAGTTATGCACAATGTGTTTTGGAAGTTGGATAGTTTCTACTTTCCGTTAAGCACCTACTTACCGTCGTGTGAACTTATAATGTAGCTAGCCATTAATGTTTGCTCCATTATGTACTTGTGTTGTAGAGTAACACATAAGGAAGGAGCTTAATCAGTGTAGTTATATATTGGGAAGATAAGGTATGTAAGGTTACTTTGTCCGTACCTTTCTGTAGCATATAATGTTCACATCGACGTTACACTTGTCCTATTCCGAGATGTACCAAGGTATCCTATTTCCGATTATCAATGGTTATTGTCACATGTTTCCTATTCATTGCACAATGGAGAATCTTGTTACATAGTCAGTGCTAAGGTTCCAAAGGTCCAATAAAGTTGTGTTCCAATGTTCCAATAGTGATTATATTCATGTCTCTGTTATGTTCCAAAGTTCAAAGTGAGATTATAATTATCATTGTATCAACCTCATTGTACCAATTTCAAAGTAAAGAACAAAGTAATGCATTTGTGGTCAATGATCAAGTATGGGTGGCAAGTCTAGGGGCATAAGCCTAGCTCGACTCGATCCCGATGTATTGATTTATGGGTGGCAGGTCTAGGGGCATAAGCCTAGCTCGACCCGATCCCGATACATTGATTTATGGGTGGCAGGTCTAGGGGCGTAAGCCTAGCTCGACCCGATCCCAACATGACGATACGTTATGTAAAGACCCACTGATCAGTCGGGGCCCGAGTACAGTATGATACATGTAATGACAAGTAAGCATTGAAGGAAAGAAGCAATCAAAATATACAAAATGGTTACTTATTCATTGGATTATTCATATGTATCTGAGTTCATTGAAATATTCATGTGTTGTATAGTTTTATATGAGCCTTACATACTCAGTACATTCTTCGTACTGACCCCTTTGGGGAATTTACCTTACTTGCTGCAGGCGCAGGTTCTAGTAGACCTCCAAAGTAGGTTACAGGATATTTACAGCTTTTGGTGAGCTCCAGTTGTTCGGGGCTTTCTCCAGGTCACAGTTGTACATATGTTTTGGTGTTGTACATGTCGTATAAAGCGGGGACTTGTCCCAACTTTTAGCTCATTTTGGTCAATGCACTTGTTAGAGGCTTTTGTAGACGGATGTGGGTATATGTATATAAGATGACGCATGAAGTCTTATTTTGATGGCCTCAACGGCCAAGTTTCACATATGTATATTTGTATATGTCATATGTTCTATGAATTTTCGTTGTTAGCATAATAAGTCCTCACGTGTTAAGAGTGTTTCTGATGGCATGTATACGAATGCACATAAGTACAGGTTGGTTCTCTCGGGCCTTATTGGCTACGGGTGCCAATCACGTCTCGATGGAATTTGGGGCATGACATTTGTACGGACGAAAATGTAGATCACCAATTGGATGGTTTGAAGCAGGTGAAACTGGTTTACTTGGGCCAGATATTGTTCATCAGGCTATGGAGAAATTTAAAGTGATCCAACAGGGGTTACAAACGGCCCAAAGAAATTCATAGTTTTCTTGGACTAGCAGGTTATTACAGAATATTTGTGGAAGGTTTTCCTCTATTGCTGCACTATTAACAAAGCTTACACATAAGGCAGTAAAGTTTCAGTGGAATGATGCGTGTGAGAAAAGCTTCCAAAAGTTGAAAGATAAGTTAACCTCCACACCAGTTTTAGTGCTTCCCGAAGGTACTGAAGGTTATGCAGTGTATTGTGATGCTTTCGGGGTTGGCCTCAGATGTGTATTGATGCAACATGGTAATGTCATAGCATATGCCTCACAACAGTTATGGACACATGAGAAAAATTATCCCACACATGATCTTGAATTGGCAGCGGTAGTTTTTGCTTTAAAGATATGGAGTGATTATTTGTATGGAGTCCATGTTGATATCTATACGGATCACAAAAGTTTGCAATATCTCTTTAAGCAGAAGGAACTCAATTTGAGGCAACGAAGGTGGTTAGAGCTCTTAAAAGACTATGATATTGATATTCTTTATCATCCAGACAAAGCAAATGTGGTAGCTGATGCATTGCGCCACAAGACAGTAGAAAGCACTAGTGGCCAGTTGACTGAAAAGCTGGAGATAATCAAAGATCTACATCAATTATCCAACTTGGGAGCTCGCCTTATAGAATCTCCAAGTGAAGGGGTTATTGTGTAAAATGTAGCGGAATCCTCCTTAATAACTGAAGTAAAAGAGAAGCAGTTTGCGGATTCTATGTTATTGCTGCTAAAGGAAAATGTACAGCAGAATTTGACAAAGGCATTTCATATTACACCAGAAGGAGTACTCCAATGCCAAGGAACATTACGTGTTCCAGATGTAGATGAGTTGAAAAAACTAATCATGACCAAGGCGCATCACTCGCGCTATTCTATTCATTCGGGTGCTACTAAAATGTACCATAATCTAAAAGAAGTATATTGGTGGAGAAATATGAAGAAGAACATTGCAGGATTTGTTGCTCAATGCCCAAATTATCAACAAGTGAAAGTAGAGCATTAGAAACTGGGAGGTTATATGCAATGTATCAATCTTCCAGTCTGGAAATGGGATATGATTAATATGGACTTCATTACAGGTTTGCCTCGTACATTGTGGAAATTTGATTCTATATGGGTCATAGTGGACAGGCTTACCAAATCAGCGCATTTTCTGCCAGTCAAGACCACCTATACAGCTGAAGAATATGTGAAGTTGTATGTGAAAGAGATAGTACGATTGCATGGTATTCCGATCTCCATTATATCAGATAGGGGAGCACAGTTCACAACGCACTTTTGGAGATCTTTTCAGCAGAGTTTGGGTATACAGGTGAATCTGAGTACGGCTTTCCATCCTCAGACTGATGGACAAGCAGAATGTACTATTAAACACTTGAAGATATGTTACTAGCTTGCACGTTAGATTTTCAAGGCAGTTGGGATGACCATTTGCCTCTTATTGAATTTTCTTACAACAATAGCTATCATTCAAGTATTAAAATGGCACCTTATGAAGCTTTGTACGGACGGAAATGTAGATCACCAATTGGATGGTTTGAAGCGGGTGAAACTGCTTTACTTGGGCCAGATATTGTTCATCAGGCTATGGTTATGCATTTGAATTAGAGTTCCTTGACATATTTACTTATCATACAAGTTTCATATGGCCTTACATACTCAGTACATTCTTAGTACTGACCCCTCTTGGGGGATTTACCTTACTTGCTGCAGGCGCAGGTACTAGTAAGTCTCCACAGTAGCTTGCCAGTTGTTGCGGATCATTGGTGAGCTCCAGTTAGTTCGAGGCTTCTCCAAGTCACAGTTGTACATATGTTTTGGTATTGTATATGTTGTATAAAGCGGAGACTTATCCCAACTTTCAGTTGATTTTGGTAAATGTCTATGTAGAGGCTTTTGTAGACATGTGTGGGTGTATGAATGTAATGTGGTATATGACGTTTTGACTTGATGGCCTCAACGGCCAAGTTTCACATATGTATATATATAAATGTCCCATGTTCCATGTTTTACGTATTTCGCCTTTCATGTTCCTACGTAATGGTGGTGTTTCCTATGACATGCATATGAATGTATAGAAGCAAAGCTTGGTTCTCTCGGGCCATGTCGGCTACGGGTGCCAATCCGTCCCGATAGGATTCGGGGCATGACAGATATGTGGATTAATATTCAAACTCTTGAATATATGGGCAACAAGGGAATTGATACCCTCACCTCCCAATTGAATTCAACAATTCAAACAAAAACCCTAGTTTGAATAATCAAGGAAACAAGAACCACAAATGAGAAATTCTTAGATTAATCAAACCAAATAAGTTCACAACCAATTCCAAGATCCACACTACTAATTACTCACTATGAACTACACTAATGCTAGGCTTCATCTGGAAACTACAAGATTCAAAGCTCAATATTCAATATTCATCTAAACTCCTATATAAAATAAAGAAATATCCTATTTATACTAAGGAAATAAGAAGACATTGGCTTTTTACAAAATTATCCTTAATGAAGCAAGGGCATTCTTGAATTTAAAGTCTCACCACTTGCACAAATGGCCTCTTTTCTTCATCCACATCACTCTCACAGACTTCTAAGGTTTCTTTTTCACGAACATCATACGTGTCATCCATGACATCCATGCCCGTGTCAACTATGACATCCATGCTAGTATTAGAAGTCCCCGGCATTGGAGCCAAAAACTTATTGCGTCCAAACGTACATGCAAGTGTACGCGGTCGTACAAGTAATATAGGATTTTTAAGTCTGAATATCATACCCACAGGGACCTGTTGACTAACTATTTTATTAAATTAGACTAATGCTAATTATTTATTCAAGCGGTGGATTTCAAGATATATTTATAAATTAACTAAACTAAAAATGAAAAATAAAATAACAAATGAACAATTAACCAAGAGGAAAGCAGATTTTTGCACAATCAACGGATGAATCAATCTAGGATTATGGTTGTGCTAACAATCATGTTTAGTATCAATTTTATCAACTTATTTAATTATTTAGTTGTTGTTTTATGGGGTTGATTTTATGATTTGGGAATAGTTATCCTCTAATCGTCTATTCAAACTAGTCTCACAACTATATCATTGAGCGGAGATGTGGGAAGCTAATTCAAATGCATTTATTTATCTTCCCATTTTGTAACCAAGTAAGATGATCTAGGTATATTCCTATCTTAGCTACAAATCAATTCCTTATTTTACTAAAGAAGATATCTTACTCCCTATATTCCTCAATCTAACCCTCTGTTCCCGTGGTCAGTTCACTTAGGGCTCAAAGATTTATTTTAAAGATCAAGAATTTTTAAAATAGTAAAAAGCAAGAATATAAGAATAATTATTTTGATAATCAAATAAATTAAATCAAGAATTACTAACCAATTATTTTATTAGCTACTATAATCCTAGAACGATAAGTTTAACTCCACATAGACATGGAGCAATTACAAAAAAGCATCCAAAGAAAAACATAAAAATAAATAAATAAAGGAGAAGAAAAGATGTAACCAATATTCTTCGACCTCCGCGGTGGCTTCTTGCTCTCTCTAGGTCAAAAGTTATCTAAACACTAATTTTATAAATATTTATAGGTGTAGGAAAAATCCCCCAATAAAATAACTGAGTCTAAAACGGACTAGAAAATTTTAAATTCGGATAGGCTTGCCCCGCGCCGCGTGGCTCAAAGCGGTGGTTCTCCTCTGTGCCACCTCAACTCTTTTCTTTAATTTCACAATTGTTGCTACGTCATTTAATTATTGAATTAAATTGAATTCCTTACTTACATATAAAAAATTAATATTATATTCATTTCAATCCATTAAGCTGCCTGCTTAATTTTTTTCTATAATCTTTCGTCTTTAATTCATTTTGGCTCCAAATTTCATTATCTTCACACCATTTTAATCCTACACATTAAAAATATAATATTAAGCACAATTCATAAATAAATGCTAAAAAAAAATAAAAAAATACTAAATATGAGGCAAATAATGACTAAAAATATATATTTTTGGCCTAACATCAGCTCTCGACAATATTTGAAATGAGATTTTTAGTTAAATGCATAAAGACTGATAATGCTCAATTACACCCATAAAATGATGTACTTTATCGTTAGCAATATATTTATCCAACTATAGAGTCGGGGTTGATCCCATGAGAAATAATGTAAATAGTGATTGAGAAAATAAGGAACAATAGTAACTCACTCTAATTCAAACAAAGGATACAAATGTTTTTTGGGGGGTTTGTAATATAAAAATGAAACAAAGTTAGAACCTATTATAATATGAAAAAATTGATCAATGGCTTTCACAAATGATGAAAAATAAGGGAATTGATAATGGGGAATCAATTCTATCAACGATCCATTGTATTTAAATCAAGTACTCACAATTGATCACAGGTTTAGCAAATTAGCCTTGGATTTGTAATTACCCGCTAATGTCTCTCGACCATTGAGGGTTTTGGTCCTCACTTTTTCTCTCGAACCAAGCTAAAAGATATTAATCACAAAACCAATTTTAGGCTACACTAGGATTTTACTATCTCTACCTCGAATCCATTAGATGAGGTTTAAATCCCTAAATCATACTAAATTAACCTTTTCTAACCTCGATTAACTCTTTCAAGCTTAATCGAAGTAAATGGGTGAGTTCTCGAGTTAGATACTCCCTTCAGAAATCAATAAAGAATGAGATTAATTTAGATAAACACAGACCCATTTCATAAACTAATAAGAATTCAATTAATACAAAAGCATAAGATAAAATCAAAACGCAAATATTGTTATTTTTCCAACTTAATAGTTGAAATCAAAATTAACAACTACACCCAAATATAGTCACTACCAAGCAAGGAAATGAAGAAAGGATTAAGAATTTGTCACTACAAAGATTTCAAATCTTCACTCCAAGGGTGTTGGTTGAAGAACCAAGTCTCCAAGCTTGAGAAAATAGCCAAAGAGTATTAGCTTAGAGGCTTGGATTGAGTTCTATGCGTTTTGGGATAGATAATGAGAATTTCCACGCCTGCCTTGAACAATGCCCTGGTGACTGCTTTGCCGGTCAGAATACCGCTTAAGCGGCTCTGTTGACTTTGAATTGACCTCTTAAGCAGTCAAAATGACCTCTTTATCAGCAATTGACTGGTTGCTGACTAGTGCTTAAACACTCCTTAGATAGCTTTAGCGGATGTTGACCAAGTTGTTTGACTTTTGCTTAAACAACTCTGTGGCCACTTTAGTGGTACCTGAGGTCTTGAACCTTGGCCCTTTTTTCAGCTCCTTCTTTTTAGCTTTGTTTCCTCTTGATTCCACTTCTTTTCATCCAAACTCCTTTTAAACCTCAAAATACTTTAAATCAACACCATTCAAACGATAATTAGCCGTATACTATTGATTAACAACTCAAAATCATAAGAAAGGAGAAACAAATAAGTAGCAAAAGTGTCACTTATCAACACCCCCAACTTAAAGACTGTGATTGTCCTCAAGCAAAATAAAATCAAAACTCAATGAAGTCTATCAATTTAAGCTCAAAAACCGTCATTATAATTTTCACTTCACATTTTCAAAATAGGCGCGATGACTTTGACTTTAGTTGGTACTAATAATTAGTCAACAATATGGGAGTCTTACCCAAGCAACTCCCTCAATTTTGAACACACTTTCAAGAATACTATGGAATTTGAAGAATGATAAAGTAACAACAACTAATTCTCAAAAAGTGACTCAAAACCTCTAGTCTACCAAGCATGCTCTCTTGAGTCATTTTTGGAATTTGTCAACTTCACCAATCTATCCTAGTTCACATGCCCTCGCAAGAAAGAAAGTCCCGAACTCGTAATTTTTACAACAATAAAACAAGGGACAAATGCATACAAATATTCACACTCAACAAAGAATTTCCAATGCAAACAAGTATCATACAATAGGCTTGCTGGTCGCACCCCGAATTCCAACGAGGTGGACTGGCACCCGAAGCCGTTGAGGCCCGAGAGAACCAATCTTTGCTCATGTACATTCGCATGCATGTTGCTCATAGAACATCACTATCACGTATAGATACAATATGCTAATGGTGGAAGTCATGGAAAACATATGATATATACATATATGAAACTTGGCCGTTAGGGCCACCATGTCTAAAACATAGATCCCTTACATTCCTTCGTTTCTCCCACAACATCTACAAAAACTCTACGGATACATATACATAACCAGCCTACAGTCGGGATATGTCCCCGCTTTATACAATACCAAAACAAATGTACATAATGACTCGAAAAGCCCCGAACCAACTGGAGCTCACCAATGTTCCGCAAATGACCCGCAACCTTCTATGGAGGTCTACTAGTACCTGTGCCTGCAACAAGTAAGGTAAGTCCCACAAGGGACGTCAGTACGAAGAATGTACTGAGTATGTAAGGCTATAAGAAACTGCATCAATACATAAGAACCTCCATGGAATCAAATAAAAGAGAATGGGCAATATGGATAAACCGTTGTTCAATATGTGTGGAACCATGTACATTACATTTATTACTTTACTTTACTTTACTTTAAACAGATGACCAGCTGATCAGTGGTAAAGAGGATGACCCATGCTAGGTCCTTCCATCCCTGGGATACGGTCCTCATATACACTTGGGATCGACCCATGCTAGGCTTTTCTGTCAGCCCTGGGATACCACCCATGATGTTGAAATGTTCTGTGATATTGGGATCGACCAATGCTAGACTTTTCTGTCGCCCCTGGAATACCACCCATGATATTGGGATCGACCCATGCTAGGTGTTTCTTACACCCCTGGGATACCACCCGTGATGTTGAGATTGACCCATGCTAGGTATTTTAACCCCTGGGATACCACCCAAGAATACTCAAACAATTATACATTACTTCATTTCTTTACTTTTGTGAGAATGATACATTGGTGATTGTATATTATTGGAACTTTGAAACATTAGTCAATGAACATGAGACATATGAATCACAATTGGTCCTGTGAGTAATACTACATACAACCTAAAAATGAGATACCTTTGGACATTTCGGAATGGAACAAGTACAATGGCTATGTAAACAATATCTGCTGCAGAAGGATACGGTAAGAGTAACCTTACATACCTTATTTTCCCAATACGAATACATAGTTCTATATGTGAATAAAATAATCCAGCTCCTTTCTTACGTTTCACTCTGCAACACAAATACATAACGAGCTTACGTTATCAACCAACTACCTTACAAGTGTATAAGACGACAACGAGTAACATGATTGCCCTATAACGTCATTTTACCCTTTACAATACAATTCACGGAATCGTCATACCAAAAATACCACAACATTCTACTCATTGACCATAACATCATAAACCAATAGCATTTCACACCAAGTTTATCCTTTACGCTTCCTCATTAGCACTATGTCATAATTATTCCATCAAGTCACCTCAATATATTTCATATCAATATATCAACAACAATCCCACAACTTATATTCATCAAAAAATAACAAGGTAAGGAAAATAATCACACCATACATGTTAGTATCTCATCCATACCATGCACTTTCATTCAAACTTTAAATCTCCTTTCAATTTTAAATCACAAGGATGGCACATCTTTTAGCAAAAAGCAAAAGTGCCCTATTCAACACCTTGCCAACATAACCATCATGATATATACACCATCTTAAGCATATAATATATTAATCCATGAGAGTATACACTTACCAAAGCTTGCAAAGTGATGATCTTTACCAAAGAGAATGGTTGCCTTAGGGTTTGTGTTGAGAGAAATATGTTTGGAAATATCTAGAAAGACATGTGTGTTATAATGAATAAAATCAGACTTTTATGCCTTTATATAGTCCTCATGGTCATCCTTATCCACACTTTAATCAATAATTGAGGTGTTTTACTTGGTCAACACAAGAATGGGTCATTTTCCTATTTGGGCCATGCATTTTGGCTTCATTTTGGGCCTCAAATTGAGCCCATTAACACAAGTTAACTTAGCCCACCAAATTCAATCCGTAATCCCTCATCTATCTCATGTTTAAATAATTCCATAAATGTTAAGACAATATTCAACTCACGCGATTCATGCTCGTAGCTTTAATCCCAAGAATAAACAATTTTTGGCCACCCATGGCTTGATTGAACATAATTTGATAAAATGCTTGTGACGAAGAATTAACCCCAAATCGGATGCCAAACTCACTCAAAAGTATTCCTACTATGATGGAATAATAATACCATAACCCAAGAGTTCTCTTTATAGACTTATAATCCTAGAAGAAATTTGGCAAAAAGCACCCCGGTACGCTCCCGGGCGCCCTTGGGACTTAGAAAAATTTTAGCACCCGAAAAGGTGCACATTAGTGGCCTGGTACACCCCCAGGTACTCCCCTCTGCTTCCTGTGCCACATAAATTTCGGCCAGAAGTGGTCTGGCACGCCACCTGCAGCACCCCACACTTAATTTTTGATTTTGACTTTTCTTTGCGGATTTGGTTGGATCTTTCAAGTTCCAACCCTTTGCTTGCCTATTATATTTAAGATCTTTTGCTTGGATGTCCTTTAAACCTCGATTTTCACTCCACATATGCTCCACAAAGTCACAAACACCTCGTGCAAAGGTCTCATCACATGTACTAGCACACTATAAAATTTTCCATCAATAACAATACAAAATACGTACTTATGGCTCTCGAAACCTAGGTAAGCATGGTTCAAAATTGTCCAGTAGGGTCGGAAATGTATGGGGTGTTACATTCTTCCCCCCTTAGAAACATTCATCCTCGAATTTTAATAACATCGTCTCATGTACAACAAATGCATCTCTATATTAGCATATATACACATATACGCATAATGCTTATAGATACTTACTTGTTATTGCTCCACTTACATACTTTGAACTTTTTCTTCTATATGAAACAAATATGGGTACTTTGATTTTGTCATTTCTTCAGCTTCCCATGTGATCTCTTCGACTTGTTGATTTCTCCAAAAAACTTTTACAAAAGGTGCGTCTTTATTTCTTAACCTCTTCACTTGTCTATCCAGAATAACAATAGGTATTCCTTCATAAGTGAGATCCTCCATAACTTGAACATCGTCAATGGGAGCAATAGAAGATGGATGTCCTATGCATTTTCGAAGCAGCAAAACATGAAACACTGGATGGACTAAGGAGGGTTCTTGGGGTAATTTCAATTCATATGCAACTTGCCCAAATCTTATGATAATTTCTTGTGGACCTATATAACGTGGACTCAACTTTACTTTCTTTCCAAATCTCAGTACCCCTTCCATCAATGACACCCTCAAGAATACCCAATCACCTATGGAAAATTCTAGCCCTCTTCTCCTAACATCAGTACATGACTTGTGTCGACTTTGGACCATTTGTAATAACTATTGTATCACCTTAACTTTCTCCATAGCTTGATGAACAAGATGAAAGTAGTTTCATCTGTGTCAAACCATACCATTGGTGTTGATCCACCCTTTCTTCCATATAACGCTCCATAAGGTGCCTTTTTGATATTCAAACGATAGCTACTATTGTAAGTAAAGTCAACAAGAGGTAAATGATCGTCCTAACTACTGTTAAAGTACTATATGCAACCTCGTAACATATTTTGAAGTGTTTATATAGTGCATTCTGCTTGTCCATCTTTCTGCGAATTTTAACTTTATTTGGAATCCTAAATTCTTCTGAAAGGATTTTTCCAACAGTATGCAGTAACTTGAGATCCCATGACTGATACAATAGCAATTGGAATCCCCTGTAATCATACTATTTCTTAACATACAAATTTGCATAGTATTCAGCTGTATAAGTGGTCTTGACAGGTAAAACGTGTACTAAATTGATAAGAATGTCAACTATCACCCACATGGAATTAAATTGCCGAAATGGACGAGGCAAACTTGTGATGAAACCCATGTTAATCATATCCTCCTTCCAAACTAGAAGATTCCTATATTGTATATAACCTCCAGGTTTCTGATGCTCTACTTTTTACTTGTTGACAATTCGAACAATGAGTTACAATTTCTGCAATGTTCTTTTCATGTAACCTTACCAATATATCTCTTCCAACCCATGGTACCTTTTGGTTGCTCCAGAATGAATAGAATTCCGTAAATTGAGTATGACAGTACTCCCTATTACGTAAGATCAAATGCGTTTGTCATAGAATCTGCATACCGCTTTTCTTTCATCTTAGCTACAAATGAAGACCCTGTCACATTTTACACTATAATTCTTTCATCTAGAGTCCCAACAAGACGAACTAGCCACCTTGACTATACCTTGCTTTTCCATAAACTGACCCTTAGTGTTTCCTATTGCTTTGCGGCTTAATGCATCGATTATCATATTTGCTTTTCCCGGATGGTATAAAATATTACTAGCATAACCTTTAGTAATTCCAGCCACATCAATATGAACCCCATACAAATAGTGGCGCTATATCCTTAAAGCAAATATCACGGATGCTAACTCAAGATCATGTGTGGGAAAGTTTCTTTCATGTGAACGCAATCGTCTTGATGCATACGCTATTAAATTATCATGCTACATCAATACACATCCTAAGCCGACTCCTGAAGCATTACAATATATTGTATACCCTTCTGTGCCTTCGGGAAATACTACTACAGGTATAGACGTCAATTCCAATTAAAATTTCTTCTTTTTTTCTTTAGCTCTTGGAAACTCTTGTCACATACATCATTCCATTGAAACTTGATTTCCTTGTGTTAGCTTCATTAAGGCTTCTGAGATAGAAGAAAATACTTCAACCACCAGCCAATCCAAGAAAACTATGAATCTCTGTAAGCGTCGTAGGCCTTAGCCAAGTTTTCACCGCTTCTATCTTTTTTGTATCAACCCTTAATCCTTCATCCTACACAATGCGACCCAAGAACGCTACGAATTTTAACCAAACTCACATTTAGAGAACTCTACATATATCTTACGGTCATGAAGAATCCGTAACACCTGTCGTAAGTGATTAGCATGGTTCTCTTGTGATCTTGAGTAAGCTAAAGTATCACCTATAACCACTGTCACGAACACGCCTAGAAATGGCTTGAACACCCTACTTATCAAATCCATGAAAATGACTGGTGCATTTGTTAGTCCAAATGACATAACGAAAAAAATGCATAATGACCATACCGTGTTTAGGAAGCTGTCTTGGGTATATCTTTTTCTCTAACCCTGACTTAATGGTAACCCAATCTCAAGTTAATCTTTGAGAAGAATTTGGCACCCTATAACCAATCAAATAAATTATTATTTCTGGGGGGAGATATTTGTTCTTAACCATTACTTTATCCAGTTGCCAACAATCAATACATATTTTTAGTGTACCATCTTTCTTCCATACAAATAACACTGGTGCACCCAAGGGGACATATACTAGGACTTATAAATCCCGTGTCGAACAAGTCTTTTAATTGGTCTTTTTAATTCCCATAACTCTGCTGGGGCCATTCTATACGGAGGAATAGAGATAGGCAGAATGCCTGGAATCACATCAATATCAAACTCTACTTTTCATTTCAGGAACCACATCCAGGAATTCATTTATTATTGGAACCACTTGAAGTGTTGGTGGCTTCACATCAATATCTTTCACTCATACTATGTGACATATGTACCCCTTTGGGTATCATAGGAAATAACTTTTCCTCTTGGTGCTCCCATATTACCCTTCCATGTGGAAAATGAAAATATAACTTCTTAGTTCGGCAATATACCGTGGCATAACAAGAAGCCAACCAATCCATACCCATGATAATATCAAAATCTACCATTTCCAGTTCAATAAAATCAGCCAGTGTGTCATAACCATAAACAATTACCCTACAATTATGATATACTATTTTAACTATCATAGATTCACTAACTAGTGTAGATACTTCAAATGGCTTAACTAGTAATTCTGGTGTTCTTCCATATTTTTTCGAAACCTATGAAGTAAAATATGATAATGTAGAACTCGCATCAATAAATGCATATACCTTATGTAAAAATATGGATAATGTACCTGTATCTACATCAGGGGAAACCTCTGAATTCTGTCGATCCACTAAGGCATAAAGATGATCCTGGGTTCCACTGGAACTAGTTGCTCCTCTAGAACCTCAGTCGCACCCTGTAGGCTGCGCACCTCGACCTAGAGGAGGCATTGATAATAGCGATGCGATGGTTGGTCCCATAAGTCGTGTCATACCACTCGTGCTCCTTTGTGGACACCTTTTCCTTACATGTCCCGGCATACCACACCAGTAACAAACATTTGTTCCAACCCGCCATTCACCTGAAGGAAACATCCCGTAGTGCTGGCACAGCTGACGAAAAAACCTTGATTGGCTCATATTTCCCTGTGCTTGATACCCCACTATCCACGAATCTTGAACCTCACTTCTTTATCCAAACTGGTTGTTTCTAAACCCTTGGAATAGAGGTGGAGGATTTGCTGTGGAATGGGGAAATGATGGCCTAGGTGGTCTAGGAAAAACTCGAGGCCTAACTTCTTCTTGGGATGCCATAAACTGTCCCATAGGTCTAGCCCTTTTTTATGGCCCTTCTTCCAATCCTTGCATCTTTCTTCTTTTCCTCTACTCTTCCATCTGCGACGTAAAAGCTTTTCTTTGAACTTGTGCAACAACTACACGGGTCAATATTTGTATTGTATTTATTAAGTCCTGCTCAATAGTATTAACGGGCAGTTTCGAAGATACTCCTCTCCTTCTTGGCTCTTCTGTAAATGAAAGGGTAGGAGAAGCCCGCGATACGAGCTCATTTCTAGCCCCACCTTGATCAGCTTTCTCAGGTGGTGCTCTACTGGTTCCTTCTCTGATAGTCCTATCTATCTTCTTACCTTTTCCCCAATCTTTTCTTGCCATCGACATTCTATTATCACACAAGAAAACAATTCCCATGGTCAGATATGATTCCACCTACAACATTGGATCTATTGCACAATCCAAGAAAGGAAGAAAAGAAACAACTCCTAAATGTCCCGTAGCCTCCTACTTATAAATGTGGCGCGCAACACATCCATAATCAAGACTCTACTCAGACACGGCTTTGTAGACACCCTTAGGACGACCTGCTCTGATACCACTTTTGTCGCACCCTGAATTCCAACGAGGCGGACTGGCACCCGAAGCCGTTGAAGCCCGAGAGAACCAATCTTTATTCATGTACATTCGCATGCATGTCGCTCAAGGAACATCAATATCACGTATAGATACAAGATGCTAATGGCGAAAGTCATGGAAAACATATGATATATTCATATATGAAATTTGGCCATTAAGGCCACCATGTCAACAACATACATCCTTTACATTCCTTCGTTTGTCCCAAAAAATCTACAAAGACTCTACGGATACATAGACATAACCAGCCTACAGTTGGGACACGTCCCCGCTTTATACAATATGAAAACAAATGTACATAATGACTCAGAAACCCCCGAACCAACTGGAGCTAACCAATGTTCTGCAAATGACCCGCAACCTACTGTGGAGGTCTACTAGTACCTGTGCCTGTAGCAAGTAAGGTAAGTCCCACAAGGGACGTCAGTACGAAGAATGTACTGAGTATGTAAGGCTATAAGAAACTACATCAATACATAAGAACCTCCATGGAATCAAATATAAGAGAATGGGCAATATGGATAAACTGTCGTTCAATATGTGTGGAACTATGTACGTTACATTTATTACTTTACTTTACTTTAAACAGATGACCAGCTGATCAGTGGTAAAGAGGATGACCCATGCTAGGTCCTTCCACCCCTGGGATACGGTCCTCATATACACGTGGGATCAACCCATGCTAGGCTTTTCTGTCACCCCTGGGATACCACCCATGATGTTGGGATTTTCTGTAATATTGGGATCGACCCATGCTAGGCTTTTCTGTCACCCCTGGGATACCACCCATGATATTGGGATCGACCCATGCTAGGCGTTTCTTACACCCCTGGGATACCACCCGTGATGTTGGGATTGACCCATGCTAGGTATTTTAACCCCTGGGATACCACCCAAGAATACTCAAACAATTATACATTACTTCATTTCTTTACTTTTGTGAGAATGATACATCGATGATTGTACATTATTGGAACTTTGAAACATTAGTCAATGAACATGAGACATATGAATCACAATTGGTCCTGTGAGTAATACTACATATAACCTGAAAATGATATACCTTTGGACATTTCGAAATGGAACAAGTACAATGGCAATGTAAACAATATGTACTACAGAAGGATACGGTAAGAGTAACCTTACATACCTTATTTTCACAATACGAATACACAGTCCTATATGTGAATAAAATAGTCTAGCCACTTCCTTACGTTTCACTCTACAACACAAATACATAACGGAGCTTACTGTAAAACCCCGTACCATCCCAACACTACTTGACGATGTTTAATAATGTTTACTTAGGTGTCGAGAGCCACAAGTATGTCTTTGGTAATGTTAATGATGAGAAAATTAAAATTTGGCCTCGTACATGTGATTAGCCCTTCGTAGGAGGTGTTTTGTGATTTTCGTAGATCCTTTGTGTGGTTAAAAATGAGTCTAAGAGGTCCTCCAAACAAAGGATATTAAAGGTAAGAAGTAAGTTCAAGAATAACACTTGAAGTACCTAACCAAATCCGCGAAGAAAAGTCGAAAAACAGAATTTTTTGAAAAACTAAGTGTGGGGGGCGCTAGAGGGCGTACCAGGCCACTATATGCTAAAATATTTAGCCCACAGTCTACAAGCTGTCGCGCCCAAGGGCGTGCCAGGCTGGTTTTGTTCACCTTTCAATGTTGGAAATTTTTCTTAAGTCCCAAGGGTGCCCGGGGATGTTCCGGGCCGATTTTTGCCACATTTCTTATACAACCAGGATAATATACATGGGATGAGTGAAGTATTATATTGGTATGGTAAAATTACTCGTGAAGGAATTTGGCATCAAAATGACGATTTTACCCTTGTGATCAAAATAAGCCATACGTGGCTAGAATCACTTGTTTTTGGGATTGAAGCTACGAATATAAATCCCGTGAGTGGGAATATCATCGTAACATGTATGAAATTATTTAAACATGAGAAATTATTGATTTTATTGGGTCAAGTGAATTGGGCTAAAAAAGGGCCCAAAATGAGAAAGAAGACATGGGCCAAAAATGGGTCAAATGACCCATTCTTCCCTTGACCTTCTAGACCAAGCATTTAATGCTATAAGAGTGGATAAGTATGGAATTGGGGTCTTATATAAAGGGCCAAAAATCTTATTTATTATTCATTACAAACACACATGCTTTTCCATCTTTTTCTAGACAATTCCAAGAAAACCTCTTTTGCTCTCAAAACCCTTAGGCACTTCTTGGAGCAAGATCATAATCTTACAAGCTTGGTTAAGTGATTATTATTATGGATTAATATATTATATGTATGGGAGAGTATTTAGATCATGTTGGTTATGCTTGGAAGTGTGGAACATGGCACTTTGTGTGTTTGTAAAAGATGTGTTATCCATGGGATTTAAATTTAAATATGACTTATGGTTTTGATGAAAGAGCATGGTATGGATGAAATATCAACTTGTATGGTGTTATTATGTTATTAAACATGTTATTTTGTTATAAGTGTAAATTATGGTATTTTGGACGATTTGTTGTTGTGAGCTATATTGAAGTGAATTGGTGGAATAATTGTGATGTTGTGATGATGGAGAGTGGAAAGCATGAACTTGGTGTGACATGCTATTGGTTATCATGTATTGGTCAATGTATGGAATATTGTGGAATTATTGGTATGATAATTGCATCAATGGTATTGTAGAGAAGGAAATGACATTTTAAAGGCAAATATGTAACTCATTGACGTCATACGCATTTGTAAGGTATTTGATGGTTAATGTAAATTCCATTATGTACTTGAGTTTTAGAGTGAAACATAAGGACGGATCGGGACTATTTTATGCACATTTAAGATTGTATGATCGTATTGAGAATACAAGGTATGTAGGGTTACTCTTTTCGTATTCTATTCTTCTACACCATATTGTTCGCATTGACGTTGGGCTTGTCCTATTCCGAGAGGTTTTGAAGTATATCAATTCAGGTTGACATATGTTGTTATTCATATGTGTCCTATTCTTAGATGACTTATGATTCACTTATCTCTTATTCATTGATTGAAGTTCCAAAGATGTCATAACGTTGTCAATTCTAAAAGAACTATCTCAAAGGGGGTAAGATGTAAGAAGAATCTAGTTATTCTTGAAAAGTATTTTTCCAATCATGTCATGTTCCAAAGTCTAATATTATTGTGATTATCTTTGTACCAATCTTTCACAAGTCAAAAGTTCTAATAATGTTATGACTACTAAAAGAAATTGTTTCAAGGCAAGTGACGACGTAAGGAGAATCTATTCATTCTTAAGTCACATATTCCCCATACATTAGTCGTTGTTGTTCATGAGTTACATAATTATGGACATGTTCCAAAAGTCCCAATAATGTTATGTTCTTAAGCTTCCAATAATGTGGTGACTATATGCATCAATCTCTCATAAGAGGATGAATCAATATCTTACAAGTACATATCTCAAAAGTAAGAAATAAAGTAATTCATATTTGTTGGTGGTTAATGATTGAGTATGGGTGGTAGCTTTGGGGGAAAAATGCCTAGTTCAAGCCGATCCCGAGATTATTGGATCAGGGGGAAGTCCTAGAGGTATAAGCCTAGCTTGGACCGATCCTAATAGGGGGTAGCTCTAGAGGTAAAAACCCAGCTCAAGCCGAACCTAATGAGTTGATTTATGGGTGGCATCTCTAGAGGTAATAACCTAGCTCGAGCCGAACCCGGCTTTGATTTATGGGTGGTAGCTCTAGAGTCAAAGTCCTAGCTCGAGCCGATCCCAACATAACGTTATGTTATGTTAAGACCCACTGATCAGTTGGGGCCCGTGTACGATATGATATAAGCGATGAGGAATAAACAACAAAGCGAAGAAAACAATTTATGTAAGGTACATGGTTCCACATATGCAGATCGATGGGTTATTCATATTGACTATCCTATTACATTCTGATTCTATTGACGTATTTGCGACAGTTTCATATGGCCTTACATACTCAGTAAATTCTCCTTACTGACCCCTCTTGGGGGATTTACCTTACTTGCTGTAGGTGCAGGCATTAGTAGACCTCCATAGTAGGTTGCGGATCTTTTTCGGACTTTTGGTGAGCTCCAGTTGGTTCGAGGCTTTCTGAGTTGCTATGTACATTTATTTTGGTATTGTATATGAGTATAGAGCTGGGTGTTATCCCGACTCTAGGATTGTCCTAGACATGTATCTGTAGAGGCTTTATAGACTTATGTGGGAACAGAATGTAAGATATGTATGTTCATTTTGACTTGATGGCCCTAACGACCAAGTCTCTTATGTATATATATCTAATGCTCCATGATTTTCGCACTTAGCATCTTATGTCTTTACGAGGTGGTGATGATTCTTATGATATGCATATGTTTGGGCATGAGTAAAGATTGGTTCTCTCGGGCCTTATCGGCTTTAGGTGCCAGTCCACCCCGTTGGGATACGGGGCATGACAAAAGTGGTATCAGAGCAGGTTGGTCTAAGGGTTTCTACAAAGCCGTGTCTGAATAGAGTCTTACTTATCAATGTGTTGTGCACCACATTTATAAGTAGGAGGCTACAGGACATTTAGGATGTTATTTCTTTTCTTCACTTCTAGATAGTGTAGTAGAGCTAGTGTTGTAAGTTGAATTGTATCTGATCATGGTAATTGTTTTTCTTTGGTATAGTCAAAATGCCAATCATGAAAAGAGGTAGAGGTAAAGGGAAGCAGGTAGATGTGCCTGCTGAAGAAGGAATGAGTAGATTGCCACCTGACCAAGCTAGTCAAGGTGGAGCTGATACTGAATTTGCATCACGGGCTTCTTCCACTTTCCCAGCCCTGGGAGAGTTGAGGAGAAGAGAAGTATCTTCAGAACTGCCCGTTAATACGATTGAGAAAGATTTGATGAGTGCGGTACAAATATTTACCCGTGTGGTTGTTGCACAAGCTCAAAGATAAGCTCTTGTGCAGCAGAAAGAGGGACAGAGGTAAAGGAGAAAGATGCGGGAATTGGAAGTAGGATCGTCAAAAAGAGCTAAACCCATGGGACAGGTTATAGCATCTGAAGGAGGATTTAGGCCTCGGATTGTTCACAAACCGCCCAGGTCATCATTTCCCTATTCCACAACAATTACTCCCCCTCTGTTCCAAGGGTTTAGAAGCAACCAGTTTGGGCAAGGAGGTGAGATTCAGGGTTTATGGACAGTGAGGTATCAAGCACAAGGAAGTATGAACCACCCGAGATTTTATCATCGATTGTGCCAGCGTTGCGGAAAGTTTCATGCAGGTGAATGTCGTGTCGGAATGAATGTTTGTTTTTGGTGTGGCGTGCCAGGACACATGGTGAGAGAGTTCCCACAAAGAGTCATGGGTGGTATGACATGACCTGCGGGAGCCGCCGTTGCATTATCATCGTCAGATGTACAACCTGTTGGTCATAGCAAAGGTGCTAGAGGAGAAGCTAGTTCTAGTGGCATTCAGGGCAGTACCTATGCCGTGGCGGATCGACAGAAATTTAAGGCTTCTCCTGATAATGTGACAGGTATATTATCTGTTTTTTTACGTAACATATTTACATTGATTGATTCGGGTTTACCCTATCATATGTCATTCCATTGATTGTTGAAAAAAAATAATTTAGAATGTTTAGTTAATCCACTTGAGATAACTCTACACCAAAAGGGGAATTTATTGTAACTAGAAGAGTGCATCATGATTGTGTGGGGTTATGATACATTGGCTGATCGTATTGAATTGAAAATGGTGGATATTGATGTTATAATAGGAATGGATTGGTTGGTTTTTTGTTATGCCACGGTAGATTACCGGGCTAAGAAGGTATATATTAATTTTCCACAAGAAGATGCTTTTGAATGGAAGGGTAATGAGGGGGCACCAAGAGGAAAATTTTATTTTCTATCTTACAGCGACGAAATTGATAGCCAAGGAGTATGTATGTCAGTTAGCCTGAGAGAAAGATATTGATGTGAAACCAGTAAGTCCTCAATAGGTTCTGGTGGTCAATGAATTTCTGGATATATTTCCTGATGAATTTCCAGGCTTACCCCCAAAATGGGAAGTAGAGTTTAGTATTGATGTGATCCAGGCATTCCGCTTATCTCTCTTCCTCCGTATAAAATGGCTCCAGCAGAGCTACGGGAATTAAGAAGAACAAGTAAAAGGTTTGGCGGACAAGGGGTACATAAGATCTAGTATGCCCTTTGGGGTGCATCCGTGTGAGTGTGGAAAAAAAATTAAAAAAAATGATGAAATGGTACTTGAGAACGTGTATTGACTATTGGAAACTGCATAAAGTATCGATCAAGAACAAATATCCCCTCCCAGGAACTGACGATTTGTTTGATCAGTTACAGGGTGCCAAGTGTGTTGTTCCTTTTTATCAAAAGGATTGTACTCACTCTTTCTTGCACCAAGTTCTCTTGAACAAGAGTGACTTGAGATTGGGTTATCACCAAGTCAGAGTTAGAAACAAAGATATACCTGAGATAGCCTTCCGAACACAGTCTGACTATTATGGTTCTTAGTTGTGTCATTGGGACTAACAAATGTACCAGCTGTTGTTATGGATTGGATGAATAAGGTGTTCAAATTATTCTTGGATGTATTTGTGACC
This sequence comes from Capsicum rhomboideum, assembly GCA_031232105.1. Lineage (NCBI taxonomy): Eukaryota > Viridiplantae > Streptophyta > Magnoliopsida > Solanales > Solanaceae > Capsicum > Capsicum rhomboideum. The sequence goes on from CP124711.1 coordinate 91,921,366, forward strand.
GTGTTCATGGATGATATTCTGGTTTATTCGAGATCACAAGAGGACCATGCCAATTACGTACGGTAGGTGTTACAGCTTCTTCGGGATCGTAAGTTGAATGTAAAGTTCTCTAAGTATGAATTTTGGTTAAAATCCATAGCATCATTGAGTTACATTGTGACGGATGCAAGAATAAGGATTGGGATGCAAAAGAATGAAGCAGTGAAAAAAATAAAGAGAAGAGACCTACGACGCCCACAGAGATTCGTCGTTTCTTGGGTTTGCAGGTTACATAAAATTAACTTCTACATCAGTTTTAGTATTTCTCGAAGACACAAAAGGTTATGCAATGTATTGTGATGCTTTCGGGGTTGACCTCGGATGTGTGTTAATGCAGCATGGTAAGATAATAGCGTATGCCTCACGATAGTTGCGGCCATATGAGAGAAACTATCTCACACATGATTTTGAGGTAACAGTTGTGGTATTTTATTTGAAAGATACAACACCACTACTTAGGGTTCATATTGATATATAAATAGTGATCATAAGAGTTTGCATATATTTTAGAGTAGAGGGACTTAAATCTGAAGTAGGGGAGGTAACTCACATTATTAGGAGATGATGATATGATATCAAGATTACAGCCGGGAAAATCAAATGTGATGGACGATGCGTTAAGCCGCAAAGCACTAGAAAGTATGGAACGTCGGTTCATGGGGGAAAGCAAGGTATAGTTAAGGATCTACATATTAATTAAACAGTTTGGTAGTGCATGTACTTGAAACGCCAGATCAAAGAGTTATAGCGCAAAATGTAACAAAGTCTTCATTCGTAGAGGTGAAGTAAAAGCAACATGCGAATCCAATTTTTAGTTCGGCTGAAAAAGAAATGTACCACAAGGTTCGATGAAGGAATTTGAGTTTACGGAAGAGGGAGTACTTTAACGTCAAGGTAGATCGTATGTATTGAATGTAGATGAGCTAAATATTCATCCGGAAGTTACCAAAAGGTAGTATGATTTGAAAGACATGGATTGGTGGGGGAAATATGAAGAAGAACATTGCAGAATTTGTAGCTCAATGTCCAAAATGTTAACAAGTCAAAGTATAACATCAGAAACCTGAAGGTTATATGCAGCGTCTCAATTTTCCAGTTTGGACGTGGAATATGAGTAATATGGATTTTTTTTATCACAGGTTTGTCTAGTACTTTGTGGAAATTTGATTTTAAATGAGTGAGAGATAGCTGACAGGTTTACCTCATCATCACACATGTTGCCTTTTAGTACCACCTACATGGCTGAAGAATATGCGAGGTTGTATATTAAAGAGGAAGTACAACTATACGGAGTTCTGAACTCTATTACATTAGGAAGGAGGGATCGATTTGCTACACATTTTCTTTGAAGTTTATTTTCAGAGAAGGTTGGGTACATAAGTGAATTTGAGTATAGCTTTTCACCCTCAGACGAACTGACAAACAGAGTATACTATCCCAACACTTGAAGGTATACTACTAGCCTGTACGAGAGACTTAAAAGGTAGTTGGAATTATCATCTACCCCTTATTGAATATGCTTATCATGATAGCTATTGTTCAAGTATCAAAATGGTATCGTATGAAGGTTTATGTAGAAAAAAGATTAAATCATCAATTGGGTGATTTAAACCGAGTGGAACTGCCTTATTTGGGGCTAGATTTGGTTCACTACGCTATAGAGAAGGTTAAGGGGGTACGACAGTACCTACGAGCTAAAACAAGTCATGTGTTGAGATCCATTATATTTATTAAATATATAAGCTATGCGAGACGTCACTTATGAAGGGATACATATTGTCATTCTATATGGATAAGTGGAAAGATGAGAAATAAAAATAATAATAGCTTTGTTAAAGGTATAGTGGAGAAACCAAATCACGTAGGGTGTCAAACAAATGATGAAGTCAAAGTACCCGTGACTGTTTCAACGGGGGAGAAAGTTCAAGATATGGACTTGGGACCATAACAAGGAAGTACACATAAGTATTATGTGTATATGCGTATATATGTTAAGATAGAGATGCATGGGATGTACATGAGACGATGTTACTAACATTCGAGGACGAATGTTTCTAAGGGGGGAAGAATGTAACACCCCGTACCTTCCCAAACCTACATGACGACGTTGAATAATGTTTACTTAGGTGTCGAGAGCCACAAGTATGTCTTTGCTAATGTTAATGATGAGAAAATTGAAATTGGGCCTCGTGCATGTGATTAGCCCTTCGTAGGAGGTGTTTAGTGATTTTCGTGGAGCATTTGTGGGGTTAAAAATGAGGCTAAGATTACCTCCAAACAAAGGATATTAAAGGTAATAAGTAAGTTAAAGAATACCACTTGAAGTATCTAACCAAATCCGCAAAGAAAAGTCGAAAAATAGAATTTTTTGAAAAACTAAGTGTGGGGCGCGCTAGAGGGCGTGCCAGGACACTCTGGGCTAAAATATTTAGCCCACAGGCATCAAGATGGTGTGCCCTAGGTCATTCCAGGCTGGTTTTGTTCACCTTTCAATGTTGGAAATTTTTCTTAAGTCCCAAGGGTGCCCGTGGACGTACCGGGCCGATTTTTGCCACGTTTCTTCTAATACCACGAGAATATACATGGGATGAGTGAAGTATTATATTTTTATGGTAAAATTACTCGTGAACTAATTTGGCATCAAAATGACGATTTTACCCTTGTGGTCAAAATAAGTCATACCTGGCTAAAATCACTTGTTTTTGGGATTGAAGCTACGAATATAAATCCCGTGAGTGGGAATATCGTCGTAACATGTATGAAATTATTTAAACATGAGAAATTATTGATTTTATTGGGTCAAGTGAATTGGGCTAAAAAAGGGCCCAAAATGAGAAAGAAGACATGGGCCAAAAATGGGTCAAATGACCCATTCTTCCCTTGACCTTCTAGACCAAGCATTTAATGCTATAAGAGTGGATAAGTATGGAATTGGGGTCTTATATAAAGGGCCAAAAATCTTATTTATTATTCATTACAAACACACATGCTTTTCCATCTTTTTCTAGACAATTCCAAGAAAACCTCTTTTGCTCTCAAAACCCTTAGGCACTTCTTGGAGCAAGATCATAATCTTACAAGCTTGGTTAAGTGATTATTATTATGGATTAATATATTATATGTATGGGAGAGTATTTAGATCATGTTGGTTATGCTTGGAAGTGTGGAACATGGCACTTTGTGTGTTTGTAAAAGATGTGTTATCCATGGGATTTAAATTTGAATATGACTTATGGTTTTGATGAAAGAGCATGGTATGGATGAAATATCAACTTGTATGGTGTTATTATGTTATTAAACATGTTATTTTGTTATAAGTGTAAATTATGGTATTTTGGACGATTTGTTGTTGTGAGCTATATTGAAGTGAATTGGTGGAATAATTGTGATGTTGTGATGATGGAGAGTGGAAAGCATGAACTTGGTGTGACATGCTATTGGTTATCATGTATTTGTCAATGTATGGAATATTGTGGAATTATTGGTATGATAATTGCATCAATGGTATTGTAGAGAAGGAAATGACATTTTAAAGGCAAACATGTAACTCATTGACGTCATACGCATTTGTAAGGTATTTGATGGTTAATGTAAATTCCGTTATGTACTTGTGTTGTAGAGTGAAACATAAGAATGGAGTGGGACTATTGTATGCACATTTAAGATTGTATAATTGTATTGAGAATACAAGGTATGTAGGGTTACTCTTTCCGTATTCTATTCTTCTACACCATATTGTTCGCATTGACGTTGGGCTTGTCCTATTCCGAGAGGTTTTGAAGTATATCAATTCAGGTTGACATATATTGTTATTCATATGTGTCCTATTCTTAGATGACTTATGATTCACTTATCTATTATTCATTGATTGAAGTTCCAAAGCTATCTTAACGTTGTCAATTCTAAAAGAACTATCTCAAAGGGGGTAAGATGTAAGAAGAATCTAGTTATTCTTGAAAAGTATTTTTCCAATCATGTCATGTTCCAAAGTCTAATATTATTGTGATTATCTTTGTACCAATCTTTCACAAGTCAAAAGTTCCAATAATGTTGTGACTACTAAAAGAAACTATTTCAAGGAAAGTGACGACGTAAGGAGAATCTATTCATTCTTAAGTCACATATTCCCCATTCATTAGTCATTTTTGTTCATGAGTTACATAATTATGGACATGTTCCAAAAGTCCCAATAATTTTATGTTCTTAAGATTCCAATAATGTAGTGACTATATACATCAATCTCTCATAAGAGGATGAATCAATCTCTTACAAGTACATCTCTCAAAAGTAAGAAATAAAGTAATTCATATTTGTTGGTGGTTAATGATTGAGTATGGGTGGTAGCTTTAGAGGCAAAATGACTAGATCAAGCCAATCCCGGGATTATTGGATCAGGGGGCAATCCTAGAGGTATAAGCCTAGCTCAGACCGATCCTGATAGGGGGTAGCTCTAGAGGTAAAAACCTAGCCCGAGCCAAACCTGATAAGTTGATTTATGTGTGGCAGCTCTAGAGATAATAACCTAGCTCGATCCAAACCCGATGCTTTGATTTATAGGTGGTAGATCTAGAGGCAAAGTCCTAGCTCGAGCCGATCCCAACATAACATTATGTTATGTTAATACCAACTGATCAGTTGGGGCCCGAGTACGATATGATATAAGCGATGTGGAATAAACAACAAAGCGAAGAAAATAATTTATGTAAGGTGCATGGTTCCACATATACAGATCGATGGGTTATTCATATTGACTATCCTATTACATTCTGATTCTATTGACGTATTTGAAACAGTTTCATATGGCCTTACATACTCAGTAAATTCTCCATACTGACCCCTTTTGGGGGATTTACCTTACTTGCTGCAGGCGCAGGCACTAGTAGACCTCCATAGTAGGTTACGTCCATAGTAGGTTACGGATCTTTTGCGGACTTTTGGTGAGCTCTAGTTGGTTCGGGGCTTTCTGAGTTGCTATGCACATTTATTTTGGTATTGTATATGAGTATAGAGCGGGGTGTTGTCCCGACTCTAGGATTGTCCTAGACATGTATCTGTAGAGGCTTTGTAGACTTATGTGGGAACAGAATGTAAGATATGTATGTTCATTTTGACTTGATGGCCCTAACGGCCAAGTCTCTTATGTATATATATATAATGCTCCATGATTTCCGCACTTAGCATCTTATGTCTTTATGAGGTGGTGTTGATTCTTATGGTACGCATATGATTGGGCATAAGTAAAGATTGGTTCTCTCGGGCCTTATCGGCTTTGGGTGCCAGTCCACCCCGTTGGGATACGGGGCGTGAAACTTACGTTAACAACCAACTACGTTACAAGTGTATAAGACGACAACGAGTGACATGATTTCCCTATAACGTCATTTCACCCTTTACAATACAATTCATGGCATCTTCATACCAACAATACCACAACATTCTCCTCATTGACCACAACATCATAAACCAATAGCATTTCACACCAAGTTTATCCTTTACGCTTCCTCATTAACACCATGTCACAATTATTCCATTAAGTCACCTCAATACATTTCATAACAATAGATCAACAACAATCCCACAACTTATATTCATCGAAAAATAACAAGGTAAGGAACATAATCACACCATACATGTTAGTATCTCATCCACACCATGCACTTTCATTCAAACCTCAAATCTCCTTTCAATTTTAAATCACAAGGATAGCACATCTTTTAGCAAAAAGCAAAAGTGCCCTATTCAACACCTTGCCAACATAACCATCATGATATATACACCATCTTAAGAATATAATATATTAATCCATGAGAGTAGACACTTACCTAAGCTTGCAAAGGGATGATCTTTACCAAAGCGAATGGTTGCCTTAGGGTTTGTGTTGAGAGAAATATGTTTGGAAATATCTAGAAAGACATGTGTGTTATAATGAATAAAATCAGCCTTTTGTGCCTTTATATAGTCCTCATGGTCATCCTTATCCACACTTTAATCAATAATTGAGGTGTTTTACTTGGTCAACACAAGAATGGGTCATTTTCCCATTTGGGCCATGCATTTTGGCTTCATTTTGGGCCTCAAATTGAGCCCATTAACACAAGTTAACTTAGCCCACCAAATTCAATGTGTAATCCCTCATCTATCTCATGTTTAAATAATTCCATAAATGTTACGAAAATATTCAACTCACGCGATTCATGCTCGTAGCTTTAATCCCAAGAATAAACAATTTTTGGCCACCCATGGCTTGATTGAACATAATTTTATAAAATGCTTGTGATGAAGAATTATTCCCAACTCGGATGCCAAACTCACTCAAAAGTAGTCCTACTATGATGGAATAATAATTCCATAACCCAAGAGTTCTCTTTATAGACTAATAATTGTAGAAGAAATCTTGCAAAAAGCACCCAGGCACGCTCCTGGGCGCCCTTGGGACTTAGAAAATTTTCAGCACCTGAACAGGTGCAGATTACCGGCCTGGTACGCCGCCAGGCGCACCCCTCTGCTGCCTGTGCCACAAAAATTTTGGCCAGAAGTGGCCTGGTACGCCACCTGCAGCGCCCCACACCTAATTTTTTATTTCGACTTTTCTTTGCGGATTTGGTTGGATATTTCAAGTTCCAACCCTTTGCTTGCCTCTTATATTTAAGATTCTTTGCTTGGATGTCCTTTAAACCTCACTTTTCACTCCACATATGCTCCACAAAGTCACAAACACCTCCTACAAAGGTCTCATCACACCTACTAGCACACTATAAAATTTTCCATCATTAACAATACAAAATACGTACTTATGGCTCTCGAAACCTAGGTAAGCATGGTTCAAAATTGTCCAGAAGGGTCGGAAATGTATGGGGTGTTACATTGCCCTTATTTTCAATCGCTACTAACTCAAAAACATCGGTTGAAGATCTCGAAGGACTTTTTCTTACTTGTAATGTAGACTTAGGGAAGAGTAGGATAAGCATTTGGGATAAAAGTGACTACACCCCCCTTGAACTCTGCACAACACTTTTCAATTCAAACTTTGATCATTTTCCTCTTCATTTTCATACAACACAAAGCACCTTTCCTTTTCATTCTAGTTTACCCACTTATTGAAAACTTTATCTTTTTCATATCTTTTCTATTTTTCTTTTCTTTTCTCTTTTTTTTTTCTTTCTTTTTATCTCTTCTTATTCAATCATTGATTTATTCTTATGGCATTCACATACAAAACCACAATGCATGATCACCTCTTCCAAGTGTTTTTTCACTACCCCCAACTTAGGCTTTTAGATTCAACTTGAATTTTTCAAGTTCAAGGAGGGTAGGGTTCAAAAGAGGAAATGTTTCAAAATAGTTCAGGGCTTATAATGTGATTGCCAAAGAAAGGACATTAATCTCAAATGGGGTAACTAGTGATAAAATTTATGTACAAGTAGGCTTTTCAGGCTAAAAAGGTTTTCAAAAATCACAAAGAAGGCCTAAGATCATCTCCCCAACCAAACACGATCAAGACTAGCATTAAAAGACCAACCATAAAAGTTCTAGATGACAAAAGTAAACACAAGAATTATTCAACAAAAACTCACCACACATAGAATGCAAACTATTCAAGATGGATCAATTTCATTTCCTAAATAAGAACAAAGGAGACCTTTTTCATATTTCAAGTTATCACCACCTAATGAGTAAGGAGTCACAAAAAGAGTCAAAGAGTTGTCACAAACATCATTCACACCCAAGCAACTTGTTTTCATAAAAATTTCGGAGGGGTATGCTCATTTCAACATTTCACAATGCAAGACTAACTCTATTAGTACCAAACAAGTCATGATCTCACATTTCAACTCCAAAGGGAAATAAAAAGAATGGTTACTCATACATCACCATAACTTCACATAAAGCCTGCCCACGCAATCCCAAAACAACAAAGGGTATTTAGACTTCCCAAAAGAACACCAACACCAAAAAATGATGATTTTCCCTTAAGAATGTCGTCACTCAATCCATCATCGATAAAAGTCGTTCAAAACTACTACTAAAAGAAAAACTAAAAGAAGATAATCTAGAAATGAAAAATAATGAAAAATGACTAATCCAAAAAAATCATCAATCAAAAGCAAGCCCGATAAGGGTGCACCGTATCCATAACCACAAATATCAAGCCCAACAAAGGCACAAGATATCCATATAATCAAGAAAATCCCAACAAGGGCACAATAATCTCCAAAAACATAAATCCAATGGCCCAACGAGGGAAAATAATCCAAAATGCATAAGTAAAGCCCGGCAAGGGCACACAAGTATCAAAATCAAAATATAAAAGTACAAACCCAATCACAAATATAAGTTATCCCACCCCTAACTAAAAAATGTAGTATTGTCCCCAATGCATACAAAATAAGTAGCGAAGGAGATAGTGGGCTCCCTGAAACTGTATTTTGCACTACCATCACTCTTAGTCTCATCATCATCATCATCCTCAGCATAATCAATAGACCATTGGACTGGAACATCATCATATTGTCCGGCCTTGCTGATGAAAGTGGATCTTTAGGTTTTAAAACCTTCCACAACCCTTTCACACCCTTCCACATTAGAGTGAAAAATTTATCTCTTTTCTTCTCTCTCTTTTTCATACTAGTGTGGGAATCGCTAAACTCCCTATGCAACTTGGCTAGATCGGTTAGGCCATCTCCAATATTAAAAGGTGGGCCCTCTACATCCTTTGATCTTCTATAAACTTCTCAAATTCTTTCTTTGGGAAAAAAGTGAGAGGCCCCTCAGACGCCTCACCTGGTCCACATTGAAGTTTATACATTATATCTCGAACTTGCCTTAACTCATCTGTTAATATATTGAACAGTCCTGTGGTCGATAGCCTATAAGAATCAGTCTCTACCTGAGGCGAATTCCCCGAGTCAATCTTCCTCTTCTTACTTTGGGTAACAGTGCCTTCACAACACTTTTTTAATGGAAAAATCAGCATTTTTGGATCCACCCAATTATCTTACGGGTACTTATCTACCCCAGCTCGCCTACACAAGCTAGTAATCAAAGGAAGAAACACGAGTATGGGGATATCTTATACCTTAAAATCCATGATCTCTAGGATGATCATGTGACCAACATTTATCGGAATGTTGTCAAAAATACAAACAACCATCTGGGACCTCATCAATGGAATTTTGAACATATTACCGCATGGAGAGACTCGGCTACAAATGATTGATATCCAATTTCTTTCCTCAACAGTGAATTCTTTGGTGGTGATCCCTACTTTTGAGGTAGCCCAAGGCACATCCTTGCCCGGACAAAGTTTAGAAACCAACTAACTACCCGGAGCATAATTTTTTGTCATGAATTTTGAAATGTCAGGATTTGGTAACCCATAGAACCTATTGATTTTTTCATCCTCAAAATTGACTATTTTTCCTCTTATTCATATCACGAGGGTAGTTAGCTTAACGACCTTGAGATTTTCATAGAACTCTCTTACCTATTGCTCATTGGTTTTGCAAGGTTCATGTGTGAAACAAAACCAACCTATGGCTACCAATCATTGATAAAAGCCTGGAAGAGTTTTGGGGATTTAGTTAAGTAAAATCCCTCTCTCATGGAACGACTTATTTATAGCCAAGTCTGAGTAGAACTCTTCCTCAACTATTTCTTGATCAACTAAACCCCTATTTTGATCCATTTCTGATTATTGATTCCTGAAAATGACACACAAGCATGAACACTTAAGATTTTCATGTAATACAATGCAATGTGACACATTTAAGCTAAGAAAATAAATTAAATCTTAATTCAGGACTTATACACCAAGTTTCACTTTTCAAAATTTGCAGAAATCTGACCTCTTGTACCGCTTAAGGGTCAGGGGCTGGTTTATCGTACTACCGCTTAAGCGGTCAGAGGCCGCTTTAGCGGACCTCGCTTAAGCAGACCCTTTGTTCCCAACAAACCCAAATTAGTTTTTTCCAAAGGGATTTAGCACAATAATCCCAAAAATATATGTCAAACTCAACTATAAATACACATGACATAAGTCAACTTATAATTTCATCATTAAAGAAAAACAAGTTCATTTGGGTCCTTCATTAAACACTTAGTGAACAAAAATTTCCCAACTATTTGAAACAAACAATGAGTACTCAAGACTTCCCCATGGTTTAATTGTGTTCTACCAATTTTGGCGATGGAAGGGTCCATTTTTGAGATCCGCCACTAAGTTTGGCGATTCAAAAACTCCCAAAAAGTGTTCAAACACTCATTTTCAAGGCATTACAACCCCAAACTTTCTTTCAAATCAAATTTTACATCCAAACTTGTTCAAATCAGCTTCAAAAAAACTTTGAAATTTTATGGATTAGTCAAAAATAAAATCCTAAGCTATTCTAAAAATTAGAATTTCAAAACTAACTTCAAAAATTTTGAGAACGATGGGTCACCTCCCATCAAGTGGTTGATTTAACATAACATCATGACATAAACCACCTTACCATTTATCCCTCCACTTTGAGGACATGAATCTTTGACCCATGTTTGCACTAAAATCTTGTTGAGGCTCACAGGGAAAAGGTAAAAAAGCAATGAGACCAACTCTATCTCTCCACTTGGAAGACTTGAATCTTTTACTCAACTTCAAATCAGAATTCCATTCCGGCTCGTTGGGAAATAGTGAGAAAATCAGTAGGCCACTTCTTGAACATCTCATTTTTCACTTCTTGGCCTTTAAGTAAGAAACATCATTTTGCCTCCTTGGTATGACAAACACCAAAATGTAGGAACTTTGTCCTCTATCTACCAAATTCTCTATTTGCTCGGTTATTTTAATTTTCATCTCATCAACCAAGCATAACATTGAAAAATAGTTGGAATGAGATTTAAGACTCTCTATTTTTGAATTTGTATCTTTCTTGAATGAACTAGAGTCTTCACAAAGAATTTGATTAACTTTTCCTTGCAACTCTAGTATCATTTCTTTAATTTCAGCATATTGTAGTATTTTTGGCTTGGCTGGTTGAAAAATCATGATGAATTCTTCAATATCAATCATGACCAATTCTTCATTGGAAACCATATCATCACAATTATTCATGACCATTTGACATTGAACACCACATGCCTCAATTTTTTCCATTTAATTTGGTTTCCAATTTTTGGGTAACAATTTCAATTTGGATCACCACTTGAAATTGCTCAACATTACTTTTGAGAAACTCATCCTTCATTAGGAAGATTCTTTCACATTGTTCCTCATTGACTTCAATGGTTCAATAGCCACCCTTGGCTTACAATTTCATCTTTGTCATGTTCTTCTTCATGTTGGGACTCAACCAAAGCTTGCAAAAATCCACCAATTGAAAAATTGATGTTTTGGACAACTTCATAATCACCATGTTGGATTAGGTCCCACCATTTGTTCAAGTATTTCCCACATTTTCATTCTTCTCCATTGTGCTTTTCAACATCTCCTCAACTTGGTTCCTTTGAGAATCTGAGATTTCTTTATCACAATTTTGTTCTTTTTCAATTTGAGCCACTTCTTCACTTTGTAAATTTTCATTAAGGTCATCACACATTTTTGGCTCAACCATATAACTTAAAATCTCTTCTTCAACAACTTCATTTTGAAGATTAGTTAAATCCATGGCACTTCAGAGATTGGCATCTTCACAAGGGTCTTTTTTTCACATTAATTTCCTAATACCGCCATGGATTGGTGCATGAGATACATATACTCACCCACTTTAGTCACCGGGTCCAAGAGAGTTTGAATCATTGCTTCAATACCTTGTGTCTAGCACGTTGTTCTTCCATTGCCACATTATGATTCCTATCAAACTCAAAAGAGCAACAAGCACTTTCATTAGCACAACTAGGGGATGGGGTATAATAATTAGAACAGTTACTCTAATGTCCATCTCGACCACCGCACAAGTAACAATCATTCTCCCTATAGTATCAAGATGGTGAACACATGTCACGCCCCAAATCCCATCGGGATGGATTGGCGCCCGTAGCCGATAAGGCCCCCGGGAGAACCAAGCTTTGCTTCTATTCATTCATATGCATGCCATAAGAAACACTATTATCACGTAAGAGCTTAGAAATGCTAACAACGAAATTCATGGAACATGTGATATATATATATATATATATATATATATATATGAAACTTGGCCGTCGAGGCCATCAAGTCAAAACGTCATGTACCTCTTACATTCATACACCCACATACGTCTACAAAAGCCTCTAACAAATGCATTTACCAAAACTAACTGAAATTCGGTACAAGTCCCCGCTTTGTACAACATGTACAATACAAAAACGTATGTACAACTGTGACTCGAAGAAGCCCCGAACTAACTGGAGCTCACCAATGATCCACAAACAACTGACAACCTACTGTGGGGCCTACTAGCACCTGCGCCTGCAGAAAGTAAGGTAAGTCCCACAAGGGACGTCAGTACGAAGAATGTACTGAGTACGTACGGCTTATAAGAAATTGTATGATATGTAAATATGTTAATGAAATCAATACAAATGAATGACCAATATAGATAAGTCACTATTCTGTACTTTGGAAACTATGTGTATTTCATTAATTTCTTTGCTTCTTTACTTCTATGCTTTGTTTATCGTCACTTGTGTCACTATGTACCCGGGCCCCGACTGATCAGTGGGTCTTTACATAACATAACATTATGTTGGGATCGGCTCGAGCTAGGCTTATGTCTCTAGAGCAACCACCCATGAATCAATATATCGGGCTCAGCTCGAGCTAGGTTATTACCTTTAGAGCTGCCACCCATAAAACAACACATCAGGTTCGGCTCGAGCTAGGTTATTACCTCTAGAGCTACCCCCTATCAGGATCAGTCCGAGCTAGGCTTATTCCTCTAGGACTACCCCCTGATCCAACAATCCCCGGATCGGCTTGAGCTAGGCTTTTGCCCCCAAAGCTACCACCCGTACTCCATCATTAACCACATATGCATTACTTTGTTCTTTAACTTTGAGATTGATACAATGGTAGTCATAATATTATTGGAAACATAACATTGTTGTAACTATTGGGACACTAATTAAAGAATAAGAGACATGTGTATAAACACTATTGGAACTTTGGAACACAACCTTATTGGGATTTTGGAACATTAGTCAATGAATATGAGACATGTGAATCACAAGTGATCAATGAGTAGGAAACATGTGATAATTACAACTGATAACTGGGTATAGGACACCTTAGTACATTTCGGGATAGTACAAGTATAATGTCAAAGTGAATACTATGTGCTACAGAAAGATACGGACAGAGTAACCTTACATACCTTGTATTCTCCATACAAATATACAATCTTAGCATACAATAGTCCCGCTCCTTCCTTATGTTTCACTCTACAACACAAATACGTAACGGAGTTCACATTAACCATCAAATACCTTACAAATGCATATGACGATAATGAGTTACATGTTTACCTTTAAAATGTCATTTCCTTCTCTACAATACCATTTACGGCATTGACATACCAACAATATCCCAATCATGCCATACATTGACCACAACATCATATCTTAATAGCATTTTACAACAAAGCTTCTACTTCACACTTTCTCATTCACACCATATCACAATTAATCCATCAAGTCACCTTAATACACCTCATAGCACATATCGGCCAAAATCCCATAAATTACATGTATGGAAAAATAACAAGTTTAATAACATAATTACACCATACATATTGATATTTCATCCATACCATGCTCTTTCATCAAAATCACAAGTCATATTTCAAGTTTAAATTCCATAGATGACACATCTTTTACAAAAACACAAAGTGTCATGTTCAACACTTCCAAGCATAACCAACATGATCTACATACTCTCCCATGCATATAATATATTAATCCATAAGAATAATCACTTACCCAATCTTGAGAAATGATGATCTTGCTCCAAAAGATGGCTTAGGGTTTTTAGGGTTTGAGAGATATGTTTGAGAAAATATCTAAAAGACATGAGAGTTACAAATGAATAAAATCTGATTTTTGGGTCTTTATATAGTCCTTGGGGTCATACTTAGCCACTCTTGGCATTTAATGCTATGTTTGGCTTGGTCGATGGAAGAATGGGTCATTTGACCCATTCTTGGCCTATGTTTTCTTTCTCATTTTGGGCTTTTATTAAGCCCAAATCACTTAACCCAATAAAATCAATAGTTTCTCATGTTTAAATCATTTCATACTTGTTACAACAATATTCCCACTCACGCTATTTATATCCGTAGCCTCAATTCCAAAAATAAGTAATTCTAGCCACGTATGGCTTATTTTGACCGAAAAGGTAAAACCGTCATTTGGATGCCAAATTCGTCCACGAATAATATTATCAAATGGAATTCCAATTACTTCAATTAATCCATGTATAGGCTCGTGGTTATATAAGGAATGTGGCAAAAAGCGGCCCGGTACGTCCCCGGGCACCCTTGGGAAAAATTTCCAACTTTTGAAAGGTGCGCACAAGCAGCCTGGCACGCCCTTGGGCGGGCCACCTTGCTGCTTGTGCCCAAATAATTTGGGCAATAATCAGCCTGGCATGCCTTTTGGCGCGCTTGGCCCTTATTTTTTTAAAAAAATTTGGTTTTCGACTTTTCTTTGCGGGTTCGGTTAGATACTTCAAGTTCTATTCTTCAACTTACTTCTTACCTTTAATATAGTTTGTTAGGAGGTACTCCAAGCCTAATTTTAACCCCACAAATGTTCCATGAAGTCACAAAACACTTCCTACGAAAGTCTAATCACATGTACGAGGGCCAATATCAACTATCTCATCAATAACATTACAAAATACATACTTGTGGCTCTCGACACCTAAGTAAACATTATTCAACGTCATCAAGTAGGGTCGGGAAGGTATGGGGTGTTACATTCTTCCCCCCTTAGAAATATTTGTCCTCGAATGTTAACAATATCGCTTCAATTATAACAAATGTATCTCTATATTAGCATACATATACATAAACACTTAAGGCTCATGGATACTTACTTGTTATTT
Source organism: Capsicum rhomboideum (assembly GCA_031232105.1). Lineage (NCBI taxonomy): Eukaryota > Viridiplantae > Streptophyta > Magnoliopsida > Solanales > Solanaceae > Capsicum > Capsicum rhomboideum. The sequence continues at coordinate 91,936,463 of CP124711.1, forward strand.
CTCCACTTCCACACTTTGAACTTATTCGTCCATTTGAAATAGATAGGGATACTTGGATTTCATCATTTCCTCAGCTTCCCATGTGATCTACTCTACTTGTTGATTGCGCCATAGTACCTTTACAGAAGCTATGTCTTTATTCCTCAACCCTTTTACTTGTCGATCTAGAATAGCAATGGGTACCTCTTCATAAGTAAGATCATTTGTAACTTAGACATCTTCAATGGGAACAATACGAGATGGATCCCCTATGTACTTTTGAAGCATCAAAACATGAAACACTGGGTGGACTGAGGAAAGTTCTTGAGGTAGTGCTAATTCATACGCAACTTGCCCAAATCTTCTAATAATTTCATATGGGCCTATGTAACGTGGACTCAATTTTTCTTTCTTTACGAATCGCATTACCCCTTTCATCGGTGACACCTTTAAAAATACCCAATCACCTATGGCGAATTCAAGCCCTCTTTTTCTAACATTAGCATATGACTTGTGGCGACTTTGGGCCATTTGTAACCGCGGTTGGATCACTTTAACTTTATCCATAGCCTGATGAACAATATCTGGCCCAAGTAAAGCAGTTTCACCCGCTTCAAACCATCCAATTGGTGATCTACATTTCCTTCCGTACAAAGCTTCATAAGGTGCCATTTTAATACTTGAATGATAGCTATTGTTGTAAGAAAATTCAATAAGAGGCAAATGGTCATCCCAACTGCCTTTAAAATCTAATGTGCACGCTCATAGCATATCTTCAAGTGTTGGAATAGTATGTTCTACTTGTCCATCAGTTTGAGGATGGAAAGCCGTACTCAGATTCACCTGTGTACCCAAACTCTGTTGAAAAGATCTCCAAAAATGCACAGTAAATTGAACTCCCTAGTCTGATATAATGGAGATTGGAATCCCATGTAACCACACTATTTCTTTAACATATAATCTTGCATAATCTTCAGCTGTATAGGTGGTCTTGACTAGTAGGAAATGCGCTGACTTGGTAAGCCTATCCAATATAACCCATATAGAATCAAATTTCCGTAATGTACGAGGCAAACTTGTAATGAAGTCCATATTAATCATATCCCATTTCCAAACTGGAAGATTGATACATTGCATGTAACCTCCTGGTTTATGATGCTCTAATTTTACTTGTTGACAATTCGGGCATTAAGCGATGAATTCTGCAATGTTTTTCTTCATATTTCCTCACCAATACACTTCTTTTAAATCATGGTACATTTTAGTAGCACCCGGATGAATAGAATAGTGCGAATGATGCGCCTCTGTCATAATTCGTTTCCTCAGCTCATCTACATCCGGTACACATAATCTTCCTTGACATTGAAGTACCCCTTCTTGTGTAAGATCGAAGGCCAAAGTCAGACCCTGTTGTACATTCTCTTTCAACTGCAATAACATAGAGTCCGCAAACTGCTTCTCTTTTACTTCAGCTATTAAGGAGGATTCCTCTGCATTTTGCACAGTGACCCCTTCATCTGGAGATTCAATAAGGTGAACTCCCAAACTGGCTAGTTGATTGTCACGACCCAAAATCCCATTCGAGCAGGACTGGCACCCAAAGCCAATATGGCTCGAGAGAACCAATCTTTGCTCTTGAACATTCATATGCATATCTTTGTATGAACCTTAATATCCTCATGCAACTATGCGGAAGTCATGAATCATGGAAACATATGTTATAAATATGTATATAAAACTTGGCCGTTGGGGCCATCACGTCTAACTGAACGTACATATATGATATCCATATACCCACATATGTCTACAAAAGCCTCTAACAGATGCATTTACCAGACCAACTAAAAGTTGGGACAAGTCCCTGCTTTATACAAAGTTTACAACATCAAAACGACTGTACAACTGTGACTCAAAAAGTCCCGAAGCAACTGGGGCTCACTAAAGATCTGCAAATAACTGTCCATCTACTGTGGAGGTCTACTAATGCCTGCACCTGCAACATGTAAGGTAAGTCCCCCGAGGAGGTCAGTACGAAGAATGTACTGAGTATGTAAGGCTCATAAGAAATCATCATACATCATAACAACAATAATGGAGTCAATATAAGAGAAATGGTAAGTGTGAATAAACTCTCTTTTTGTATGTGAGGAGATTATGAATATTTCTACTGTTATTGAAATTTACCATCCTCTATATACCCCCTTATTCGAGAGAGAGTTACTTTTACTCAAGAGACTTGCCTCCAAGAGATTCTTTATACGCAATAGATTCTTTCTTGCTTTTATGCTCATCATCATTATTATTCGTCTTCTTGGTTAGCATACATCCATAACTACATCCACTCTTTGGTGGGATAGTAACTACATCAACTCTACGGTGGGTAAATTACTACATCCACGCTTTGGTGGGTAAATTGTGGGATCGACCCACGCTAGGTGTTATTTTCAACCCTGGGCTGCCACCCGAGATTACTCATCGATTATACATCATTTCTGATTTGGGAGAGATTGATTCATTCACTTAGGAGAGATTGATTCATTCACTTATGAGAGATTGATATATTGAGGATCATGATAATATATAATACCGGGCCTCCACCTTCGGTGGGTTAGAAATGACATAGAATAATATTGGGATTATTCCACATTGAACTTATACCCTCTAGAATGTGATCCATACTCAATGAAACGTATAGAACCATATGCATTACTTCTTTACAATCTTATACCCCTTTACTAGGTTATGAGAATGGCACGTTAAGGATCATGACATTAAAGCACACACTTAAATACACATATCACTTCACTCCTTTACTTCATGATATTGACACTTTAACTTGTGAGGGATATATATATCAACTTGCACGTCACCTCTCTTATTACTCCTCTGAGATCAATACTTTTATTTATGAAAGATTGGTCCAATGATAATCATCATATTATTGGATGTTAGATCATGACATGATTGGAAAATGCTATTCAAGCATAAATAGATTCTCTTACATCTTACTCTATTTGAGATGGTTCTTTTAGAACTTTCAACGTTATGACATCTTTGGAACTTCAATCAATGAACAAGAGATAAATAAACCATAAGTCATCTAAGAATAATGAATAAAAATATACGTTACCCTAAATTGATATACTTCAAACCTCTCAGAATTGAGATACGGCTTTGTAGACACCCTTAGAACGACCTGCTCTGATACCACTTTTGTCATGACCTGATATCCCATTCGGGCCAAACTGGCACCCGAAGCCGATATGGCTCGAGAGAACCAATCTTTGCTGTTGAATATTCGTATGCATATCTTCGTATGAACCTTATTATACCTCATACAACTATGCGGAAGTCATGAATCATGGAAACACATGCTATAAACATATATATAAAACTTGGCTGTTGGGGCCATCACGTCTAACTGAACGTACATATCTTATATCCATATACCAACATATGTCTACAAAAGCCTCTAACAAATGCATTTACTAGACCAACTAAAAGTCGGAACAAGTCCCCTCTTTATACAAAATTTACAACATCAAAATGACTGTACAACTGTGACTCGGAAAGTCCCGAAGCAACTGGGGCTCACCAAAGATCTGCAAATAACTGTCCACCTACTGTGGAGGTCTACTAATGCCTGCACCTGCAACATGTAAGGTAATTCCCCCGAGGAGGTCAGTACGAAGAATGTACTGAGTATGTAAGGCTCATAAGAAATCATCATACATCATAACAACAATAATGGAGTCAATATAAGAGAAATGGTAAGTGTGAATAAACTCTCTTTTTGTATGTGAGGAGATTATGAATATTTCTACTGTTATTGAAATTTACCATCCTCTATATACCCCTTATTCGAGAGAGAGTACTTTTACTCAAGAGACTTGTCTCCAAGAGATTCTTTATACGCAATAGATTCTTTCTTGCTTTTACGCTCATCATAATTATTATTCATCTTCTTGGCTAGCATACATCCATAACTACATCCACTCTTTGGTGGGTTATTAACTACATCCACTCTCCGATGGGTAAATTACTATATCCACACTTTGGTGGGTAAATTACTACATCCACGCTTTGGTGGGTAAATTGTGGGATCGACCCATGCTAGGTGTTCTTTTCACCCCTGGGCTGCTACTCGAGATTACTCATTGATTATACATCATTTATGATTTGGGAGAGATTGATTCATTCACTTAGGAGAGATTGATATATTGAGGATCATGATAATATATAATACCAGGCCTCCACCTTCGGTGGGTTAGAAATGACATAGCATAATATTGGGATTATTCCACATTGAACTTATACCCTCTAGAGTGTGATCCATACTCAATGAAACGTATAGAACCATATGCATTACTTCTTTACAATCTTATACCCCTTTACTAGGTTATGAGAATGGCACGTTAAGGATCATGAAATTAAAGCACACACTTAAATACACATCTCACTTCACTCTTTTACTTCATGAGATTGACACTTTAACTTGTGAGGGATATATATATTAACTTGCACGTCATCTCTCTTATTAATCCTATGAGATTGGTACTTTTATTTATGAAAGATTGGTACAATGATAATCATCATATTATTAGATGTTAGATCATGACATGATTGGAAAATGCTATTCAAGCATAAATAGATTCTCTTACATCTTACTCTATTTGAGATTGTTCTTTTAGAACTTTCAACGTTATGACATCTTTGGAACTTCAATCAATGAACAAGAGATAAATGAACCATAAGTCATGTAATAATAATGAATAACAATATACGTTACCCTAAATTGATATACTTCAAACCTCTCGGAATTGAAACAAGCCCAATGTCAATAGGAACAATATGTTGTAGAAGGATATGGAAAGAGTAACCTTACATACCTTGTATTCTCAATGCAATTCTACAATCTTAAGTGTGCATACAATAGTCCCACTCCATCCTTATGTTTCACTCTACAACACAAGTACATAATGTAACCAACATTAACCACCAATTACCTTACAAATGCATGTAACGTTAATGAGTTACATGTTTGCCTTTAAACATGCCATTTCCCCTTGACAAAACCATTGATTAAATTATTATTCCAAAAATCCCACAATATTCCCAACATTGACCAATACATGATAATCAATACATTTCACCACAACACTTCTCCTTTACACTCTCTTATCCACACCATATCACAAATAATCCATCAATTCACCTTAATACACTTCATAGCACATATCAGCCAAAATCCCATAATTTACTCTTATAGAAAAATAACAAGTTTAATAACAAAATCACACCATACATGTTCATATTTTATCCATACCATGCTCTTTCATCAAAGTCACAAGTCATAATTCAAGCTTGAATCTCATGGATCACAAATCTTATATAAAAACACAAAATACCATGTTCAACACTTTGAAGCATAAACAACATGATTTACATACTATCCCATGCATATAATATATTAATCCATAACAATAATCACTTACCCAAGCTTGAAAAATGATGATCTTGCTCCAAAAGTGGGCTTTGAGTTCTTAGGGTTTGGGAGAAAAATAGATGAGAAACATCTAGAAAGCATGAGAGTTTCTAATGAATAAAATCTGATTTTTTTGGTCCCTTTAATAAGCCTTAAGTCCATCCTTATTCATTGAATGTGGTATTCTAGAAGGTCAAGGCAAGAATGGGTCTTTTGACCCATTTTGGCCCATGTTTTCTTCTCATTTTGGGCCTCTTGTTGGGCCCAATTCACTTAACCCAATAAAATCAATAATTTCTCGTGTTTAAATCATCTCATACATTTTAAAACAATATTACCACTCACGCTATTCATATCCGTAGCCTCAATCCCAAAAACAAGCAATTCTAGCCACGTATGGCTTATTTTGACTACAAGGGTAAAATCGTCATTTTGATGCCAAATTCGTCCTCAAGTAATTTTATCATACCAATATAATACTTTACTCATTTCATGTATATGCTCATGGTTGTAGAAGAAACATGCAAAAAATTGGCTCAATACGTCCCCGGGCACCCTTGGGACTTAAAAAAATTTCCAACTTTGAAAAGTGGACAAAACCAGCGTGGCACGCCCTTGGGCGCGCCATCTTGCTGCCTATGGACTAAAAATTTTAGCCCATAGCGGCGTGGCACGCCCTCTGTCACGCCCCTCCCTTAGTTTTTTTGAAAATTTCATTTTTCGACTTCTCTTCGCGGGTTTGGTTAGATACTTCAAGTCCTATTCTTTACCTTACTTCTTACCTTTAATATACCTTGTTTGAAGGTCCTCTTAGCCTCATTTTGAACCCCACAAATGCTCCATAAAAATCACAAAACACCTTCTACGAGGGGTTAATCACATGTACAAGGCCAAATTTTGATTTTTCCCATCACTAACATTACAAATTATATACTCATGGCATCTCGACACCTAAGTAACCATTGTTCAACGTCGTCACATAGGGTTGGGAGTATACGGGGTGTTACATTGATGTAGATCTTTGATTATCTCTTGCTTTTCAGTCAACTGACCACTCTTACTTTCTACTGCCTTGCAGCTCAATGCATCAGCTAGCACATTTACTTTGCCTGGCTGATAGAGAATATCAATATCGTAGTCTTTCAAGAGCTCTAACCACCTTCGTTGCCTCAAATTGAGTTCCTTATGCTTCAATATATATTGCAAACTTTTGTGATCAATATAGATATCAACATGTACTCCGTACAAATAATGACGCCATATCTTTAAAGCAAAAACCACCGCTGCTAATTCAAGATCATGTGTGGGATAATTTTTCTTATATGGCCGCAACTGTCGTGCGGCATATGCTATGACATTACTGTGTTGCAAAAATACACATCCGAGGCCAACCCCGAAAGCATCACAATACACTGCATAACCTTCGGTGTCATCAGGAAGTACTAAAACTGGTGTGGAGGTTAATTTATCTTTCAACTTTTGGAAGCTTTTCTCACATGCATCATTCCACTGAAATTTAACTGCCTTATGTGTAAGCTTTGTTAATGGTGCATCAATGGAGGAAAAACCTTCCACAAATCTTATGTAATAACCTGCCAGCCCAAGAAAACTACAAATCTCTGTGGGTGTCGTACGTCTTGGCCAATTTTTCACTGCTTCAATCTTTTGTGTATCAACCTGTATTCCTTCATCGGACACAATGTGACCCAAGAATGCGACTGATTTTAACCAAAACTCACATTTGGAGAACTTTGCATACAACTTACGCTCAGGGAGAATCTGTAACACCCGCCGTAAGTGATTAGCATGGTCCTCTGGTGATCTTGAATAAACCAGAATTTCATCTATAAATACCATCACGAACACGTCTATAAATGGATTAAACACCCTATTCATCAAATCCATGAACACAGCTAGTGTATTTGTTAGTCCAAATGACATAACTAAAAATTCATAATGGCCATACCGTGTTTGGAAAGCTGTCTTGGGTATATCTTCTTCTCTAACTCTGACTTGGTGGTAACCCGACCTCAAGTCAATCTTTGAAAAACACCTGGCACCCTGTAACTGATCAAACAAATCACCAATTTGAGGGAGGGGATATTTGTTCTTGATCGTTACCTTATTCAATTGCCGATAGTCGATGCACATTCTCAACATGCCATCTTTCTTCCGTACAAATAATACCGGTGCATCCCACGGGGACATACTAGGCCTGATGAAGCCCTTGTACAGCAAATCTTTCAACTGCTCCTTCAATTCACGCAGTTCTGCTGGAGCCATTCTATATGGAGGAATAGAGATAGGCTGAGTGCCTGGGATCACATCAATGCCAAACTCTACTTCCCGTTCTGGGGGTAAGCCTGGAAGATCCTCTGGAAATATATCAAGAAATTCATTGACTACTGGAACCGACTGTGGAGTTAGTGGTTCCACATCATTATCTTTCACTCGTACTAAATGACATATGTACCCCTTGGCAATCATTTTCCTTGCTTTCAAATAGGAAATAAATTTTCCTCTTGGTGCTCCCACATTACCCTGCCATTCAAGAACATTTTCTTGCGAAAAACAAAAATTCACCTTCTTGGCCCGGCAATCTACCGTGGCATAACAAGAGGCCAACCAATCCATCCCCATTATTACATCAAAATCTGCCATGTCTAATTCAATGAGGTCGGCCAGTGTATCATGACCACACACAGTTACCACACAATTACGATATACTCTTTTTGCAACAATATATTCACCAACTGGTGTAGACACTTCAATTGACTTAATTAATGATTCTAGTGCTTTTGCAAATTTCGTAGCAACCAATGGAGTAACATAGGAAAATGTAGAACCTGGGTTAATCAATGCATATACATTATATGAAAATATGGATAATGTACCTATGAAGACATCAAGAGAAGCCTCTGAATTTTGTCGGTCCACTAAAGCATAAGTGCGATTCTGGACCCCACTAGTACTGGCTGCTCCTCTGGCACCTCTACCACGACCAACAGACTGCACACCTCGGCCTAAAGAAGAAACCGATGATGATGATGCAACAGTCGATCCTGCCGGTAGTGCTATACCACCCATGCTCCTCTGGGGACACTCTTTCATCATATACCCCGTCATACCACACCAAAAGCAAGAATTTATCCCCACTCGGCATGTACCTGCATGAATACACCCGCAGTGCTGACACTGCTGACGAGGAAAACCTTCTACCTGTGATCCGTGAACTCCACTACCCTGCCCAGATGGACAACCTCTAAACCCTCGGAACTGAGAGTGAGCACCTGCTGTAGAATAAGAGAACTATGGTCTAGGTGGTCTAGGAAACATACGAGGCCTAGATCCTCCTTGGGACATCACAGATGGTCCCATAGGTCTAGCCCTTTTGGACTGTCCTCTGTCAAATTCATGTACCCTTCTTCTCTGTCTTTGATCTTCCATTTTCTGGGCGAAGGCTTGTATTCTAGCTATGTCCATATCCTTATTCAAGGCAGCAATGGTGCAATCCCTTACCAAATATGGCTCTAATCTATCCACGTATCCATGGACTCTGTCTATCATCGTAGCTACCACATGTGGAGCATATCGAGCCAAGGAATTATATTGCAAACTATATTCCCTAACGCTCAGATTTCCCTGTCGGAGATTTAGAAATTAATCTGCACGTGCCTCCCAAATCTCATAGGGAAGATAGTGATCAAGGAATGCTACATTAAATTCTTCCTAATTTGGTGGCATTGCACCGATACCACGAGACTTCTTCCAATCTTCGTACCACAATATCGCCTCTCCTTTCAACCTATACACAGTAAGTTTGACTGTTTCAACCCCAGTCACGTGCATAACTTCCAGATCCCTCTGAATTTGATCCACGAAGTCCTATGGATCTGCTTTCGAATCTGACCCAGTGAATATAGGAGGGTCCAGTTTCAGAAAATCTTGTGTTCTGTGACTCGCCACTCTAGCCGCATCATCCTCATTTGTCGTCAGACCAGCTCGTCCTTGACTTTTTGCTGCCACTAACTGCGTCAACATATGTACTGCATTCCTTAGATCCTGATCTGTGGCATTCATTGGTGGTTCTGCGGGTACTTTTCTACCGATTGGCTCTTTCAGAGCTGGAAAAGTAGAAGAAGACCGTGACGAAATTTCAGCATTTGCTCCACCTTGACTAGCTTGGTCAGGTGGTAATCTAATCATTCCTTCTCCAGCAGGCATATCTACCTGCTTACCTTTACCTCTACCTCTTCTTGTGATCGGCATTGTTACTATATCAAAGAAAGACACTTACCATGGTCAGATACAATTCGACTTACAACACTGCCTCTATTGCACGATCTAGAAGTGAAGAAAAGAAACAACATCCTAAATGTCCCATAGCCTCCTACTTATAAATGTGGTGCACAACACATCGATAAGTAAGACTCTACTCAGACATGGCTTTGTAGACAACCTTAGAACGACCTGCTCTGATACCACTTTTGTCACGCCCCGAATCCCATCGGGACAGATTGGCACCCATAGTCGATAAGTCCCGGGAGAACCAAGCTTTGCTTCTATTCGTTCATATGCATGCCATAAGAAACACCATTATCACGTAAGAGCTTAGAAATGCTAAAAATGGAATTCATGAAACATGTGATATATATATATATATATATATATATATGAAACTTGGCTTTCGAGGCCATCAAGTCAAAACGTCATGTACCTCTTACATTCATACACCCACATACGTCTACAAAAGCCTCTAACAGATGCATTTACCAAAACTAACTAAAATTCGGGACAAGTCCCCGCTTTATACAACATGTACAATACCAAAACATATGTACAACTGTTACTCGAAGAAGCCCCGAACTAACTGGAGCTCACCAATGATCCGCAAACAACTAACAACCTACTGTGGAGGCCTACTAGCACCTGCGCCTACAGCAAGTAAGGTAAGTCCCACAAGGAACGTCAGTACGAAGAATGTACTGAGTATGTAAGGCTCATAAGAAACTGTATGATATGTAAATACGTCAATGAACTCAATATAAATGAATGACCAATATAGATAAGTCACTATTCTGTACTTTGGAAACCATGTGTATTTCATTAATTTCTTTGCTTCTTTACTTCTATGATTTGTTCATCATCACTTGTGTCACTATGTACCCGGGCCCCGACTGATCAGTGGGTCTTTACATAACATAATGTTATGTTGGGATCGACTCAAGCTAAGGTTTATGCCTCTAGAGCTACCACCCATGAATCAATATATCGGGTTCGGCTCTAGCTAGGTTATTACCTCTAGAGCTGCCACCCATAAAACAACACATCAGGTTCGACTCGAGCTAGGTTATTACCTCTAGAGCTACCCCCTATCAGGATCAGTCCGAGCTAGGCTTATGCCTCTAGGACTACTCCCTGATCCAACAATATCGGGATCGGCTTGAGCTAGGATTTTGCCCCCAAAGGTACCACCCGTACTCCATCATTAACCACATATGCATTACTTTGTTCTTTATCTTTGAGATTGATACAATGATAGTCATAATATTATTGGAAACATAACATTGTTGGAACCATTGGGACAATAATTCATGAATAAGAGACATGTGTATAACCACTATTGAAACTTTGGAACACAACCTTATTGGGCTTTTGGAACATTAGTCAATGAATATGAGACATGTGAATCACAAGTGATCAATGAGTAGGAAACATGTGATAATTACAACTGATAACTGGATATAGGATACCTTAGCACATTTTGGGATAGTACAAGTGTAATGTCAAAGTGAATACTATGTGCTGCAGAAAGATACGGACAGAGTAACCTTACATACCTTGTATTCTCAATACAAATATACAATCTTAGATGTTCATACAATAGTCCCGCTCCTTCCTTATGTTTCACTCTACAACACAAATACGTAATGGAGTTCACATTAACCATTAAATACCTTACAAATGCATATGACGACAATGAGTTACATGTTTGCCTTTAAAATGTCATTTCATTCTCTACAATACCATTTATGGCATTGCCATACCAATAATACCCCAATCATTCCATACATTGACCACAACATCATATCCCAATAGCATTTTACAACAAAGCCTCTCCTTTACACTTTCTCATTCACACCATATCACAATTAATCCATCAAGTCACCTTAATACACCTCATAGCACATATTGGCCAAAATCCCATAAATTACATGTATGGAAAAATAACAAGTTTAATAACATAATCACACCATACATGTTGATATTTCATCCATACCATGCTCTTTCATCAAAATCACAAGTCATATTTCACGTTTAAATTCCATAGATGACACATCTTTTACAAAAACACAAAGTGTCATGTTCAACACTTCCAAGCATAACCAACATGATATACATACTCTCCCATGCATATAATATATTAATCCATAAGAATAATCACTTACCCAATCTTGAGAAATGATGATCTTGCTCCAAAAGATGGCTTAGGGTTCTTAGGGTTTGAGAGATATGTTTGAGAAAATATCTAAAAGGCATGAGAGTTACAAATGAATAAAATCTGATTTTTGGGTCTTTATATAGTCCTTGGGGTCATCCTTAGCCACTCTTGGCATTTAATGCTATGTTTGGCTTAGTCAATGGAAGAATGGGTCATTTGACCCATTCTTGGCCCATGTTTTCTTCCTCATTTTGTGCTTTTATTGAGCTAGCCCAAATCACTTAACCTAATAAAATCAATAATTTCTCATGTTTAAATCATTTCATACGTGTTACAACAATATTCCCACTCACGCTATTTATATCTGTAGCCTCAATTCCAAAAACAAGTGATTCTAGCCACGTATGACTTATTTTGACCGAAAGGGTAAAACCATCATTTGGATGCCAAATTCGTCCACGAATAATCTTATCAAATGGAATGCTAATTACTTCAATTATTCCATGTATAGGATCGTGGTTGTAGAAGGAATATGGCAAAAAGCGGCCCGGTACGTCCCCGGGCACTCTTGGGACTTAGAAAAATTTCCAACTTTTGAAAGGTGCGCACAAGCAGCCTGGCATGCCCTTGTGCGCTCCACCTTGCTGCTTGTGCCCAAAAAATTTGGGCAATAAGCAGCCTGTCATGCCCTCTGGCGCGCCTGGCCCTTATTTTTTTTAAAAAATTTCGTTTTCGACTTTTCTTTGCGGGTTCGGTTAGATACTTCAAGTTCTATTCTTTAACTTACTTCTTACCTTTAATATCCTTTGGTTGGAGGTCCTCCAAGTCGCGCCCCTAAGTCCTACGAGGCGTGATTGGCACCCGAAGCCGATATGGCCTGAGAGAACCAATCTTTACTTCTGTACATTCGTATGCATATCCTCGTATGAATCTTATTATACCTCATGCAACTATGCAGAAGTCATAAACATGGAAACATACGCCATATCTATATATAGATGAAACTTGGCCGTTAGGGACATCAAGTCAAAACGGACATTCATCTCTTACATTCACATACCCACATATGTCTACAAAAGCCTCTAACTGATACAGTTACAAGACCATCTAAAAGTCGGGACAAGTCCCCGCTTTATACAACATTTACAACCTCAAGATAACTGTACAACTGTGACTCGAAAAGTCCCGAAGCAACGGGGGCTCACCAAAGATCCGCAAATACTGTCAACCTACAGTGGAGGTCTACTAGTGCCTGCACCTGCAACATGTAAGGTAAGTCCCTCGAGGGGGTCAGTACGAAGAATGTACTGAGTATGTAAGGCTTATAAGAAACTACATCATACATGAGAATGTCAATGGAATAAAATATGAGAGAATATTCAATGTAGATAAACCATCATTTTAAATGTGGAAACATGTATATTGATTCTGTTATTGTTATTTTAGATCACTCATTTACATCCTTATTATTCATAGAATATCTTTCATACACATCTTCACTCAAGGGAATTTTCCTTCACTCAAGAGATTTTTCTCCTCTTTTCAAGAGATTCTTCTATTCAAGGGATTCGTTTATTCAAGAGTTTTAGATTAATAATATAACATACATCCTCTCTATTGGTGGGAGAACATACATCCACTCTATGGTGGGAGAACATACATCCACTCTATGGTGGGAGAAAATGACGGGATCGACCCATGCTAGGTGTTCTTTTCACCCCTGGGCTGCCACCCGAGAATTCTTATCAATTAAATATCTTCTTATTCTTATTCTTCTTGGAAAAGGTTGATTTATTCACTTATGAGAGATTGATATACTCACTTATGAGAGATTGATACATTGAGGATCATGACACTATTTGAACCACACAAATATTACTTCACTCCTTGACTTCATGAGATTAACACCTTAACTTGGGAGGGGTAGATATATTAGCTCGCACATTACCTCCTCACTACTCTTATGAGATCTTATGAGATTGGTACAAACATAATCATAATATTACTTAGACTCTGGAACATGACATGATTGTAAATACTATTCAAGCCTAAATAGACTCTCTTTACATCTCTTCTCTCTTTGAAATAGTTCTTTTAGAAATTTCAACGTTATGACATCTTTGGAACTCCAGTCAATGAATAAGAGATAAGTGAATCATCATTCATCTAAGAATAGGACACATATTAATAACAATATACCTCAACCTGAACTGGGATACTTTGGAACACTTCTGATACGAGTAAGTACCATAACAAGGTAAATATTCTATACTGCAGAAAAATACGGAAAGAGTAACCTTACATACCTTGTCGTCTTAATACGAATACACAAGCCTATATGAAGATAGAATAGTCCAGCTTCCTCTTTATGTTTCACTCTACAATACAAGCACATGCCAAAGCTTACATTAGCAACTAGTTACTATACAAGCGTACAAAACCATAATGAGCTATATGACTGTCGTATAACGTCATGTCACCCCACACAATACAATCCACTGCATTCTCATACCAACGACACCATAACATTCCACACATTGTCCAAGATATCATACATCAATAACATTTTACACCAAGTTTACGCTTTACACTTCCTCATTAACACTACGTTACCTTTTCTCCGTCAAGTCACTCGATAGCTTTCACAATAACACTTTAACATCATTAAATATTTTATTCCATTAAAAATACCTCCGGGATACTCCTTTATAGTCATTTAAAAGGTACCATAAGTTGATAATTACATCCATGAAGGGTATAGGGGTTTCGGGGGCCCAAAGGGATGCAAAAACAAGCAATTCGGAGTTCTGGGCGGACTTGATAAGACACCTGCGCCCGAAGGTGGCTGACCTGCATCCGCAGGTGACCTTTGGCAGTAGCCAGAGGCACCTGCGTTGGCACCTGCGCCCGCAGGTGCTTCGTCTGCGAGGGCGGGTGCCCGTTTCGGCCAAAAAGGGTCTCTTTTGGGTATTTTTATGCAATGAATGGTCCATGATCATAAATAAACTCCTATTAACATATGTTATATCATATTAGATGCCAAAAATCATCCATGGTTTTACAACACACATGAACATCACCAAAACCACACTTTTCCTTCAATACACCACCAAATCCATGCACAATTTTGCAATAACAATTCCAAACATTATACACAAGGTTAAAACAAGGTAAGACTATAATCACATCTCACATGTCAATATTGAATCCATCAAGTTCACTTCCTTCAAGACCACAAGCCTATGTTCAAGTTTACAAGGAAAAACCATCCTCCGATTTAGCAAACACAAATTGTTTTGCACATAGTGAACTTCTCATACTTCACCAACATAACCAACATGATATGAACCATATTCAATGAATAAAATATATTAAACCATAATAATATAAACTTACCAAGTCTTGCAAGATGATGATCTTGGTCCAAGGGATGAAGGATTAGGGTTTGTATGAGATAAGGATGTGTTGAGAAAATTCTAGAAAAGGCATGGGTGTAACAAATGAATAAAATCTGATTTTCCCTCATATATATAGTCCCCTAATGGTCATTTATTCACCAAACACTTGGTCCAATCATGATATAGCAACTTGGTCTTGCATGAATGGGTCAAGAATGGGTCATTCCTTCATTTGGGCCATGTATTTATATGATTTTTGGGCCTCCATTGAGCCCAATGGCTCAAGACTCATATAAGCCCCAACAAATAAATGAATAATTCATCAAATCTATCATGTTTAATTAATTCCATAAATGTACACGTAGTCATATAGGTTCGACAACATACGGGGTGTTACACCTCCCACGAGGGTCTAATCCCATGTACTAGGCCCAATATCCATTACCTCCCCAATAACATTACAACATACATACTTTTGTCTCTCGACACTTAAGTATACATTGTTTAATCGTCGTCAAGTAGGGTTTGGTAGGTACGGGGTGTTACACTCCAAGCCTCTTTTTTAACCCCACAAATGTTCCATGAAGTCACAAAACACTTCCTACAAAAGTCTAATCACATGTACGAGGGCCAATATCAACTATCTCATCAATAACATTACAAAATACATACTTGTGCCTCTCGACACCTAAGTAAACATTGTTCAACGTCATCAAGTAGGGTCAGGAAGGTACGGGGTGTTACAAGACACCTCTCTCTTGGAGGTATTTTCACAATTTTGCCAAAAGTGGGGTCCTCCACAATATGGACATGGGTCATCAATATAAGACTTGCAACCACCTTGCTCATTTTCATCCCAAGATGCCATAGTAACTAGTATAACAAAACAAAAATCTAACTAACACAAGAAATAAAATAGAATCACAAACACATATTTACTAGTTCGAATCAAAGCAAGTAAGCTAAAATTCCAAACTAACTCAATAAGCCAAATTGTTCACCGGTAATGGTGCCATTTATGACAATGCTCAATTATACCCACAAAAAGATATACACAGTCGTTAGCAATATATTTACACAACTATAGATTTGGGGTCGATCCCACGAGGAATAATGTGACTAGCACTTGAGAAAATAAGGAACTAGAGTAAATCACTCTAATCCAAACAATGGATACAAGTATTTTTTTGGGAGGGGGGGTGTATTTTTTTTTTGGGGGGGGGGGGGGGGTTTAATATAAAAATGAAACAAGAGTAGCACCAATTATAATATGAATAAATTTATCAATGACTTTCACAAATGAGGGAAAATAAGGGGATTGATAATGGAAAATCAATTCTATCAATGATCCATTGTATTTAAATCAAGTACTCACAATTGATCACTGATTTAGCAAATTAACATTGGATTTGAAATTACCCACCAATGTCTCTCGACCATTGAGGATTTAGTCCTCACTTGTTCTCTCGAACCAAGCTAAAAAACATTAATCACAAAATAAATTTTAGGCTACACTAGGATTTTACTATCTCTACCTCGAATCCATTAGATGAGGTTTACATCTCCAAATCGTACTAAATTAACCTTTTCTGACCTCGATTAACTCTTTCAAGCTTAATCGAAGTAAATGGGTGAGTTCTCGAGTTAGCTACTCCCTTCAGAAATCAATAAAACATGAGATTGATTTAGATAAACACAAACCCATTTTATAAACTAATGAGAATTCAATTAATACAAAAGCATAAGATAAAATCAAAACCCAAATATTGTTATTTTTCCAACTTAATAGTAGAAATAAAAATTAACAACTACACCAAAATATAGTCAATACAAAGTAAGGAAATGAATAAAGGATTAAGAATTTGTCACTGCAAAGATTCCAAATCTTCACCCCAAGGGTATTGGTTGAATAACCCTAGTCTCCAAGCTTGAGAAACTAGCTAAAGATGATTATCTTAGAGGTTTGGATTGAGTTTTATGCATTTTGGGATAGAGAGAGAGAGTGAATTTACACGTCTAGCCTTGAACAGTGCCCCGATTACCGCTTTGTCGGTCAGAAGGCCGCTTAAGTGGCTTTGTTGACTTTGACTTGACTGCTTAAGTGGTCAAAATGGCCTTTTTAGCGACAGGTAATTGGATGCTGACTAATGCTTAAGCGCTCTTAAGGCTACTTTAGAGTATGTTGACCTAGTCGATTGAATTCTGCTTAAGCGGTTCTGTGTCTGCTTTAGCTGTACCTGAGGGGGCTTGAACCTTGACCTTTATTCATCTCCTTATTTTCAGCTCTTTTTCCTTTTGATTCTAGTTCTTTTCATCCAAACTCCTTCTAAACCTCAAAATACCTAAAATCAACACTATTCAAATGATAATTAGCCCCGTACAATAGATTAACAACATAAAATCATAAGAAAAGAGACACAAATAAGTAGCAATGGTGCCACTTATCAATGACACAAATATAATCTCTACATACCTGTTTGAACATGTCACACTAAAGGAATTGAAAATCCAATTTACACGACCTATTTTGAACATAACATGCCACTTTGAAGGGGTTGATTGCTCAATGTGTCTCATTCAAATGCGGACAAACTATTTTGAATATATTGTGCCACTTTAAAGGGGGTTTGAAAGGCGGATTACCTATCTTGGATGTATTGTGACACTTTGAATGGGGTGAGTACCCAACATATCTCATTGGAAGGAAAACAACCAATCTTGATTGCAATATGTCACTTTGAATGGGGTGACTTCCCAATGTATCTCATTGAAAGGCGAACGACCTATCTTGAATGCATTATACCACTTTGAGTGGGGTGACGGACCAACATATCTCATTGAAAGACGATTGACCTATCTTGAATATAGTTTGCCAGTTTGAATGGGGGGATGGCCTAATATGTCTCATTGAAAGGTGGAAGACCTATTTTGAATATAAGATGCCACTTTGAATGGGGTGACTGCCCAACGTGTCTTATAACCAACTCATTTTAATATGTCACAACAAAAGAGGTGAAAATCTAATTATAAACGCAATATGTCCTTATTAACGGGGTAACTTCCCAACATGTCTCAAAACTACATGCACTAAACTTATTAGTAGCAAATGCAATATAAGGGCAACAATGAATTGTGCAAACTTTATTTCAATAAGTCACAACAAAGGATGTGATGGTCCATAACATGTCATGCTGAAGAAGGTGAAGATCCATAGTATAATAGCATGCCACTCTAAAGCAGGTGATGGCCCATTACATAAAAACATTCCACTTTAGAGGGGGTGACATTTTATAATATGTTACGCTGAAGGAGGTGACGCTCCATAATATAAAAATGTCATGTTGAAGGAGATGACGATCTACACTATGATAGCACATCACACTAAAGGAGGTGATGGTCCATAATAATATGTCACTCTAAACGAGGCGACGATCCATAATAATATGTCACACTAAAGAAGGTAACGACCCGTAATAGCATGCCACCTCCAATAAAGTGATGATCTAATTCATCTTCTTAAGGGGTATAAAACCCAAATATAATAAGATATATCACCTCAAATGAGGTGACAGTCTGGTATGTCTTCTTGAAAGGGTGGATGCCCCAAATATAATAAGATATTTCACATTGAACAAGGTGACAGTCTGGTATAGCCTCTTAAAAGGATGGATGACCCATTTATAATAAGATATGCCACGTCGAGTGAGGTAACAGTATGGTATGTCCTCTTGAAAGTGTGGATTCCCTAAATATAATAAAATAGTCACCTTGAACCAGGTGACAGTCTGGTATGTCCTCTTGAAAGGGTGGATGACGTAAATATAATAAGATATGTCACCTCGAACAAGGTGACAATGTTGTATGTCCTCTTAAAAGGGTGAAAGACCCAAATATAATAAGATATTTAACCTTGAATGCGGTGACTGTCTGGTATGCCCTTTTAAAAGGGTGGATGACCCAAATATAATAACATATGTCACCTCGAACAAGGTGACTGTCTGATATGTCCTATTGAAAAGGTGGATGACCTAAATACATAGCATTTCCTATGAGGATGAGCATTGATTTGTTTAGAATAATAATCAAAACAAATATCAAAGATAGAGAGTAAGATTGCAGTATAGTTATCTGGATTGTGCCTGTGGATGGCTTTGTCACTTGATATATTTGGTTATCATCAGTGACCTTTTCATTCCTACACTCACAAAATTTTGTCAGTTTTTGAAACAAAGAGATTAACGTATATTGAACCATGTGAACGTGTCATAACGATTTGATAACTATAATAAAGCATATGATCCCAGAAAAATGCATCGAGAGGGATTTTGATATTGATTAAAAGCTCTTAATGGCCGATTAGGGATTTTATGTAAGGTGTATCCCTACTTCAATTCGAATATCTTATAGAGAGAGAATTTGTTGATGAGCAATATTTTAAAATCTTCAAGTTGAATAATGATTTTGAAATCGTTGAACCATTGTAAAAAGTTGCACTTGTTTCCAGTACAAGGTAACTTAATTGAAATAGTTTGAAAGAAATAAAGAGTTGACTGGTTCAAGAACATGCCTCAATTTCCTTTCTGAGGGTGTGTAGTTTGAAACAGTAGGGAGACTGAATCTTTATGTAGGATTTCCTACGTATCTTACTGGAATAAGAATTAGGTCAGACATAGTTTGGGCCTAAAACTGATGGAATTGCAAAGAACATATGATTTAGAAGGACGAAGAATTAGAGTCGTCAATATGTAAGGTAAGGTAAGAGTAGATGTGTTGAATTTGATCCTTTGCATCAGGAATCTTTTGAAGGACTTGTGCATGTCCGGTGATCTTCTAGATTAATTCCTCTAATTGTGAAAGAACCTATAAGTATTTGTCCTATAATGTCACTTGGATAGCTCAAACGCAATCATTAATAACATAATAATTTGTTGTAATTAAGCTAAGAATGTAAAGTATCATAGAGTTAAAGATAAATCCGGTTGGCTCATGACGACTTGGAGATAGTGATTTGGATAATATCTCTACGTCTTAGTCATTATGCCCAACCATTTCCCTACAAAATTCAGAGAAAGTGTTAGAAATCATAATAAAGTAATAAAAATAAATCAAGAGATAAAGTGAGAAGAGAAATTGTCTGGATTATTATTGAAAGACCATGGTGGTTTTAGTAATGCCCTTTGTAATGCTTGAAAGTCTCAACGTTGTCATCTTTGTGACTCTATCTTTCCTGCATCTAAAGAAAAATTCTTAGTTTTTTAGAGACTGTTTTATGCTGGCTTTGCCTTTCTGTTGATGCTCCTTCTTATGCTGGTCGAAAACTCACTTGATCTCAAATTGTAGATTTATTGAAATTTTTTAGGAACTTCCTCAAAAATTCTACCCCAGTCTAGAAAAAACTCTTGATCTTTTGTTGTCTCTTAGTATGGAATGTTTTAAAATCCCCTCAAAAATTGTGTCCCGGTTGCATCCTCAACAAATTCTAGTGCTTAATCTTGTTGCAAATGTCAAATCCATAGAATTTTTGAGACCTTCTCAAAAATTCAAACTTGACTTTCTGGAAGAAATTTTATTCAAGTGAATTTTTGAGTTCCTTTCAAAAATTCTACCCCAGTTTCCATTATAAAGGTAAATAGAGATCTTACAGAGAATATGACCGAGTCGATATGACACCTATGTATCCTGTTGAGGTAGGAATCAGGTGAAACATGGTTCCAAGTACAAAGCAAAAGGATATTGATTTTTTTAATAATGCAACTGAAGCCGATAAGGCCGCCTATTCCACTAGGGAAATCAAGTCAAATGTAGTTCATTACAACTAAAAGTGCGATTACGAGGAAATCAAACCATAAAATACGATTACAAGGAAATAAAGAGAAACAATGCTACTACAAGGAAACAAAGCGATAAAATTCAATTACAAGGAATAAAAACAATAACTTCAAAATAAAAGGTCGAAAGACACTAAAAGTGCTACTTCAAAAAAACTTCATTCTTCTTTGAGACTAATGATGCCAATGACTGCTTCTTGTAATTGGGCAATGGATTTTTGTTCACATTCTCTTGATCTTCTGTAAGTGTTAGCACTTTATTGTCAATCAGGTCTTGGATTTTTTGTTTGAGAGTGATACACTTCTCGGTATCATGTCCAATAACTCAAAATGGTAAGCACATTGCTTGTTCATATCGTACCAATTAAATGAAGTGTTCACATACTTTGATTCAACTAGATAAAGTATTCTTACTGCTTTTAACCTCTCAAAAAGTTGAGTTAATGACTTTGCCACTGATGTGAATACCATAGGAGGCTTCCTTTCATAGTTGGCATGAGGTACATTATTTTGGTAGTTTTGTGGTAGTGGTTGAGAATGAATTGTTGCATTTGTGTTGTAGACTGGATGTGGAGCATATTGAGCATTGGACTGATATTGTGGCAATTGTTTTTCACGACCCAAGACTACCCCCTAGTCGTAACACGGTGCTTAGAATCACAAGTGACCCCAAGCTAACCCATGGCATGGCATGACACTAATAATACTGAAATAACTAATAAAAATACTGTACAAAAGATGAATTGGATGATTCAATAATAATCAAAACCAAAAACAATATTTGAGTTTAAAAATACAAATCTGAATAGCTAACTGTATGTCTGAAAGCCTCTACTAAGACGAGTTGCTGGGACAAGCCCCCAACTAACTCTAACTGTCTGAAAAGTGAAAGGGGAATAAATGAAAAATACTGATAACTAGTCTTTGAGTGATGAGGTCTCAACAAAGTACTGATGTTGATGTAGTAGGATATCATACTATGCGTGATCCAGAGTCTTAATATTAGAACCTATATTATAAGACACTATAGAATAAATGAAAGTATGCGGTCAGTACTTTGAATGTACTGAGCATGTGAGATATGCGCTACACTATATATGCTGAACATGAGAAAATGAACTGAACATGGAGTGAGGAATGTAAGCTGATGCAACAACCAAGTAAAGTAAGAATATGATATAATAATAATAAAATGTTGAGTAAACTAAATACAAGGATATTCTGAAGCCCAAAAGAGATATACAAATTGACGTGCTGATGATGGCATATTTAAATCAGAAGTAATAATGGGGTATGCTAAGATGTACAGATCCATATGGATAATCATAAATACTGAGTGCATAAATACTAAATAAACTAGTTGACGGCTCATCAACTCAGGTCGTCAATCTCTGGTAGGTAGACACCCTCATGTAAACTGAGCATAACTTTTTACTCAGGATTTGGGTTGACAAATGGTGGTTGGCGTCAAAAAAAAGACTCGAAGAACTTTAATTTGGTAGGTCTTGATCTACAAAACTCTTTTTATTCTAGGAGTTACACTCGTTTGAAGTTGACTATAGAGAGATCCTATATAGGGACTCAATCGGTAAAGAAGCTTTCAACTAGGCCATGATCTAGGAACTATTTGTGGCCTTAATTCACATCTAATTCACTTCCCATACTACCAAAACATGAAGTTTGGCTCTACAAGTACTTGAAGCATGGTTGTAATATTAGCTTAGATTTTTAGGGTATTACAATGTTTGCGTCGTGATGCACTTCATTGAGTCATCACTCCCGTAACTTATTTCTTTATTTTATTTTCATTTCCAAATGAGCTAGTTTTAAAGTCTTTATGATTGGACTGTAGCTCTGTCAAATTGATTATTTCCCCTATCTTAAGGCTATCTTCAACTATTTCTCCAACTTTGAAAATTTTAGCAAAGGTTTTTCCATCCATTATCACCATTTATTCAAAATATTCTAGATTTAGGGATTAAATGAAGTAACAAATCATTTCAACTTCCTATATAGAAGGTTGTACCTTGGTTGATTCTTCTCTCCATGGAATGGCATATGCACAAAAATAGTCATTTGATTTTTGCCTTAACTATTTTTTTAAAGGTCCTAGACCCTGGGTGGGTCAGGGGTTGAGCAACACCCCCAAGCTTTTTATTTCATCAAAACAAGTATGAATTGGGAGGGGGACTAGACCAAAACCTCCAAAGAAGTAAACACTATACATGATGATGAAGATTAAGCTAACTAACAAGTAACCTATTAGCTTAACTCCAATGTAAAGATGAAACCTAGAAACAAGGCTATAAACAACAATGATAAACTCAACCAAAAAGAGCTCTTCTCCTAAGCTATAAGCAGTTAGGACTACAATATAACATATGAGCCTGTTCATCATATATATATCATGAATCACTAAGGAGGCACCTTGATTTTTCTTAGCTTTCTTCTTCTGAAGTTGTGAACATCTAACTTATCAAGTTTGAAATAGCCTTGCACTTCATGAGGGAGCTGCTGAACATTGAAAAAATATTAAGGATGAATAAATTTGTGACTGATTTTGGACAAAGAATCAACCACAAAATTAACTTCTCGGTAGGTTTGTCTATAACTGAAATGTTGGAAATGAGTAGTGAGTCTGATGAGAGTTTCTAAGGAATAAGGTAGAGGCCAAAGGGGTGCATCCTGTAGACTAATCCATTTAACCACTAATCCTAAATCAACTTCCAAGATCACCTGCGGAATTCCATTATTCAAACACCAAGAAAGACCCCATATAACAACCTCTACTTTAGCTAGATTATTTGTTCCATAACCCAAGGGAGTAGCGTAAGCATAAATGAGCTCCCCTTTATGATCTCTAACAACCTCACCAGCTCCTATCCTTCCAGGGCTAGATAAAGCACTCTCATCTGAGTTTAATTTGACCACATCCACAGGTGGTTTTATCTAATAAACTGTATCCACCTTAGTGTCATGTTTGCACTTTTTTACTAAGGTAATCAAGTCATTCCAACCTATATGCTAGCTGATATAAGGGAAAATAGTATAGAGAAAATGAGAAATATCTTTGTATATCAAGAATTTCACCCTGGAAAGAGTAGATGTTTGTCCACCATACTTAACAGCACATCTGTTTTTCCACAGGTTCCAACAAATAAAAATGGGAAGAGCATGCAAGATCAGCTTTTGAGCATCATTTTCATATTTCAATAACTACCACTTCAGCATCAGATTTCTCAAGGGTATTGTAATGTGTACAGTACTCAAAGAATGAGAGAAATATTCCTAGATATTTTTGGCAAAATGACCAACTACAAAATTGTACTCAATTGTATCAGCACCATGTCCAAAGATGGTAAGAGTGTCATTAGTAGGCAATTTCATTCTTAAGGCTCTCCATAAAAGAAATGAGCATTTGAAAGGAGTATTCTTGTTCCAAGTAAAAGAATTCAGTATAGTTACAGTCTTATGACACCTTATCACATCCCATGTAAATGAGCAAGTAAGGAAACCAGTAGAGTTGAGCACCCCAATAGGTTTATCAGGCATTCCATGTTGAAAATAAAATTAATGTTGGACAATAAGTTGTACCAGGTGATGAGGAACTGCTGCAGTCAATCTTTGAATATTCCACTCACCATCAGTCAAGAAGAAAGACACTTTGACATTGCTAGACCTGGCATTATCAGTTCTAAAATTGTGAAGAGGTCCTACACCTAGCCAATTGTCCCACTAAAAGAAACAAGTACCAGATTTAAGCCTCCATGAAATGTGATGTTCAGCTTGATACTTATTTATCATCATGTGTTTCCATACTAGAGAATCATGTTTATCCCACTTCTTTGACAAAGGGTTAGCCCTTTGATAATATTTAGCTCTTAAAATGGCACCCCATAAGGTATCTCTAGTTCTGAAGATCCACCACTGCTTGTACTGAAGGGAAACACATACATAAGATAGCTTACTAACCCCAACACCACGCTCTGCAAAAGGAAAACTGAGGTTATTCCATGAGGACAAATGATATTTCTTCTTATTTTCTTTCCACCCCCCAAATACATCAGCACAGAGGCTTAAAATTTGTTTAAGAGTAGCCTTGGGAAGAGTACAAGCTGACAGGAAAAGAGATTGTAAGACATGTTTTATCAAGGTCACTCTACCCCCATAGTTGAGTATCTTGGATTGACAACCTGTAATTTTTGACACCACTTTACACACCATCTCTGAATAATAGTTGATCCTTTGTTTGCCAATATAAATTGGCTAGGTAATGGGGCTTTGCTTTTATCTAAACCCAGTTTCAACCTTGATTCTATTGATAGTGGATGGAAAGGCATTGTCAGGCAACATAAAATAACTTTTATCCTTATTGATAAGCTGACCAGACACCTCCTCATGCATAGCTAAATGTTGCATGATCAACCTCAAGGTGTGTCTTCTCCCAGAAGTAAATATAACCACATCATCAGCAAAACTAAGATGGTTGATTTGTGGACCATTTAGTTCCATGTGGAATCCATAATACTAAGGATGATGATGAAGATTGTTCAATAATCTTGATAAAATTTTAGCTCAAAGAATGAATAAGATAGGTGAAAGAGGGTCACCTTGCTTAAGCCTCCTAGTTGAGAAGAAAAAACCATGTCTTGTACCATTTACTATCACAGAATACCAATTATTTGACATTGTTCTCCAAATCAAAATTGTTCTGAATTCAGAAAGTTTATTAGGATGGTTTATTTTTGCGAGTAAAACCAAATAGGCATAGGAAAAGTATTTGGGCATAACATGCCCACAGAAGAAAGAAATAACCACTTACAACAGATCATGGCAAATAATATGCCAACATGCTTGAAAAAATCTACCATTCATCCCATCTAGTCCTGCAGGTGAATAAGCACTCATAGAGAACACCACTGTAACACCCTGATGTACCATGGTTATATGGCACTTTCGATACTTAAAACAAGGAAAAGATGTAATAACTTGGGTGTGTTTTGTTGGTATGATGTGGTTTCTGTCCTAATTTGCAGGAATACAAGCTTTAAAGGCAAAATGAGCAAAAGAGGAAGAATCAAGCCCGAGAATGAAGTGTCTAATGAAGAAAGAACAAGAGGCTGCAAAAGAGAACCACTCACGCCACAAGTCACGTGGCGTGGAAGTCACTCACGCCACGTGAGTGGCTATCGTGACTAAGTCCAGAAACAGAAAATTCCAGCCTGATTTCCACGGCAGGGGTCACGTGGCGTGACTGACACCCACGTGGCGTGGAAGCCTGCCGTGAGTTCACTTTAGAGATCCAAGAAAAGGGCCTGATTCCCACGATACGAGTCACGTGCCGTGACTTGGTTCCACGACACCAAGTCACGACACCGTGAAAGCTGCCGACTCTATTCTCCTATTTTGTTTTGGATAGGACTAGTTTTGTATCTATAAATACTCCTATGAAGTCCTAAGTTCAAGAGTTGGACAATTTACTACTTTGAGAGTTATTTTACATTGTTTGAGACATATATTTTGGTTTTGTATTCATAAACCCTAATTCTGAAGTTGATTGATAAGTGAAATTTCAATTTTTCCTTCATTCTTGTGAGATCATAATTATGATTTCATCTTTGGATTATTATTGTGTTCTTGCAATTATGAGTAGCTAAACCCATCAACTGGGGTTGTGTGAACCGTGAAGAATTAACGAAATCGGTGAAGTGCTAAACAACTTTGTACTGCTGTGTATGCATGTATTGTTGTCTCTTTCATATTGATTGCTTTTCTAACGGTTGCAAACGTTAGAATCTTGCCTGTATTCTAGACTTGCTCGAGAGAGAGGTAGAGATTGGGAAAAGGAGATAACAATAGAGATTTGGAGCTATTAACCTTCATCTAATAACCGGAGCCTTAGTGGGAAAAGGCTATCTGAAATCCAGGACAAGGGTTAGAAGTGCGACACTTGGAGACCGAGAGGAGAAGAGTGAGATTCGTCTAATGACAGTCGAGAGACAGTTATATGAACATAACTTGTTAGATTTTGCATCCAATGCAGTGTGGAAGTCTTGTTAAGCATAAGAAACCGGTGGAGTTAAGGAATCATTGGGGATCACAGTCCTAGTGAATTTCTCTTATTATTTACAAACTCGATATCAGTCAGCAATCGTCATAGTTACTATTTACTAGCAAAACCCCCCAGTTTTAGTTACTTGCCAGTTATTTCTTCCAGTTGTTTACTCATACTTTGACATGTTCCCTGTGGGATCGACCCCAACCTAGTTGGGTTCTATAATTGATTCAGCGACCGCATTGTACTCTTTCGGAGGTATACTTTGGGCGACATTAAATTTTGGCGCCGCTGCCGGGGAATACGGTTACAAAGTTGAACATTATTGGTTTGAGGTGATTGGGTGTGTTCGTACATACTCACAAGGGCATACGCCGGTGTATGCCAAATACTAGGAGTCAAAGCAATCCTCTGATTCCACTTGATCTTGAAATCGAAAGGACTTTAAGAGCTAATCGGAGAATGGTGAATACTGAAGGAGTCCAGAATCCCGCATCTGCGGGGGATGTTCACAATCAGCCAATGCATCCGACTGGTCAGGAAACAGCAGAGCAAACTACTTCTCGATTGACCTGAGAAGAGCATGCTAGACAAGCTGCTCTTAGACAAGCAGAAAGAGATAATCGAGCTATGCAGGAAGTAGCACAGCGTCTGGCTGATACTAAAGAGCGACAAAGACAATTAAGAGAACAACCAAGACAACGTGTGCCTGTTTATAATGATCCTGAAGATGAATATGTGGCCTATTTTGAGCCGATTGAGAATGGTGCTATTGTTCCACCTGAGTTACCTCCAGGCACTAAGATTGACATTACTAGTGCCATGATCCATTTGCTGAACTTGAAAGGTGTGTTCGCGGGTCTTCCTACTGATGATCCAAACATGCATGTTATGAACTTTGTGGGGGTCTGCACGTCATACAATCTGCCTGGGGTTAACCAAGAGGCGATTCGATTGAGGTTGTTCCCATTTTATCTTACAGGAGAAGCCACGTTGTGGTTGGCTAAGCTACCACGAGGTTCTATCACTACCTGGCAGGAATTGAGAAATCAATTCTTGAAAAGATTTTTCCCACCATCCAAGATACTGCAGTTAAAGGACGAGATCTACAATTTTCGACAGCTTCATTCGGAAGCACTCTATGAAACATGGTTGAGGTTCAAGAAAAAGTTGCAGAACGTGCCTAATCATAGGATGAGTGGTCGAAATTTACTTGAAATCTTCTACAGAGCTTTGAATGTCAACACAAAGGGGGTAGCGGATACTATCACTGGTGGAGCATTCATGAGTCTGGGATGGAACCAAGCTTCTGAGATATTGGATCGTGTCACTAAGACCAACCGAGGATCGCATACTCGGGAGGCCGATATTCTGGCTGGGACATATGCTATTGGAGTTTCAGCAGCTCAAAGGGCGTTGGATGAATATGTGGCGCAAGAGGTTGCTCAGTTGAGGACAGAGATTGGTCTTCTGGCCAAGCAGATAGCTGCTAAAGATGCGGAAAAGGTGCATGCTATTGGTACACAAAGCAAATAAGTTAGACATGATGATAGTGAGTCAGATGAAGAGGCGAAGTATCTAGATCGTGAAGTGGCGGGTTTCCAAGCCAAGGTCCAAGGGTCTAATCAAGACTCTTGGAACTCAAGGCAAGGGAATCAAGGTCGAAACTATTATGGAGACAACTATAACAAATCAGGATACAGAGATCATGAACGGGACCGTGATAGTGATTGGAGGCGGAAAGATGATCATAGAGAAAAGAATGACACTTATGTACCGCCTGGAAGACGTGATGAGGAGTCTGGAAATTCGAGGATGGAGGCACTTCTAAATAAATTGGTGAAAGGAGCAGAAAGTCAGGAGAATTGCTTGAAAGAAATTAGAACTGACATCTCGGGCATAAGTCAGAAAGTGGAGTCTCACTCGACCGCCATCAAACAGTTGGAGCAACAGTTTGGGCAAATTTCAGTGGCACTGAATCAACGTCAGCCAGTCACCCTTCCAAGTAATACCGTCCAGAATCCTAAAAATAATAGTCATTGCCTCTCCATCACTACTAGAAGCGGGAAGTTCACGACAGATCCACCTATGCCTGCCGACAGTAGTATGCCTAAGGATCCAGTGGTTATCGATGTTGAAGTTGAGTTAGAGTCAGATAATGCAAAGGGTAGCAAGGTTCCAAATCAGTAGGATGATAGCAAAAATGCAAAATCTGAGAAGAGAAGGAGAATGAGGTACCAAAAGTACTCAAAACTATTCCACAACCTCCTCCTCCCTATCCTCAAAGTTTGAAGAAAAAGACGGAGGAAGGAAAGTATCAGAAGTTCATCACCATGTTGAAGGAGCTGTCAGTTAATATCCCTCTTGTAGAAGTATTAGAACAGATGCCAGGCTATGGCAAGTTCATGAAAGACTTGGTGACTAAGAAGAGAACGGTCAGTTTTGAGCCCACAGATAACATTCACCATTGTAGTGCAATTATATCACGGTCCTTAGTCGAAAAGAAGGAGGATCCAAGAGCGTTCATAATCCCGTGTACTATTGGGTCATACGACTTTGCTAAAGCACTATGCAATTTGGGTGCTAGCATCAACCTAATGCCATTAGGCGTGTTTAAGCAGTTGGGGTTGGGTGCACCAAAACCAACCTCCATGAGACTTCTCATGGCTGATAGAACTGTGAAAAAGCTGGTGGGCATTCTGTACGATGTTTTGGTGAAGGTTGCTTCTTCATATTTCCGACTGATTTTGTGATCCTCGATTGTGAGGTTGACTTTGAGGTTCCCATCATACTAGGGAGACCATTCCTTGACACTGGTTAATATGGAAACCGGGCAGCTGTAATTTAGATTGAATAATGAGCAGGTTACTCTCAATGTCTATCGATCAATGAAGCAGCCAAAAGATAAGAGAGTAATTTCAGTGATAGATGCGGTCGATGATATTGAAGTTGTCGTGCCCATTGAAGAAAGGTTGGGAGTAGAACCTCTGGCTGCAGTGATCATGAACTTTGAAGACGATGGTATAGAAGACTATGATGACATGGTGGGTGCGCTAGCTGGTAAAGGAGCATACACTTATGCACCCAAGAAACTGGATCTTGATTTAAAGAATAGGGTAACTCCACCAGCTCGCCCATCTATAGAGGAGCCTCTAGTGTTAGAGCTTAAGGCTCTTCCAGCCCACCTTTGCTACATATTCTTGGGAGCCAATAATACCTTGCCAGTGATTATTTCTGCTAAGCTGGCGGAATGGCAAGTAGCGGCTTTGGTTTCGGTTTTGAGAAGATTCAAGAGGGCCATCGGTTGGTCCATTGCAGATATCATAGGTATTCCACCCGGCATTTGCACTCATAAAATTCAGCTTATGCCAGAATGCATCCCTAGCATTGAACACCAGCGTCGTCTAAACCCACCTATGCAAGAAGTCGTAAAGAAAGTGATCATCAAGTGGTTGGATGCAGGAGTGGTATACCCTATTATTGATAGCAAGTGGGTGAGCCCGGTTCAGTGTGTGCCAAAAAAGGGAGGAATCACGGTGGTTTTTAATGACAAAAATGAGTTGATTCCAATGAGACCAGTGACTAGATGGAGAGTTTGCATGGACTATCGGAAGCTAAATTCATGGACTGAAAAGGATCATTTTCCTATGCCCTTCAGGGACCAAATGTTAGACCGACTTGCTGGCAGAGGATGGTATTGTTTTCTTGATGGTTATTTGGGGTATAATCAGATCTTTATAGCTCTCGAAGACCACAAAAAGACCACTTTCACTTGTCCATATGGGACGTTCGCATTCAAGAGGATGCCTTTCGGTTTGTGTAATGCACCGGCCACCTTCCAATGCTGTATGATGTCTATTTTCTCCGACATGGTGGAAGACACTATTGAGGTATTTATGGATGATTTTTCTGTAGTGGGTGACTCCTTTGAGGGTTGTTTGGAACACCTGGCTAATGTGCTGCAAAGATGCGAGGAGTGCAACCTAGTGTTGAATTGGGAAAAGTGTCACTTTATGGTAAATGAAGGTATCGTATTGGGGCATCAGATTTTGAAGAACGGTATGGAGGTGGATAAGGATAAAATTGAAGTAATTGAGAAGCTGCCCCCACCTATCTCTGTAAAAGGCATTCGGAGTTTTCTGGGTCACGCTAGTTTTTACAGAAGGTTCATCAAAGATTTCTCCAAGATTGCTCATCCCTTGTGCAAACTTTTAGAGAAAGAGGTGAAGTTCGTGTTTAATGAAGCATGTCTTAAAGCGTTTGAGTGTCTTAAAAAGAAGTTGGTGTCAGCCCCCATCATTGTGTCACCAGATTGGACTAAACCTTTTGAGGTTATGTGCGATGCTAGTGGAGTGGCTTTGGGAGCAGTCCTGGGTCAGAGACTTGAGAAGATATTACACCCGATTTACTACGCTAGAAAAGTGCTTAATCCAGCTCAAAAGAATTACACTGTGACTGAGCAGGAGTTGTTGGCAGTAGTCTTTGCTTTCGAGAAATTCAGATCGTACTTGATTGGCACGAAGGTGATTGCGCACACAGATCATGCGGCTCTTAGGTATCTTATGTCAAAAAGGATGCTAAGCCAAGACTGATTCGGTGGGTACTTCTGTTGCAAGAATTTGACTTTGAAGTCAAGGATCGAAAGGGAACCAAAAATCAAGTGAAAGATGATCTTGAAATTGATGATACTTTTCCAGATGAGCAAATGCTTGCAGCATCCCAAGATTTAATCCTTTGGTTTGCTGATTTTGCCAACTTTTTGGCAAGTGATCTAATCCCGGAGGATATGACATATCAGCAGAGAAGACAGTTCATGCATGAGGTAAGAAAATTCTTTTGGGATGAACCATATTTGTTCAGAGTGTGTGCTAATGGCATTATTCGAAGATGCATCCCAGAGGTCGAAATGATGAGTATTTTGGAGGCATGTCACTCATCTCCAGTTCGGGGTCATCATGGAGGTGCAAGGACTGTCCATAAAATCTTGCAATGTGGGTACTATTGGCCCAGCATTTACAAGGATGCTCATGCCTATGCCCGCGCTTGTGACCGATGTCAAAGGAAAGGTAATATTTCACGCAGACACGAACTTCCCATGACTCCGATTCTTGAACTTGAATTATTTGATGTGTGGGGAGTTGACTTTATGGGTCCATTTGTGATCTCGCATGGAATGAAGTATATCTTGGTGGCTGTTGACTATGTTTCTAAGTGGGTGAAGTCAATTGCGCTTCCCAATAACGAAGGGAGAAGTGTCACAGCTTTCTTGAAAAAGAACATTTTCTCACTATTTGGGACACCGCGAGTTATTATTAGTGATAGAGGATCCCACTTTTGCAACCGGCTGTTTAAGGCTCTTCTTGAAAAATACGGTGTAAAGCATAAGGTGGCCATACCTTATCATCCGCAGACAAGTGGGCAGGTTGAGGTATCAAATCGTGAAATCAAGTCTATCTTAGCAACAGTCAATGCTAATAGGACTGATTGGGCTCGGAGATTGGACGATGTGTTATGGGCATATCGAATGGCTTTCAAAACACCGATTGGTGCTTCACCATATCAGTTGGTTTTTGGAAAATCTTGCCATTTGCCCATCAAACTGGAACATAAAGCATTGTGGGCATTGAAGAGGTTGAATTTAGATTGGAATGAAGCGACTAAAATGAGACTGGAACAAATGAATGAGATGGATGAATTTCGTCTCCGGGCTTATGAGAGTTCAGCATTGTATAAAGAAAAGATGAAATTGTATCATGATCGTCGAATTAAGAATCGAGAGTTTCATTCGGGAGATTTGGTGTTGCTGTATAACTCCAAGCTTCGCTTGTTTGCTGGAAAATTAAAGTCCAAATGGTCTGGCCCATTCACGGTAGTTCGGATATTTTCACATGGTGCTATTGAGTTGAAAGGAGCGGATAATGTCCTATTCAAGGTCAATGGACAATGTGTTAAGCATTATGTAGGAGTTTCGGAAGAGATAAGGACGATTGAAGAATTTGAACTTGATGAAGTCTGAGTAGTCAAGTTAACCATGTCGTGCCGCGACGTTAAATCAGGCGCTTTATGGGAGGCAACCCATGGGCTAGTTGAGGAAGTCTGAGTATCCAAGTTAGCCACGTCATGCCGCGATGTTAAATCAAGCGCTGATTGGGAGGCAACCCAAGATTTTGTTATGAGGAGAACAGATTATTGAGTAGCAGTTAGTTGAAAATCACAAAATCTACGAGAAGTCGTGAAATTTCCTCCACGACATGAACCACGCTACATGAGGGGTTTCTACGCCACGTGGATGACATCATCAAACTCAGAGAAAGATTTCTAGGTTCTGAATCAGTTCCACGGAAGTAATTCACGTGACATGGATGGGATACATGCCACGTGACTGGTGTCGTTGAAATCAGACATTCAGTCCAGTTACAGAACACCAGTCATGACAGACTCCACATCACGTGGGTGTCATTCACGTGGTGTGGGTCGTGTCATGAAGCATAAAAACATCCGAAATCAGAATCCGACCCGACTCGAGCCCAGTTTTTCCAAAATAAATCTGAAACCCTTTCTTCCTCACCCGATTTATACCCGATTAAAACCCTTTCTTCCCCACTTTAAATTCATTCAACTTAAACCCTAAAATTCCAATTCCCTCTACTTCTCCCCCATTAAATCCGAATCACATCTCTCCCAAACTCCAAAAATCCAAAAACCATATCCCAAACCCTCACCAAATCCGTTCCATATTCGAAAACCCAAACCCCATTACCAAATAGGTCCGAAAATTCGAATTCACTATACAAAACCCAACCCAAATCCGACCCCGTACCCAAAAAATTTAATCCAAACCCATTGCTATGCCTCCAAAATCCAATCCCAAAAGTGACCACCTTGATGCATCATCCTGGATTCGTACCAAAAATCCAGACTTACCGACCCGTCTGAGGGATGAACCCACTGAGTCTGAACCAAGTGGTTTCGTGGAGGAGTTTGATATTAGTCAGGACGACACGACCTTAATCCTATAGGCTACTAGGTTACAGACGCGTACCCGAGCGGCTGCTCGGGCTGCAATTCAGCCGGTCCCACCACCTGTTGAGCCTGTGGTACCAGCCGCATCTTCTGAGTTGGCCCTCCAGTCTGAAGAGGGGGAGGATGCTTTTGAGTCAGGGTCTGCGGCTGATGTTACATGTCAGGATACGTCTGCAGATGAGGCTACGGGTCAGGATACATCTGTGGCAGAGGCTACAACCTCTCTTTTCGGTACTGGTGCCGAGAGTGCCCCGACTACTGCACAGGATAGGAAGGTTCAAAGGTGGTGTGTACAGGGTATGCATGCTATTTATGATCGTGATGCTGAGCTGACAGAGTGTGGTATGTGCCGGAGAAGCATTATGGAGGATCCTCGATATAGAATGGAGGAACTGAGGACACTGCCAGATATTTGGCCTCATTTTGAGAGATATGGCTTGGGTTGGATGGCACAGCCTTCTGGCAGGTATAGCTCGAAATTGGTCCAAGAATTTTATGCTTCCTATGCTGCATCGATTGGTTTGAGCAGTCCAGTGGGGCAGCGATACATTTTACATCCAGTGTTACCTCATGTCATGGTACGCGGTACCCGAGTAGACATTTTGAAAGAGACCATTCACCACTTCCTGTTTGGGCCTGACCATCCAATTTCGATTTTGACAGCTGAATTTGATCACAGGCTGGCCATGGTCAGAGATAGAGTTAGGATGAGAGATGTAGAGCAGAAGTTAGAGTTGATTAAATGGATTGCAGTTTACATAGCCGAGGAGGGTATAGCGGCTAGTTGGGTGACTGGGAAGCTGGACATCAAAAAGTCCACGCTCCATTTCGCTGGTCGATTCTGGTGGTCAGTGGTGCGGCATAGGTTGGGTCCAACCAATGCTGATAACTCTCTCACATTGGACAGGGCGGTAGTAGTAGCCAGCATCTTGGCGGGCTATGAGATTCATTTCGCAAGGTACATCATCCAAGAGATCCATGAGCGAGCGTTCAGGGAGCACACGAGTATCCTTTTCCCGTGTCTGATCCAAGGTCTATGTGATAGAGCAGGGGTAGCCCGGATGGCTGCCATCGATAATTCTATAGAGGTGACCCGATTGGCAGATATTGCAATGATGCAGCAGAGGGGTTTACACCCCATTATTCCCTGAGGATCACAGCTGTCTGAGGCATCCGGTGCTGCCCTGGATAAGGTGAGTGGTGTACCTTTGCATATTCCTGCACCAGTTAGGCTACCGGTACCGACTGAGGGCACTGACCCTGTTGATGAGAGCGTACCTAGTACTAGTGCCCCACCGACTCCTGCTGGGATGGTGTCCGTCTCTCGAGACTTTCTGCAGCAGCTAGTTGACAGGCAGACAGAGATTTTTGAGCGCCAGGCTCACACTGAGGCTCAGATGTCTAAGCTGGTATCCCAGCTTAAGCCTTGGGTTCGATCCACAGTCGAGGCTACATAGACTAAGGTGGAGGATCGGATGACTGCAGCTATGGACCTATTTATGCGGGGCCTGCATGGGCGGATTGACAGTTTTGAGGCACGTATGGCCTCCTGCTTGAGTGCTGCACCGAGCCCTGACTTGGCCGGCTTGTCCCAGGAGGTTGCTGCATTGAGAGAGGAGGTTCGGGCAATGCCATCGACTAGCACGCTAATTATACCACCTATGCCTGTCCTGACCTCCGTACGACCAGCCTTTGAGATAGATTTGTTTGCTGATGAGGAGCCGGAGATGGATAGAGGAAAGAGACCTCGTAGTCTGGCGGATGGGGGTGCGAGTGATGATGAGTTCGATAATGATCTGAGGAGGGATGTTAAAGCCTCCAGGGTAGAGTACCACGTGAGCCAGATTGAGGTAGAGCAGAGGGCATGTGGTACATCTGCCAGTCAGCCTATTCCCCCACCGAATGAGACTATTGCACAGTCTGATGATCCCGCTACTGGCGGGCCCACTTTCGGTGCTTAGAGCGCCACAGGTATGTCTTCACTCCCTTATTGTTGATATGATATCAGTGCATTGAGGGCATTGCACCATGCTTAGTTGGGGGTGGGGGTGTACCACCACTTGGGGTTTTTTGTTGCTGTGCTTCTTTTCCCCCGAGTGTGCTATCATAGTAGAACCGGCATGTGTAGGATGATATTGCTGATGTTTTTATGTTTCTTAATATATTAGGAGAAAAATGAGGGAACTTTAAGTGCAGTTCAGTTTTGAAAAATGTCTTATGTGTTGTTGTTGCTAAGGATACCCCTCCTGAAATTTTGGTTTTTGGAATTGACATGCGTTGTGTGTGACTGCTGTTGGATCTTGTTATGGCACTAAGAATTATAGGCAAACAACCGTAGCTAGCATTGCATGAACGGATAGGTAGTAGTTGGTAATATAACCCTGTGCTATGTGCGTGTGAGGCCACTACTTAGTTAGTTGTGTGTACGATCCAGAACTTGCCCGGTTAGTCTTGCCTAAGTTAGAAGATAAGGATTAGGAAAGGATCATAGATCGTTGTTGAAAAAGTCCACCATTAGCTAAATGCCAAACCGAAAGAATAAGTATCCCTTGATCCCAACTTTTGAGCCATAATTGTCCTATTTCTTTCATTAGCCTATTCACCTTCCCATTTGAATCACAATGAACCTGTCTTGGCCCTGGTCCCTCCTTGGACACTGTGTACCTCACCTCAGGCAAATCGCCTAAGTTGAGGGTGGCTATTATAGGGGTGCGTAGATTGAGTTGGGTATGAAGAAGGGTTAATAAAAGGAGAAGAGAAAAAGATTTGGGTGTGAATCCAAAATAAAAAATAAAAATAAAAAATAAAAAAAAAATATATATATGTGTTTAAACTTTGAGAAGAAAAAACACACCCAAAATTTGACAATAAAAGAATGGAGAACAAGGGAGAATAAAAATGAAAAAGGTTGGAAGTGGGAGCCAAAAATAGTGTAGTGTCAAGGAGGGTTGAGTCACTATATCCATATGCACCATACCTGTCCCTGAGCCTACATTACAAGCCGAGTAAAGTCCTATAGTGATCCTAGTCCAACTGTCTAAAAACTAAGGTGTAGAAAATCAGGACAAGCCTATGGTATTTAACGCACACTGTCTTAACTTCTTTTTGAGCGTGAGTGTTTTGACCTCATCCCTATGTTGATATTCATTAGTATACTGAGAGTGCATGGGACTTCTTTGATTGTGAGGGCACATGGGTTGCATAATTAGCTACTAGTTGTTCTGGAAATGTCAATTGCTTATACGCTTAGTTGTTTGTGCATAATTTGGTGCCGTCACTTGATCCCTGCTATGTCATGATTCTGCATTGCTTACATACACTCTTTGGTTCTACTTTGAAAATAGGAGGGGTCGGAAAAGTTTGTGTTTCAAAAATCAACAAGTTGACTGCCATAAGTCCCTTAGGTTTCTCTTAGTTAAACATTGCGTTGGTGTAGTTTTATGTTGTTCGCCTGAGGACATGCAAATGTTCTAAGTTGAGGGTGCTGATATACCATGGTTATATGGCACTTTTGATGCTTAAAAAAAGGAAAAGATGTAATAACTTGGGTGTGTTTTGTTGGTATGATGTGGTTTCTATCCTAATTTGCAGGAAAACAGGCTTTAAAGGCAAAATGAGCAAAAGAGGAAGAATCAAGCCCGAGAACGAAGTGTCGAATGAAGAAAGAACAAGAGGCTGCAAAAGAGAACCACTCACGCCACAAGTCACGTGGCGTGGAAGTCACTCACGCCACATGAGTGGCTATCGTGACTAAGTCCAGAAACAGAAAATTCCAGCCTGATTTCCACGGCAGGGGTCACGTGGCGTGACTGACACCCACGTGGCGTGGAAGCCTGCCGTGAGTTCACTTTAGAGATCCAAGAAAAGGGCCTAATTCCCACGATACGAGTCACGTGTCGTGACTTGGTTCCACGACACCAAGTCACGACACCGTGAAAGCTGCCGACTCTGTTCTCCTATTTTGTTTTGGATAGGACTAGTTTTGTATCTATAAATACTCCTATGTAGTCCTAAGTTCAAGAGTTGGACAATTTACTACTTTGAGAGTTATTTTACATTGTTTGAGACTTATATTTTGGTTTTGTATTCATAAACCCTTATTCTGAAGTTGATTGATAAGTGAAATTTCGGTTTTTCCTTCATTCTTGTGAGATCATAATTATGATTTCATCTTTGGATTATTCTTGTGTTCTTGCAATTATGAGTAGCTAAACCCATCAACTGGGGTTGTGTGAACCGTGAAGAATTAACGAAATCGGTGAAGTGCTAAACAACTTTGTACTGCTGTGTATGCATGTATTGTTGTCTCTTTCATATTGATTGCTTTTCTAACGGTTGCAAACGTTAGAATCTTGCCTGTATTCTAGACTTGCTCGAGAAAGAGGTAGAGATTGGGAAAAGGAGATAACAATAGAGATTTGGAGCTATTAACCTTCATCTAATAACAGGAGCCTTAGCGGGAAAAGGTTATCTGAAATCCAGGACAAGGGTTAGAAGTGTGACACTTGGAGACCGAGAGGAGAAGAGTGAGATTCGTCTAATGACAGTCGAGAGACAGTTAGATGAACATAACTTGTTAGATTTTGCATGCAGTGCAGTGGGGCAGTCTTGTTAAGCATAAATCACTGGTGGAGTTAAGGAATCATTAGGGATCACAGTCCTAGTGAATTTCTCTTATTATTTACAAACTCGATATCAGTCAGCAATCGTCATAGTTACTATTTACTAGCAAAAACCCCCAGTTTTAGTTACTTGCCAGTTATTTCTTCCAGTAGTTTACTCATACTTTGACCTGTTCCCTGTGGGATCGACCCCAACCTAGTTGGGTTCTATATTTGATTCAGCGACCACATTGTACTCTTTCAGAGGTATACTTTGGGAGACATCACACCCCGTACCTTCCCAACCCAATGTGACGACGATGAACAATGGTTACTTAGGTGTCGAGATGCCATGAGTATGTAATTTGTAATGTTAGTGATGAAAAAATTAAAATTTGGCCTTATACATATGATTAACCTTGTGTAGGAGGTGTTTTGGGATTTTTGTGGAGCAGTTGTGGGGTTCAAAATGAGGCTAAGAGGACCTCTAAACAAAGGATATTAAGGGTAAGAAGTAAGGTAAAGAATAGGACTTGAAGTATCTAACCAAACCCGCGAAGAAAAGTCGAAAAGTGAAATTTTCAAAAATTCTAAGTGTGGGGCGCGCCATAGAGTGTGCCAAGCCGCTATGGGCTAAAATTTTTAGTCCATAGGCAGCAAGATGGTGCGCCCAAGGGCGTTCCACGCTGGTTTTGGCCACTTTTCAAAGTTGGAATTTTTCTTAAGTCCCAAGGGTGCCAATTTTTGCCACGTTTCTTATACAACCATGAGAATATACATGAAATGAGTGAAGTATTATATTGGTATGATGAAATTACTCAAGAATGAATTTGGCATCAAAATGACGATTTTACCCTTTTGGTCAAAATAAGCCATACGTGGCTAGAATTACTTGTTTTTGGAATTGAGGCTAGTAATATGAATTGCGTGAGTGGGAATATTGTAGTAATGCATACGAAATGAATTAAACATGAGGAATTATGGATTTTATTGTGTTAAGTGAATTGGGCTCAAAAAGAGGCCCAAAATGAGAAGAAAACATGGGTCAAGAACTGGTCAAAGAGTGGCTAAGTATGGACTTGAGGGCCTAGATAAAGGGCAATAAATCTGATTTTTTTGGATTGCAAAGTCTCATGCCAATCTAGAAATTTCCCAAAAAGCCTTTTTTTCAACTTCAAACCCTAAGAGCTCAAAGCTAACTTTTGTAGCAAGATCATCAATTTCCAAGTTTAGGTAAGTGATTAATCTTATGGATTAATATATTATATGCATGGGAGAGTATGTAAATCATGTTGGTCATGCTTGTAAGTGTTGGATATGGTACTTTGTGGTTTTTGTGAAAGATGTGAAATCCATGGAATTGTAACTTGAATTATGACTTGTGACTTTGATGAAAGAGCATGGTATGGATAAAATATGAACATGTATGGTGTGATTTTGTTATTAAACTTGTTATTTTTCGATAAGTGTAAATTGTAGGATTTTGGCCGATATGTGCTATGAAGTGTATTAAAGTGAATTGATGGATTATTTGTGATATGGTGTGGATAAGAAAGTGTAAAGTGTTGTGGTGAAATGTATTGATTATCATGTATTGGTCAATGTATGGAATATTGGGGGATTTTTGGAATAATAATTTCATCAATGGTTTTGTCCAGGGGAAATGGCATGTTTAAAGGCAAGCATATAACTCATTGACGTTATGTGCATTTGAAAGATAGTTGGTGGTTAATGTAAATTTCATTATGTATTTGTGTTGTAGAGTAAGACGTAAGGAAGGAGCGGGACTATTGTGTTCACATATAGTATTGAGTATTCATATTGAGAATAAGAGGTATGTAAGGTTTCTCTTTCCGTATCCTTCTGCAGCTCATAGTATTCACATTAGTGTTATACTAGTTCATTCCGATATGTCCAAAGGTGTCTCACTTCAAGTTGTTATCTATTGTTAAGTCACATATTCTCTTTCATTATTTGTTGTTGTTCATGTGTTATATAATTGTGTACATGGTTCCAAATTCCAATAATGTTACAATTATCAAAAGTATCAATCTCTCATAAGTGAATGTATTAATCTCTCATGAGTGAGCGTACCAATCTCTCACAAGTAAAGGTACTAATCTTGTACAAGTTAAAGAATAAAGTAAGGTGTTATGAGTGTATCCATGGGGTGAAAGAACACACCTTCATGATGACGATCCCAATATTATGAGTGTATCCATGGGGTGAAATACACACTTTCATGATGATATCCATAGGGTGAAAGGACACACCTTGATGATGACCATCCCAACATTATGGGTGTATCCATGGGGTGAAATAAACACCTTCATGACGGTATTGTTTTCCCACTGATCAGCTTGGGGCCCGGGCTTTGTGAGAATGGAAGAATGAGTAGTAGATGAAGAAGTGAATGATAATGGGGATGAGTGAGCGTAAAAATAAAAGAAGTAGTCCATCTAATGTACATATTTCCATACATATAGAGTGATGACTTATCCATATTGGTTACTTACTTATAATTGATTCCATTGAAGTATTTATGTATTATACAGTCTCATTCAGCCTTACATACTCAGTACATTCTTCGTACTGACCCCTCTTGGGGAATCTACCTTACTTGCTGCAGGAGTAGGTACTAGTAGGCCTCCACAGTAGGTTGCCAGTTGCTGCGGATTATTGGTGAGCTCCAGTTAGTTCGGGGCTTCTCCGAGTCACAGTTGTACATATGTTTTGGTTATGTATATGTTGTATAAAGCGGGGACTTATCCCGACTTTCAGTTGGTTTGGTAAATGTCCATGTTAGAGGCTTTTGTAGACATATGTGGGTATGTGTATGAATGTGGAAGAAAGATATGTATGTCCTTTTGACTTGTTGTCCCCAACGACCAAGTTTCTTTAAATATACATTATATGCTCCATGATTTTCCGCTATTAGCATTTTATGTCCTTAGGTGGTGGTGATGTCCCTAATGGCACGCATAGGAATGAACAAGAGTAAAGATTGGTTCTCTCGGGCCTTATTAGCTTCTGGTGCCAGTCCGGCCCAAATGGGATTTCGAGTCGTGACAACCACATTTCTCAGTTCATCTAGAGTAGAAATAGCTTGAAGAGACATATTTTGTTATTAGTGACAAACCTAGGAATACAATTGAGACTCTCCTCCTTGATATACTCTTCTTTTCTGGTAAAATACCTCGAAAATGAGTACAAGCTGTAGCAATAATCAAGTCATCCCCTTGTATCTACTCATCATCCCCATTCTTTATCTTATGGATAAACAACCTTCTCCTTCCCCCCTCTAATCAAAGCATAGAAATAGCTAGTATTTGCATCACCTTTTTTGAACCAATGGATCTGAGTTTTCTATTTAAGAATAGCTTGCTCTACCTTAAGGTGTCTAATATATTCAACTTAAAGATACTGTAACTTTTTTCTGTTAGATTCAAAATTATGCAGAATTAGTTCCTCGTCTATAAGCCTAACTTGTTCTTCAAATGCCTTGACACCTGTATATATGTCCCCAAACTCTCTTCTATACCATTGACTCAAAGTGGTAGATAACCTCTTCATTTTTTGATGAAAAATCCACGTAGGATCAACTCCTTCACAGGGTCTCATCCAACAGGTTTCAACTGTGTATAGGAAATAGTGGTTACCTACCTAGTATTTTAGAAACTTAAAATATTTGATGTGTCTATCAGCCCTCTCGTTCATTTCCAGCAACAAGGGGCAGTGATCAGATCCAACAGATGGAAAATATGTATTAGAAGTATGGGGCATCTTCTCCAAACAAGCATCGGATACCAAACCTCTATCTAATCTTTTCCAAATCCTGAAATTAACACTTCTATGATTTGACCAAGAAAATTTCTGACCATGATATCCCAAGTCAGTCAGTCCACAAACCTCAATCACACCAATAAAATCAAAGCTCTTATGGTTATTATATGGGATTCCACCAAGTTTTTCATCTATTAAAGTGATGACATTGAAGTCACCAACTGTGCACCAAGGTAACCAGGAGTAGACAACTGCAGCATTTTATTCCTCAAAGGCCTTCTCAAATTGTCTTTATATTTGGCATAGACAAAGGTCATCATAGGAGAATGAGCCAGTTCCACATGAGTAAGGACATAAGTGATTTGCTGATCATCAACAACAACTTCACAAGTAATGTCCTGTGACTAGAAGAGCCAAATCTTACCATTGGGATTGCAACAAGCTTTATCTATCCTGAGTTGTCTTCTAGTATCTTGAAGATGAGAATTGTTAGAGAAAGGTTCCAGGATGGAAATTAAAGAGAGGTGGTGAATTTGTTTGAGATTTTGGAGTCTTTCCATAACACCTTGGGTATAAATTCCACTAGCATTCCATACAATCTTACTGATCATTGGAACTGATTTGGTTGTGTGATCTAGTGAAAGGTCTGTGCACAGCAGCAAACACACTAGTACTAGCTTTCTTAGTGTGTGTTTTGGATCTATATTGAGTACCCCTGGGAGATAAGCCCTATTTTCCAGCTACTTGAGTGATCTCATCCACATCATTTTCATTTCTTTCAAGACCAAATACTGAAATCAGACCAGCTGCAATCTCCACATCATCATCTTCTTACTCGACCCTATGAGAGTTAACAAGATCCACCTCATTCTCATAATTTATCACCCTATATTAATCCTCATCAATACAAGGGGTATCATTACATGGAGGGGAAAAGAGACTGAGCCGACAAGAAGGAAAAGAAACATGAGGAGGTTTGTCAGGTGGTTTATTAGGTAGTAGATCATTGGAATGACCCTGAAACTGGGAGGAATCACTAAGATCCAAAGAAACATTCTCCTCAACATCTGTACTAGACTAAGAACTAGTTGTAGAGCCCTTCTTGGCAGTAACTTTCTTCTTTTTACCCATGAGAGGAACATTCTCAATAATATGATGACCAGGACTATGTATCACATGAGTAGCAGCATCACAAACCACATCAACACCAATAATAGAAAGGGTAGTAGGGGATTTGAAGCTATTATTGGAATCAATCACACCCTTTCCCTTGGTATCCCCTATCTGCTTATTAGTTAGGCTCTCATTCACACCATCCAAACCCCCATCCAATATATTATAAAACACAAACCGGGGAGCAGGGGAATTGGGAGATATTGAGTCAATACCTGTGATCGCCTGAGATTTATTACTAGAATGTGCAATATAGCCAGATTTATTTTAAAGATTTATTGCATCATAATGGTTATCATTTACAGGATTTTGGGGTGGCTGATTCATAACTTGTTGCTGGAAATTTTGACCCTGCTGTGTGTTGTCAATATTTTTCTTTGGATACTTAGGCCTAAACACCTGAGTTTGCCTATTCTTGGCTGGTAGTTGATCATTCCTCTGCTGAGTTGGTGGATTATTTCTTCTGCCTTTTCTTCTTTGAGTTTACCACTGCTCTTCATCTTGAGACTTACCATTATCATCATTTTGGATCTTAGGTGGTGGAATTATCTGATTTTGCTGGTCAATAGAATGTTGATGTGGCTTGATAGACTACTCCTTAAGATCAATTCATTGGGAACTATTATTTCTTACAGCTTTTTCTAACTCTTTTCTTCAATTCTCTTCATCCCTTTTCTTAACAGGACAGGCTATTGAAGTATTCCCTTGGTGTTTACAGTAAACACAATAATTAGGTACCCCTTCATATTTATAGTTTGCCATATTCTTTCACCATTTTCATCTTCATCATATCCCATCCATACATGATGGGGACTTGACTTGGTGAGATCAATCTGAATCTTCACTTTAGCAACACTGCATCTAGTCTTCTTATATGTGGCCAAGTCAAGAAACAAGACTTTACCTATAGGGGAAAACAAGGGTGTTACAACTTCAAGGAAATAATAATGCCATGGAAGTTCTGGTAGCA
Source organism: Capsicum rhomboideum (assembly GCA_031232105.1). Taxonomy (NCBI): domain Eukaryota; kingdom Viridiplantae; phylum Streptophyta; class Magnoliopsida; order Solanales; family Solanaceae; genus Capsicum; species Capsicum rhomboideum. Next base: position 91,981,200 of record CP124711.1, read on the forward strand.
CAACCCATACAGGTACCAATGGTGTTTCTTCATCTGGTGTAAAGGTAGGAGTCCATAATTGAAATCTCATCAGTTGACCTTGTATATCCATCTTACCTTTAAACCAAAAAGTGGTGTGATCATACTCATTGTTAAGATCAATATAGAGATACCTAGCATTATAATGTGTAAGCTTAACACCACCCTTCAATTCAGTTTGCAGAATAAACTTCTTCCTTATCAATTTCATCTTAGGCATGGTATTTACAAACTTACTAATCAATATGAATCTATACCTATGAGCTAACTTTACCTTGTAATCCTCAGTTTTAAAAACCATTATAGGGAACCCCTACTTTATAGTGATTTAGGAGGAGCAATAGGAATATGAGTAGCTTTCATAGCCTCCCAATCTCTCAACTTAGTTACTAGAGCATGAGTTATTCTAGGCTGAGGTGGAGTAGGTATATTAGGAACTGTAGGCAAATTAGAACTATGATTTTAGGAGGTGGAATATGAACATCAATAGTTTCTTTGTTCTCACTACTCTTAGACATATGATCAGATTGCTTATGAGGCCCAAAACTGTTGGATACCTCCATGGGATTATTGTTAGGAACATAAAGTTGTAGCTGAGGATTAGAACCATTAGCACTAACATTCTTCACACCACAATGATCATGCGCACCCTCACCCTTTAATTCACTATTACTAGAGTAAGGAGCAGTAGACTAAAGCTATTGAAACCCCAATTGGATGCAAATTCACCAGAGTACTATCTCCGGCCAAATTCACCTAAACTGAATCCCTAAAGCTTGAATTCAACAACCTCTGATGTGTTGTTGATGGGGCTTTTACCTTCAACATATCTTCAGCATCACGTTGTTACACATGGAATTGAGAATTGACCAATTGCTCATCAAAATTGCATCTCTATTGGGACTCTAAATTTTAAGGCTGGAAACCCTAAATTCCAAATTGGAATCAATTGGCACCATAACTTTTGGGGATTCTTGGGTGGGAACACTCCCTACAGTGCCAAGAATAGATTGACATTGCATTTGATGTAAAATTTTGGCAACCACCTCCTCGCCGGAACCCGATTGAGCTCCGACAATGATCTCACTGGCGAAATGACCAAAAAGTCCACTAATGGGGTGCTATGTTACATATTATCCATCCTTAACATTGATTCACTATCAAATTTCCTCGAAGATGGGGCGATGTGTTCGCACCTTCACTGGAACCACCATGGTTAGAACGTACGATTGGAATGGTGGAAGCGGATGGGTTTTGGATCGAAGGTAAAACTTGAGCTCTTGAATACTTTTCATGAATTGAAATAACCTCAAATTTACCCAATCAAACCTGGGAGATGAGTTCTTGAGCCCACAATAGCTGTTCTTTTTAAATGGCACCACTGATCGCTACTTTGTTTTCCAATATCTGGGAATTATGGGTCAAATTGTGGATAGAAGCTTGTAGGGGTAGGGGCGCATCATCTATAAACTCCATGTGAGGGTGGGATGGTGGTCAGTGAGGCTCCACCAGCAGTGGAGAAGCAATGCCGACATAAAAAACAAAGGAATTCTAGAAAGAAGTGAGAGAATTTTTTAGACAGAGAAAAAGTTAGTTACGCGATCTCAACATAAAATTTGTAGCGATCCCCACAAGCATTTTCCAAGTCATCCCAAATGCGCCATTTGGTCACATATTTCTTAGCATACCACTCCAAAGCTTTTCCACTTAAGTTTTTACTGAATAGATTTATCCTTATCCCTTCATTCTTACCCACGCCGATCAACTTTTCACAATAGGTTTTCAAGTGAAAGAAAGTATTATCAAATCAATCAAACTTCTCTAAATTTAGATTCTTATAACCCAGTAGTAGCTCGATCTCAGGAAATATGCACAATTTTTCATACTTCATGCTTTAGTTATTACTAGCCATGAAGACTTCTCATATAATCTTTAAAATATTTTGAACTTGTTGCTCACCATTTCATCATTGATCGCCCTGGGATCATTTTAAGTTTGAACATAGTGATAATCATTTAGGTGATATAGTCCTTCAATTTGTGTTATCGATGGGGTGGTAGCATAAGGGTACATTGGTGGAATTATAAGAATCAAAGAAGAAAGAATAATAAGAAAAGAAAATAGAAGAAGGATATGTAGATTAATATTCAAACTCTTGAATTTATGAGCAACAAGGGACATGATTGTCACGCCCCGAATCCCATCGAGACATGATTGGCACCCGTAGCGGATAAGGCCTGAGAGAACCAACCTTTGCCTATGTTCAATCATATGCATATCATAATCATAACCACCATTACGTAAGAACATGAACCATTAGTATTGGAAATCATGGATAGCGGGAATCATGGCATAGATATACACATTTGAGAAACTTGGACATTGAGGCCATCAAAACAAGACTTCATGAGTCACCTTATATACATATACCCACGTACGTCTACAAAAGCCTCTAACAGATGCATTGACCAATACAAATCAAAAGTCGGGACAAGTCCCCACTTTATACAACATGTACATCATCAAAACATATATACACTCTGACTCGGAGAAGCCCCGAATTAGCTGGAGCTCACCAAAGAACCGCTAACACTGGCAATATACTGAGGAGGCCTACTGGTACCTGCGCCTGCAGCAAGTAAGGTAAATTCCCCGAGAGGGGTCAGTACGAAATAAGTACTGAGTACGCAAGGCTCAGATGAAACTGTACAATACATGAATATTTCAATGAACTAAAAACATATGAATAATCAATGGGAATAAGTCACCATTTTGCATTTTGGAAACCATGTGTATTGCTTTCATTTCTTTCTTTGTTTTCTTTACTTCAATGCTTGTTTGTCAATACATGTGTTACAATGTACCCGGGCCCCTACTGATCAGTGGGTCTTTACATGACTTATCGTCATGTTGGGATCGGGTCGAGCTAGGCTTATGCCCCTAAGACCTGCCACCCATAAATCAATGCCTCAGGATCGGGTCGAGCTAGGCTTATGCCCCTAAGACCTGCCACCCATAAATCACTGCATCGGGATCGAGTCGAGCTAAGCTTATTCCCCTAGACTTGCCACCCATATATAGAGTAGTTATATATACATCATGTAACATATGGTAATATCCCTAACTATCGGTACCATCATCAGGAGTTGACTCTTCATTCTGCCGGTCCACTAGAGCATAGGTACAATTTTGGGCCCCACTAGAACTAGCTTCTCCTCTCATATCTCTACCATGACTCATAGGCGGCACCCCTCGACCCAGTGAAGGAACCGATGCTGAGGATGCAATAGCCGACCCAGCCGGTTATGCTGTACCACCCATGCTCTGCTGTGGACAATCTCTCGCTATATACCTCGGTAGACCATACCAAAAGCAGACATTCATCCCTAACCGACATGTGCCTGAATGAATACGCCCGCAGTGCTGACACTGCTGACGAGGGAAACCTGCTGCTTGGGACCCATGAACTCCGCTACTCTGCCCAGATAGACCACCCCTAGACCCTCAGAACTGAGAGTGAGCACCCGCTGTGGAATAAGAGAATGAGGGTCTAGGAGGTAACATTTGAGATCCCGACTCTCCTTTCAGCCTATATGTAGTAAGTTCATCTGTTTTGACCCCTGTCACATGCATTACTTCCAAGGCCCTCTGAATTTGATCCACGAAGTCCTGTGGATCTTCTTTTGGATCTAAACCAGTGAATATAGGAGGGTCAAGTTTTAAGAAATCCTGTGTTCTGGGACTTGCCATTCTAGTCGCATCATCATCATGTGTCATTGCACAGTCCCTGGCTTTGGGCCGCCACTAACTGTGTCAACAGATGTACTGCATTTCTAAGGTCTTGATCTGTGGCATTCATCGTTGGTTCTGCGGGTACTTCTCTACCAAATGGCTCTTTCGAAACTGGGAAGGTAGATGAAGACCGCGATGATATTTTAGCATTCGCTCCACCTTGACTAGCTTGGTCAGGTGGTAATCTGCTCATTCCTTCTCCAGCAGTCACATCAACCTGCTTCCCTTTACCCCTTCCTCTTCTAGTGTTCGACATTATTACTATATCAACGAGAAACAATTACTATGGTTAGACACGATTCAACTTACAACATTGGCTCTATTGCAATATCTAGAATGAAGAAAGGAAACAACATCCTAAATGTCCCGTAGCCTCCTACTTATAAATGTGGTGCACAACACATCGATAAGTAAGACTCTACTCAGACACGACTTTGTAGACACCCTTAGAACGACCTGCTCTGATACCACTTTTTTCACGCCCCGAATCCCATCGAGACATGATTGGCACCCGTAGCCGATAAGGCTCGAGAGAACCAACTTTTGCCTATGTTCAATCATATGCATATCATAATCATAACCACCATTATGTAAGAACATGAACCATTAGTATTGGAAATCATGGATAGAGGGAATCATGGCATAGATATACACATTTGAGAAACTTGGCCGTTGAGGCCATCAAAACAAGACTTCATGAGTCACCTTTTATACATATATCCATGTACGTCTACAAAACCCTCTAACAGATGCATTGACCAATACAAACTAAAAGTCGGGACAAGTCCCCGCTTTATACAACATTTAAATCATCAAAACATATATACACTCTGACACGGAGAAGCCCCGAATTATCTGGAGCTCACCAAAGAACCGCTAACACTGGCAATCTACTGAGGAGGCCTACTGGTACCTGCGCCTGCAACAAGTAAGGTAAATTCCCCGAGAGGGGTCAGTACGAAATAAGTACTGAGTATGCAAGGCTCAGATGAAACTGTACAATACATGAATATTTCAATGAACTCAAAACATATGAATAATCAATGGGAATAAGTCACCATTTTGCATTTTGGAAACCATGTGTATTGCTTTCATTTCTTTCTTTGTTTTCTTTACTTCAATGCTTGTTTGTCAATATATGTGTTACAATGTACCCGAGCCCCTACTGATCAGTGGGTCTTTACATGAATTATCGTCATGTTGGGATCAGGTCGAGCTAGGCTTATGCCCCTAAGACCTGCCACCTATAAATCAATGCCTCGGGATCGGGTCGAGCTAGGCTTATGCCCCTAAGACCTGCCACCCATAAATCACTGCATCAGGATCGAGTTGAGCTAGGCTTATTCCCCTAGACTTGCCACCCATAAATCACTCCATCGGGATCGAGTCGAGCTAGGCTTATGCCCCTAGACTTGCCACCCATACTTGATCATTGACCACATTTGCATTACTTTGTTCATTACTTTGAGATTGATACTATAGTCATAACATCACTTTGAACTTTGGAACATAACATTGTTGGAAACTTTGAATCATTAACCAATGAGTGAGAGACATGTGAATAACTTGGCAACATAGCATTATTAGAATCATAACACCATGGGAACTATTGCACAATAATCCATGAACAAGAGACATAACCTTCTTTGAGCTTTTGGAACATTAACCATGATTATGAGACATGAGACTCACAAATGATCCATGAGTAGGAAATATATGACAATGACTATTGATAAACGGATATAGGATACCTTAGTACATTTCGGTATAGGACTAGTGCAATAACAATATGGCTACTATTTGCTGCAGAAAGATACGGGCAGAGTAACCTTACATACCTTGTACTCTCAATACGAATAAACAACCTTAGACGTGCACATAATAGTCCCTATCCTTATTTATGTGTCACTGTACATCACAAATGCATAACGGAATTGACATTAACCACCAACTACTTTACAAATGCATACAATGTCAATGAGTTACATGTTTACCATTAAACATGTCATTTCCCCTTAACAAAACCATTGATAAAATTATTATTCCAAAAATCCCCCAATATTCCCAACATTGACCAATACATAATAATCAATACATTTCACCACAACACTCCTCCTTTACACTTTCTTATCCACACCACATCACAAATAATCCATCAATTCATCTTAATGATACACTTCGTAGCACAAATCAGCCAAAATCCCACAATTTGCACTTATAGAAAAATAACAAGTTAAATAACAAAATAACACCATACACGTTCATATTTTATCCACACCATGATCTTTCAACAAAGGAACAAGCCATAATTCAAGTTCAAATCACAAAGATAGCACATCTCGCACCAAAAGCAAAAATACACTATTCACCACCTTGCCAACATAACTAGCATAATATACATAATCTCCCATGCATATAATATGTTAATACATGAGAATAAATATTTACCAAGGCTTGTAATAGGATGATCTTCACCAAAGAGTCCAAAGGAAATATTGGCTTTAGGGTTTTGGAACTAGAGAAAATGCTTGAGAAATATCTAAAAGGCATGAGACTTTTGAAGCAATAAAAATCAGATTTATTTCCCTTTGTATAGGCACCCAATTCCATACTTATCCACTCTTTATCATTTAATGTTGGGTTCTAGAAGGTCCAAGCAAGAATGGATCTTTTAACCCATTTTGGGGCCATGCTTTCTTTTCATTTTTTGGCCCTTTTTGGGCCCAATTCACTTAACCTGATAAAATCAATAATTTATCGTGTTTAAGTCATCATATACATATTACAATAATATTCCTCCTCATGCTACTCATATCCGTAGCCTCAATCTCAAAAACAAGTGATTCTAGCCACGTTTGGCTTATTTTGACCTTAAGGGCAAAACTATCATTTTGACCCAAATTCGTTCTCGAGTAATTTTGTCATACCAATATAATATGTCATTCATTTCATGTATATACTCTTGGTTGTATAAGAAACGTAGCAAAAATCAGCTTGGTACGTCCCCGGATACCCTTGGGACTTAGAAATTTCCAACTTTCGAAAAAGTGGAAAAACCAAGGTGGCACGCCCCTGGGAACTCCAACTTGCTGCCTCTGGACTAAAAATTTTAGTCCAGAGCAGCGTGGAATGGTCCCAAACGCGCCCCATACTTAGATTTTTCAAAAAATCCATTTTTCGACTTTTCTTCACGGGTTTGGTTAGATACTTCAAGTCCTATTCTTTAACTTACTTCTTAACCTTAATATACTATGTTTAGGGGTCCTCTTAGCCTCATTTTGAACCCCACAATTGTTCCAAGAAGATCATAAAACACCTCCCATGAAGGTTTAATCACATATACAAGGGCCAAATTCAATTATCTCATCAATGGCATTACCAAATACATACTTATAGCCCTCGATACCTAAGTTCATATTATTTAGTGTCGTCAAGTAGGGTTGGGAATGTACGGGGTGTTACAATGATACCCTAACCTCCCTATTGAATTCAACAATTCAAACACAAACCCTAGTTTGAGAAAAGCAAAGGAAACTAAGAAACCACAAATGAGTAACCTTCGATTAACCAAACCAAGAAGTTCACCAACAATTCTAAGTTCCACAGTACTAAAATTATCAACTAATGCTAGGCTTCACCTAGAAACTACAAGCTTCAAAGCTCAATATTAAATATTCATCAAAACTCCCATGTAAAATAAAAGAAATCCTATTTATACTAACGAAAATAAGAAGATATTGGGTTTTTACCATATTGCCCTTAATAAGGCAAGGGCCTGGTTAGGTTGTCTTCTTTTTGGATTCTTGAATTTAAGGCCTAGCCACTTACACAAATGGCCTATTTTATTCATCCACATCACTTCCACGGAATCCAAAGCTTCCTTTTTCATGAACATCATATGTGTCATCCATAACATCCATGCTCGTGTCAACCATGCCATCCATGCTAGTATCATCCTCCCCTTCTTAAAAAGGATTTGTCCTCGAATCTGAACCTTGAAAACATATGAGAAGGACAACAACCAAAGTATCCTCAAAGCATAAGGGTTAGTACAAGGGTTAGAAAAAATATCACTATGCCAAGGAGGCACAAATTTGAGATACAACCAAATATCCTTTGCTTTTAATAAAAGCAACTCCTCATACAAGGTGCAAAGGTTTTGGTTAAGATAAACTTAAAGAGACAAGGAAAAAAAAGGTCTTTATGGCATCAAGAATTCCAAAAGATGGTATCACATTTAACTTTGGAGCCATAAGACATAATTGTTTCATCATCTCACAAAAAGGCCACACCAAAAGTGGTGCAATCACCCAATAGGGTTCATCCGGGTCAAAGAAGTAAAAGACCCATATATCTCTACCTCCATACAAAATAAATCCTATACCATCATGGGTATCATCATAAGAAAAGAGGTAGTAGAGAAAGATGCTACTATCATGAACCTCATCTAGGGTACTCCAAGAGTTAGGTATTGGTATATAAGAAGATGAGTTCTAGATATAAAGTCACCCTCTCTGTCAAACACCTTCAAACAGTCCAATTAAAAAATCCGACTTGCCTAACCCTATGAAGGTGACAAGAGGGTTTCAATAACCATGGACTCTCCCATAATTGAACGATCAACTTAGCATCCACTAGTCGGGGTCCATACATCTCAAGCGCAAGTGTGTCAAACAAGGATGAAAATATATCTACAACTCCCAAGATAGGCAATGACATATTTGCCTTAGAGTTCACAAGAAAAAAACCACATATGAGTAAATAATCATCAAGGGCAAACAAGTAATAAAGAAAGGAATGAAGGACATTAAACGCATCTCAAGGGATCTCAAATACAAATACACACCTTAAAGATTAAATATTAACAAGAAAGTATTCACAATTTGAAACACAAGAGGGTAAGATTAGGCACCTCAAGTACACTTTATTGTCCTTTCTCAAACAAACTCCCACAAAAAGTGGATCAACAAGTGGAGCTATGCTTCTTGAGAGATTGAAGGAACTATAAGATGCACTTCCTATGTTCACTAATGTTAGCATGATCCTAAGAATCCATTCTAACACATCAACTTGTCTAACCGCATATGTGTGACAATAAATAGGATACATAAATTGGGCCTCACATAGGCACCATGGATTCTTTCCCAAAACATGAAACTCACATAACTTAAGCATATCCAAAACTAACCATGAAAACATTAGAACAATATCATCATTCTCATGTTAGGGTATGGGATCATACAATTTCAATAATCTATCTACCATAGGGAAAATATCATCATGACTCCAAGGATTACTTGGAATAGGAGGGGAAGGGTACATACCTCGAAGACAGGCCTTTGAGTGTGCATTCTTGTCCACAACACTTGGTTTCCCAAATTTTTTCATCCAAGGCATCATCTTGGACCCATAGACTTGGTCTTTTTGTTTCTTCTTAGGAGTTGAATTGCTACGTAGCTTCATCATTAGGCCTTCAACCCTTTGTTCATGAGGGACTTTTTTCGGATCCTCCTTTAGAAATAATTGTCCATGAACCTGCAAAAGAGAAGGAATGGTACTAGGAAAAATGCTAGCACCATGGTTAGTAGGCAATAATAGATTGGTATTGGAAGGTCCTACAATTAAGTGTTCCTTGTGCACCTCTTTCAAGTGACTTCTTGGCTCATCAATCTCATACAACTTCTCTTCTTGAGCCAATTCTGTCTTCTCCTTATCAAGTTCTTCTCTCTTAAATACTTCCCAAATATCCCTCATTATCTTGTAGTCCTTACTCACTTGATAGGGTGTTAAAGGTACAAAAGTGTGCTTTCATCTTCTAAATACAAATTAGTATTTATTGGACTCCACTTGATATCGAACATCCATACCGTCTAGCTAATGTCTACCAAATAACATATGACAAGATTGCATGGGCAAAACATCACATAACACCTCATCTTGATACTTGCCAATGCTAAAATTCACGACCACTTGCTTGGTTACCTCTACTTTATCATTCTCAATGAGCCATTGAAGTTTGTATGGCTTGGGGTGTCTTTGTGTAGGAAGCTTCATTCTATCAACCATAGTGAAACTCACCACATTAGTACTACTCCTGCCATCCATGACCAAGGAATTTACCCTATCAATCATCTTGGACCTCTCATGGAATAGGTTTACACTTTGATCAAGTTCCTCTTTAGAAAGATCCTCCATGATTCGCTTTAGATCACAAGAAGAGTTAAAATCCTTCTCAAATTGCTCTTAGTCTACATTAGAAGTTTCTTAATCATTCCTAACCTTAGGATCATCACAACCATTCCCAACCTCAAACTCTATCTCATTTTTAGCACAAGGTCCATCATGCAAGATCACATTTGACCTTCTTTGTGGAAATTCTCTAGCAATATGTCCTTCGCCTTGACATTTATAACATCGAATGATAGAAGGAGAATAATATTAAGGTACATCATGCTTACCTCCATAGGCTTGATCTTCCCCTTTTGTATTGTAGTTAGCTTGAATAGCTTGACTACCATCTTGGCACTTTGGAAGACTAACCATGTTGTCACCCATCCCTTGATTTGGAACACCTTCACCACCATATCTATCACTTCGGTCTGCACACCTTCTTCCTTCATCCCTATACCTATCTCCACTATCCTATTTTCCTTGACATCTCATGCCTTGGTTCATACCAAATCCTTTGGGTCCTTCTCACCATTTATTCGGGTTAACCTCTTCACACATTTCATCATAAAGAGGGTTTTGATAATAGATAACTTGGTAGGGTACTTATGGGTAGTGTCATTGGGTTGGAACATAGGGTACGTGCAAGGATGCATGTGATATATTTTGTGGAGGTGCTTGGCTAACGTAACTCGGGTTCATTTGAAATATAGTTTAAGAGTAGGTTTGGTTCTAATTTTGTTGGGGGTAGTATAGATTGGATTGTTGACCCGAGGCCCTTCTTGTTTCTTCACTTCAACTTGTCATAGGGAACCTACTTTCAATCATACTATCCATCATTTTCACCCTTTTTATCACACCCCAAATCCCATTGAGGCGGACTAGCACCCGAAGCCTATATGGCCCGAGAGAACCAATCTTTGCTCATGTACATTCGTATGCATAACCTCATATGAATCTTATTATACGTCATGCAACTATGCGGAAGTCATGGACATGGAAACATATGCCATATATATATATTAATAAAACTTGGCCGTTGAGGCCATCAAGTCAAAAATGACATTCATCTCTTACATTCATATACCCACATATGTCTACAAAAGCCTCTAACAGATGCATCAACAAGACCAACTTAAATTCGGGACAAGTCCCCGCTTTATACAGCATTTACAATATCAAAAAAAATATACAACTGTGACTCGAAAAGCCCCGAACCAACTGGAGCTCACTAAAAATCTATAATGATCCACAGCCTATAGACGAGGTCTACTAGCACCTGCGCCTGTAGCAATTAAAGTAAGTCCCCCAAGAGGGGTCAGTACGAAGAATGTACTGAGTATGTAAGGCTCATAAAAACTGTATCATACATAATAACAACAATGGAGTCAATATAAGAGAAATAGTCAATGTGAATAAACTCTCTTTCTGTATGTGAGGAACCATGTAAATTACGTTCTTTACTTTTCTTGTCTTCACATATGTTCATCTTTATTGTTCTACCCATGCTAGGCTGTTCTGTCGCCCCTGGGATGAGATTAACCCATGCTAGGTACTTTGACCCCTGGGATGTTATATTAACCCATGCTAGGCTTTCGTATCGCCCCTGGGATATTATTAACCCATGCTAGGTACTTTGACCCCTAGGATATACTGTGATAACCCATGCTAAGCTTTCGTGTCGCCCCTGGGATGTTATTAACCCATGTTAGGTATTGTGACCCCTGGGATGTTATATTAACCCATGCTACGCTTTCGTGTCACCCCTGGGATGTTATTAACCCATGCTAGGTATTGTGACCCCTGGGATACCACTCAAGATTACTCCTCGATTATACATTACCTCTTTCTCTTATTACTCTTTCTTTCATTACTTTTATGAGATACCTTGTGACTGAAACATTCTTGAAACTTGGAACACATACATACATTACTTCACGTCTTTACTCTTGTAAGATTGATACCTTTACTAGTGAGGGATAGATACATTAACTTGCACATTACTTCCTTTATTACTTTTATGATATTGGTACTTTACTTGTGAGAGATTGGTACAAACATAATCATAATATTATTGGACTTTGGAACATGACATGATTGGAAATGCTATTCAAGAATAAATAGATTCTCTTTACATCTTACTCTCTTTGAGATAGTTCTTTTAGAAATTACCACGTTATGACAGCTTTGGAACTTCAGTCAATGAATAAGAGATAAGTGAATCATAATTCATCTAAGAGTAGGTCACATGTGAACAACAATATATGTCAACCTGAATTGATATACTTCAAAACCCCTCGGAATGGAACAAGCCCAATGTCAATGTGAACAATATACTGCAGAAGGATACGAAAAGAGTAACCTTACATACCTTGTCCTCTCAATATGAACACTCAATCCTATACGTGAATACAATAGCCCAGCTTCTTCCTTATGTTTCACTCTACAATACAAGTCCATAATGGAACTCTCGTTAACAACTATTTACCGTACAAGTGTACAAAACGACAATGAGCTATATGAATGCCATATAACATCATTTCCTCTTTACAATACGACCCACTGCATTATCATAGCAACAACACTATAACATTCCACACATTGACCAAGATATCATACATCAATAACATTTCACACCACACTTACCCATTATGCTTTCTCATTATCATTTTGTCACACTTAATCCTATCAACTTGCCTCATAACAACATATGAACAACAATCCATACTTAATATAGTCCAACATACCTCCATAAGACCCTTTAAAGTCATTAAAACGGCGTCACAAGTTGATAATTACATCTAAAAAGGGTATAGGGGCCTTCGGGGGCCGAATAGATGCGAAAACATACAAAACCAAACCTGGGGCTGACCTGCGAAGCCACCTGCGCCCGCAGGTGACTGTGGTGAGCCTGCAGGTGGCCTTTGGCAAATGCCAAAGGCACCTGCGCCCGCAGGTGCCCTCGTCTGTGGGGGCGGATGCCAATTTTGGTCTGAATTGGTCTCTTTTAGGTCTTTTTATGCCATGAATGGTCCATGATCATAACTAAACTTCCTTTAACATATTTTTGATCATATTGAATTCCAACCATCAGCCATGGTCTCACAACACACATAAACAACACCCAAAACTACACTTCTCGTTCAATACGTCACCAAATCCATAACCAATTTCACAATAACAATTCCAAACATTATACACAAGAATTAAACAAGGTAAGAATATAATCACATCTCACATGTAAATATTTAATCCATCAAGTTCACTTCCTTCAATACCACAAGTCCATGTTCTAGTTTACAAGATAAAACCTCTTCCGATTTAGCAAACATGTAACATTACATACATAGTGAATTTCTCAATACTCCACCAACATAACCAACATCATATAGGAACCATCTCATGAACATAATATATTAAACCATAAGCATAAAAACTTACCAAGTCTTGCAAGATGATGCTCTTGGCCAAAGGGATGAAGGCCTAGGGTTTGTGTGAGAGAAAAATGCTTGAGAAAATTCTAGAAAAAGGCATGTGTGTCACAATGATATAAAATCTGATTTTTCCTCATATATATAGGTCCCTCAAGTCACTCTTATCCAACTCTTGACATTAAATGCATGGTTGATTAGTCAAATGGAAGATTGGATCATTTTTGCCCCATTGGGCCAAGTCTTTTGATGATGTTTAAATAATTTTAATGTATAATTCATCAAGTCTCTCATGTTTAAATAATTCCACGAATGTTACGGGAATTAACTAGGTTCGGAAACATACGGGGTGTTACACTTTCCACCATACCTCCAAACTTCCCATTTGTTTCAACGACCCTTTAATTCACATTAGTCACTCTCCTTGACCCATTGGAATTTGTCCCCATATTGTTCATCGAGCTCCTTCCTCCATGGTTATAAGGAAAATAATTAGACATTGTACCTAAAAAACTCAAAAAACAATATTAGTGGTAAAATCCTCACGTCACTCCTATGTAAACTCTCAACTCACCTCCTAAAGCATCATCTCAAAATTGATAGTGAACTAGCTTGGCTTGATCAATTCAAGATCACCTATCCTTTGTGATGGAGTGGATTCTTATGACTATTTAAAGATGGACGACTCAATTGAAGTTTAAAGGACTTGAATCAAGAAGTTTATCAATGAATTAAGATGAGAAATGTTGAAGAAAAGAAGCACGAAAGAAATCAGACTAAAAAAAAACTAACAAAAGTAGAAAAGTTACTTGTGATGCTTAATTTGAAGGATCAAAGAAGTGATTTGATGTTTTAAAACTAGTTAACAAGTGATTAAATATGTTAATTAGTTAGGAAATTGAAGGAGAAAAATTTTTAAAAATGAATCACGAGGTTTGGACACTTAGAAAATTTTTGAGAGCTTACTAGTTTGAGCGTCCCAGCAAGCCCTTCCTAGGGCACTGAACTTTAGAAGCTTACTGGTTTGGGTTCCACAGCAAGCGCCTGACCCTTCCTTTCATGCTGAAATTTGTTTTGTTGATGTGGCAGCTGTTGAATAGAGTTGATTGCTGAGTTGGTACTGATGTGGCAGCTAGTTGACTGGTCAACTGCTGACATGGCAGGTCCACGTGGAATTAATTTAATTTTTTTTCAAAAATATATAATTTTTTTTTCAAATTTTGATTTTTTTTTTCTAATTTCCACAAGTGGACCTACAAATACTTGACCAACTTTGACTTGGAGATTCTTGGATGGATCAAAGTGTACTTTTGCTATCTTCTTCTTCAAAAATAAGATGTAGAAGCTCAAGAACACCAAAAACACACATCAAACCCTAGCACCCTCAAATCAACTCAGAATTGGCTCAAAATTTAGGAGTAGATTCCCCACAACTTGTAGAACAAACTCCAATGAATTTTAAGCCCCAATTTCTCTCAATCAACAAACCCACTTTTCAAGTTTTGAAAACTCAAAAGCATAAAAATCCTTTAATGGAAACTTCACTTCTACAAATCCGAATAGAATGAAATTTGAGATTTAGATTCACAAGACACTAGTGAATCAAGATCTAGTGTCAAAAACAAAAAATCAAAATAAAAAAAATTGGATTTTTTTTTTTTTTTGGATTTTTGGATTTTTCTGATTTTTTTTTGGATTTTTGGAAAGATCAAAATCCCAAGATTAAGATTTCTAAAAACAAACCTTTACCCAGTCTTTGATACCGAAATGATAAGAATCAAAGAGGGAGGAACAAGAAATAAAGAAAATAAAAGAAGGATATGTGGGTCAATATTCAAACTCTTAAATTTATGGGCAACAAGGGACTTGATACCCTCACTTCCCAATTGAATTCAGCAATTCAAACACAGACCCTAGTTTGAGAAAATCAAAGGAAACCAAGAAACCAAAAATGAGTAACCTTCTATTAACCAAACCAAGAAGTTGACCAACAATTCCAAGATCCACACAACTAAAATTACCAACTAATGCTAGGCTTCACCTAGAAACTACAAGCTTCAAAGCTCAATATTCAATATTCATCAAAACTTCCACACAAAATAAAAGATATCCTATTTATACTAAAGAAAATAAGAAGACATTGACTTTTTACAATATTGCCCTTAAAGAGGCAAGGGCCTTGTTTGGTTGTCTTCTTTGCAGATTTTTGAATTTAAGGCCTAGCCACTTGCACAAATGGCCTATTTTCTTCATCCACATCACTCCTACGGACTCTTAAGATTCCTTTTTCATAAACATCATATGTGTCATCCATTCCATCCATGCCCGTGTTAACCATATCATCCAAGCTAGTATCATCCTCCCCTTTTTAAAAATGATTCATCCTTGAATCCAAACCTTGAAAACACATGAGAAGGATAACAACCAAAATATCCTCAAAGCATGAGAATTAGTACAAAGGTTAGCAACAATATAACTATACCAAGGAGGCACAAATTTGAGATACAACCAAATATCCTTTGCTTCCAATAAAAGCAACTCATCATACAAGGTGCAAAGGTTTTGGTTAAGATAAACATCAAGAGGCAAGGAAAACAAAAAGGTCTTTATGGCATCAATAATTCCAAAAGGTGGTATCACATGTAACTTTGGAGCCATAAGACACAATTATTTCATTGTCTCGCAAGAAGGCCACACCAAAAGTGGTGCAATCACCCATAAGGATTCATTCGGGTCGAAGAAGTGAAAGACCCACATATCTCTACCTCCATACAAAATAAATTCCATACCATCATGGGTATCATCATAAGCAAAGAGGTAGTAGAGAAAGGTACTACTATCATAAACCTTATCTAGGGTACTCTAAGAGTTAAGGGTATCGGTAGATAAGAAGAGGAGTTCTAAATATAAAGTCACCTTCGTTATCAAACACCTTTCAAGAGTCCAATTAGAAAATCTGACTTGCCTAACCCTATGAAAGTGACAAAAGGGTTTCAATAACCATGGACTTTCCCACAATTGAATAATCAACTTAGCATCCGTTCGTCGAGGTCCATACATCTCAAGCACAAGTATGTCAAACAAGAATGCAAGTATATCTACAACTCCCAAGATAGGCAATGACACATTTTCCTTAGAGTTAACAAGAAAGAGACCACATATGAGGAAAGAGTCATCAAAGGCAAACAAGTAATAAAGAAAGAAATGAAGGACATTCAACGCATCTCGATGGTTCTCAAATACAAATACACACCTTAAATATTGAATGTTAACAAGAAAGTATTCACAATTTAAAACGTAAGAAGGAAAGATTAGGTACTTCAAGTTGACTTTATTGTACTTCCTCAAACAAACTCCCACAAGGAGTAGATCAACAAGTGGAGCCATGCTTCTTGAGAGATTGAAGGAACTATAGGATGCACTTCCTATGTTCACTAATCTTAGCATACTCCTAAGAATCCATCCTAACACTTCAACTTGTCTAACCACATAAGTGTGACAAGGAGTAGAATACATAAATTGGGCATCATGGAGGCACCATAGATTCTTTCCCAAAAAACAAGTATGGCTGGAATTCAAAACATGAAACTTACATAACTTAATCATAGGCAAAACCAACCATGAAAACATTAGAACTATATCATCACTCTCATGGTAGGGTATGGGATCATACAATTTCAAAAACCTACCTACCATAGGGAAAATGTCATCATGACTCAAAGGATTGCTTGGAATAGTAGGGGAAGGGTACATACCTTGAAGAAGGGCCTTTGAGTGTGCATTCTTGTCCACAACACTTGGTTTACCAAATGTTTTCCTCCAATGCATCATCTTGGACCCATAGACTTGGTTTTTTTGTTTTTTCTTAGGAGTTGACTTGCTAGGTAGCTCCATCATTAGGCCTTCAACCCGTTGTTCATGAAGGACTTTGTTCGGATCCTCCTTTAGAAATAATTGTCCATGAACCCGCAAAATAAAAGGAATGGCACTAGTCAAAATGCTAGCACCATGTTAGTAGGCAGCAATGGATTGGTATTGGCAAGTCCCACAATTAAGTGTTCTTTTTCACCTCTTTCAAGTCACTTCTTGGCTCATCAATCTCATACAACTTCTCTTCTTAAGCCAATTATTTCTTCTCCTTTTCAAGTTCTTCTCTCTTAAGAACTTTTCAAAGCTCTCTTATTATCTTGTAGTCCTCACTCACTTGATAGGGTGTTAAAGGTACAAGAGTGTGCTTTCGTCCTCCAAATACAAATGAGTATTTATTGGACTCCACTTGATATCAAACATCCCTACCAGCTAGACAAGGTCTACCAAATAATATATGACAAGATTTTATGGGCAAAACATCACATAACATCTCATCTTGATATTTGCCAATGCTAAAATTCACTACCACTTGCTTGGTTACCTCTACTTCATCATTCTCAATGAGCTAATAAAGTTTGTATGGCTTGGGGTGTCTTTGTATAGGAAGCTTCATTCTATCAACTATAGTGTAACTCAACACATTAGTACTACTCCTACTATCAATGACCAAGGAACATACCCTATCAATCATCTTGAACCTTGCATGGAATAGGTTTACACTTTGATCAAGTTCCTCTTTAGAAAGATCCCCCATGATTTGCTTTAGATCACAAAAAGAGTTCAAATCCTTCTCAAATTGCTCTTAGTCTACATTAAAAGTTTCTTAATCATGCCTAACCTTAGGATCATCACAACCATTCACAACCTCAAACTCTATCTCATTTTTAGCACAAGGTCCATCATGCAAGATGAGGTATATCATGATTACCTCCATAAGCATTATCTTCCACTCTTGTGTTGTAGTTAGCTTGAATAGCTTGACTGCCATCTTGGAACCTTGGAAGACTCACCATGTTGTCAACCATCCCTTGATTTAGAACACCTTGACCACCATATATATCACTTTGGTCTTCACACCTTCTTTCTTCATCCCTATACCTATCTCCACTATCCTATTTCCCTTGACATCTCATGCCTTGGTTCGTACCAAAGCCTTTGGGTCCTTTCCACCATTCATCCGGGTTAACCTCTTCACATATTTCATCAAAAAAAAGGGTTTTGATAATAGCTATCTTGGTAGGGTACTTATGGGTAGTGTTGTTGGGTTGGAACATAGGGTACGTGCAAAGATGCATGTGATATATTTCATGGAGGTGCTTGGCTAACATAGCTCTAGTTCATTTGAAATGTAGTTTGAGAGTAGGTTTGGTTCCAATTTGGTCGGGGGTAGTATAGATGGGATTCTTGACTTGAGGCCCTTCTTATTTCTTCACTTTGACTTGTAATAGGGAACCTCCTTTCAATTAAACTATCCGTCCATTTCACCCTTTCCTCCATACCTCCAAACCTCCCATTTGTTTTAACCACCCTTTAATTCACATTGGTCACTCTCCCTGACACATTGGAATTTGTCCCCATGTTGTTCATCGAGTCCCCATGTTGTTCATCGAGCTCTTTCCTCCATAGTTATAAGGAAAATAATTAGACATTGTATCTACAAAACTCAACAAACAATATTATTGGTAAAATCCTCGCGTCACTCGTATGTAAACTCTCAACTCACCTCCTAAAGCGTCATCTGAAAATTGGTAGTGAAATTGCTTGGCTCGATCAATTCAAGATCACCTATCCTTTGTGGTGGAGTGGATTCTTATGACTATTTAAAGATGGACGACTCAATTGAAGGTTAAAGGACTTGAATCAAGAAGTTTATCAATGAATTAAGATGAGAAATGTTGAAGAAAAGAAGCACGAAAGAAATCAGACTAAAAAAAAACTAACAAAAGTAGAAAAGTTACTTGTGATGCTTAATTTGAAGGATCAAAGAAGTGATTTGATGTTTTAAAACTAGTTAACAAGTGATTAAATATGTTAATTAGTTAGGAAATTGAAGGAGAAAAATTTTAAAAAATGAATCACGAGGTTTGGACACTTAGAAAATTTTTGAGAGCTTACTAGTTTGAGCGTCCCAGCAAGCCCTTCCTAGGGCACTGAACTTTAGAAGCTTACTGGTTTGGGTGCCACAGAAAGCGCCTGACCCTTTCTTTGGCACTGAATTTTTTTTTGTTGATGTGGCAGCTATTGACTAGAGTTGACTATTGAGTTGGAGCTGATGAGGTAGCTGGTTGACTGGTCAACTGCTGATGTGGCAGGTTCATGTGGAATTAATTTTTTATTATCTTTTTTCAAAAATATATTTATTTATTTTTCAAATTTTGATTTTTTTTTTCAAATTTCCTCAAGTGGACCTATAAATACTTGACCAACTTTGACTTGGAGATTTTTGGAGATTTTTGGATCAAAGTGTACTTTTGCTATCTTCTTCTTCAAAAATAAGATGAAGAAGCTCAAGAACACCAAAAACACACATCAAACCCTAGCACCCTCAAATCTATTCAGCATTGGCTCAAAATTTAGGAGTATATTCCACACGACTTAGAGAACAAACTCCAATAAATTTTAAGCCCCAATTTCTCCTCAATCCACAAGCCCACTTTTCAAGTTTTGAAAACTCAAAAGCTTGAAAACCCTTTAATGAAAACTTCACTTCTACAACTCCGAATTAAATGAAATTGAGATCTAGACTCACAAGACACTAGGAAATCATGATCTAGTGTTAAAAACAACAAATTAAAATTAAAAAAATTCTATTTTTTTTTTTTGGGATTTTTGGATATTTTTTATTTTTATTGAATTTTTAAAAAGATCAAAATCCCAAGATTAAGATTTGTGAAAACAAACCATTAACTAGGCTCTAATACCAAAATGATAAGAATTAAAGAGGGAAGAACAAGAAGGAAAGAAAACAAAATAAGGATATGTGGGTTAATATTCAAACTCTTGAATTTATGGGCAACAAGGACTTGATACCCTCACATCCCAATTGAATTCAACAATTCAAACACAAATCCTAGTTTGAAAAAATCAAAGGAAACCAAGAAACCACAAATGAGTAACCTTCGATTAACCAAACCAAGAAGTTCACCAACAATTTCAAGATCCACACTACAAAAATTACCAACTAATGCTTGGCTTCACCTAGAAACTACAAGCTAAATGTTAGGCTTCACCTAGAAACTACAAGCTTCAAAGCTCAATATTCAATATTCATCAAAACTCCCATGCAAAATAAAAGAAATCCTATTTATACAAAAGAAATAAGAAGACATTGACTTTTTACAATATTGCCCTTAACGAGGCAAGGGCCTTGTTTGGTTGTCTTCTTTGTGGATTCTTGAATTTAAGGCCTAGCCACTTGCACAAATGGCCTCTTTTCTTCATCCACATCACTCCCACGGACTCCTAATCTTTCTTTTTCATGAACATCGTACGTGTCATCCACGCCATCTATCCTAGTGTCAACCATGCCATCCATGCTAGTATCACGGAGCATGGTCTGACAATGATTTGTTCTGAACCTTTAGGAGAGTAAATGTGTACACAAGAGGAATATTCTAAGAAGCTTGAGCATTTTTTTTAATTAAAGACTAGCATGAGAATTTTAAACGTGTTGAGAAGTGGTAAATTGATCTCTCTAATCAAATTCATCTAAAGTTGAAAACATAGGCCTTTTTTAATGTATATCAGGAGGTAGGGGCTTGTTTGAGAGAGTTTGAGAAGGTGTTCTGCTTTACATCACCATGAGTCTTAGTTCGGCAATTTGTTGCTCCAGACTAGCAACGACCTACAGAGTTACTTATCTTCCTATCAAGGAGCTAGGGTTTGTTGCGATAGTCAAAGTGGGAATCGATTTAGATGAAGTGATTAGAATTAAAATCAATTAATTGGTTGTGAGAAGGATCTGTCGTGAATTAAGGGATAATCCTATTGTGGAAATCACCTAGAAGCATCGAGGGTTATGATTCATGTCAAATTTATGCCAGGCAAGTGAAAATCAATGAGCATTTTCATCATTTCGATGGAGTATAAAGGGTCATTTGGTTACTGCATTGGATTTATTCTATGGAAGAGTAGACAAAGAGAAGAAGGCACATCATATTGAGGAGGTGCGGTCTTTTGAGAAAATTAGGAGCGTGTGTGTATGTTGGGGGTATACACATGGGTTATTGAAGAATTAAGTGGGATTTGATTTAATTGGAAGTTGGGGTAAATTGTAGTGGTAGGCCAGGTAAAGGAGAATCTTAAGCTCAGTGATTGTGTAAATGAATAAAGGCCCAATTTAGGATACAAGATTGGCGGAGTAATTTACCAAATAGGAATAAATTGAGGCTAAATTTATTTCCAATTAATTTAATGAGCTTCTCCTTTTAACAACCCTAAAATAATTATTTTAGCATAAATCAAAATCAATTTATTTAAATCAACAAACCAATTATACAATCAATTTCCAATTATGTGTTGAACAAAACACTTTCAATTTGAACATGGTTTTCACTCAAAACAATTTTCAAAAATATTTTTGTCAGTAAAATTTATATATTTTTTTATGATTAAATATCGAATATATATATTTCACCTAAAAATCAATAGTTGGCCTCAAATTATTTTGAAATCATTTTACTTTGGTAAAACAATTATTTAAAATAGTAGAAACTCAAAATTAATTCAGAATGTAGAGGGTAAAAATTCTGTGTCAAATGGAGCAACTCGACCATCTTTAGAGTGCAACCTATTTTTTGAGTTTACTTGAGGTCAGACTACTATTTGGACTCTTTGAAACCACCGTGAGTTCTTGACTATGTTCTTAGTTCTGCCAGCACCCCATAGCAGCTGTGGTTTATTAGACCATGGGATTAGGCCTTGGTTGGACTCATTTCTGACGGTGATCATTGAAGGCACCTTAGCTCTAGCCTTTGTGGGATCAGCGTATTTATGCTAAGTTTTTTAGGGTGAGATAATTTGTGTCTATCACATTTGTCCGTGATTGGTATCATTGTAGTCTTGGTGATGATCAAGGTAGTTTATGGTCGGGGCTAGGCTTATTTCTCATACCGAGCATGGCAGTACATCAGGTTAGCAGGTTATATCCAACAGCTTGATTGAGGGATTTTTTCTATGGTATTGTGGTTGACTAGATTGAATCATAAACATCTATCTCCAGCGGACCAAAGAGTATGAGGTGGGCTTTCAGGGGCTCAAGGTATTATTGGCCCTAGTTCTTATTTGGACTCTTCTAGATAAGAGACTGAGGTGTATGTTAGATCTTTTATTCATATGCATATTTGTTATCAGTTATAGTTTAGACACTCAGGTCCTAGTGGTTTAGCTCAGATGTGAAGTAGATAGATATGGATTTTGTGACTCACTTACAGCATATATTTTGGGGTTTAATTCTATTTGGGGTATTGTTGATTAGTGGACTGGCTTACTTACTACCTTTTGATTCAGTTTTCCTTCAAATCAGAGAGAAAGGTGTAGGTTTTTACAACTTTTTACTTGGGTTCTCTGTTTATATCGGGGTTCTGAAGTCTATCCAGAGGTATACAAATATTTGAGTTGAGCTTAGCATATCTTTTTAACCTATTGATCATTGATCATTTAGATCAGACTATTTAGTCTTTGGAGAAGGTGCTTCAGACTTATGTTATTAGTTTCGAGAGTCATTGGTACCAGTCTTTGGCCTTAGCAGAGATTGTGTATATTAGCCTCTATCATATGAGTATTCAGGTGGGTTGGTTATATCCTTTTGAGGTTGGTCAGTGGGCTATTTAGTTGTTGTGTGATTATGAGGTCAGGATTCAGATAAAGCTGGAGAGATTCTATATAGTTCAGAGTAGGCAGGAGACTTGTGATAATCGAAAGATGCTGGATTTAGAGCTTAAGGTTAGTGATCTGGGTTATGAGTTGGATCTCCTATAGCCTTGTTGGGTTTTTTCTTAGTGTTACTCATATCTATGCAATATTAGTATATTTTAGATGAGTCTCTCATACTTCTATGGGGTACGGTGCAGTTCAATATGAGTTGATATTCAAGGAGAAATTGGTTATTATTTTGCGCAGTGAGGTAAGAAAGTTGAAATCAAGGGGATTCCTGTAGCTAAGGTTTTATGGAGAAGTTGTATAGTCCGGGAGGGTGTCTGGGGAGCCTTACGGGGCATCAAAACCTAGTACCCTCATATTTTCAAACTTTCAGACTCTTTTTGTTCCTTGACTTTACACAATGAAAGTTTTTTAATAGTAGTTATTGTAATGACCCACTCGATCATTCTTTTCATTTCATGTATTTTCTTTGTTTAGAGATTTTCTATAGCTAGCCAAGTCATTTATGACTTGCTGGGACCGGTGGGTAGGTTTTCGGGTAGTTCGGTTGATTTCTATGTCAATTTCTCTTTTTTGGAGCTTTTGAAGTTGAGAAATTGGTCTTTCGCCAAAGCTTCTATTAAATGGCCTTAGATGTAAATTTCGATAGTTCTGTTAGCTCTAGAACATGAATTTTAGGTTAGGGGGGCCTTTGGGTTGGGTCTCGAGGCTTCTAGGCTCATTTTGGGCTATTGGGTGGAATTAGTTAAAATTGAATGGTGGGTGTGGGGCTCACATTTTGTTGAAATGACCTCCGTAAGGAATTTCATTGATTCTATTGAGTCTGGAATGTCATTTCTAGTCTGGTAACATATTTTATTTGCATTCAAGGGGTTTCGAATGAATCCCGAGGATCCGATCGGAGTCTTTTGAGACTTAATATATTTTGCTGGTATGGGTGTTGGTACAGTCGCTTTAGCAGCTTATTGGTTGCTTTTGTGGAGCTGCTTAAGTGACTAAAAGGTTGCTTTTGTGGTGGTTGTTGATGTCATCTCCCTCCATTTATGTAGACGCTCTACCTCTTTTGTGGGACAACTTAAGCGGATGCGAAGTCGCTTTAGCAAGTGCTAAGGAGAACAGTGACCTCCGCTTATATGAGGGTCACTTATGCAGCCTGACCCGTTCGATACAAAACAAAATCGCTCATATGAATGGTGCTAATTCCCATGTTCTTTCTAGTCTCATTTGGTTTCGAAATATTTTACTAAGTTGTGTATGTTAAGTTTGCAGATATTTCGTGTGTGGCAAAGTTCTAAAAATGAAAACTATGATTGTAGGCATGTCTTTAAGGATCAAACTTTAGATCAAATATTGAAAGTTTGGACGTTTAATTACCTCTTTATTATTAAAGAAAAAATGTGGGTAGTTATCTTGTTTGATTGTATACAATTTAAAATTAATTATGAAAAATAACTTACTAAGTTTCATGGTGGTGATCAATAATCCTCAGTATCAATGATTTATTTAGTTTTTCACCTTTTGGGATATTTCTTTCCTAGACTCAAATATTAGAATTGTAAAGGAGATCACTAATGTTTTGTTGTACTCTAATTGCTTTGTTGATCCATATGTAGTAATACTCTGTAATTATTATTTTGTATTAGAGCTATGCTTAGTTTCTAGCAGGGATAATTGATCGTTCCCTTTTTACCTGATGGTTTATTGAAATTATTAATTGCTCTTTGCCTAAGTAACTACTGTTTTGTCTAGTTAAGAAAAAATGGACAGAAGACTCAACATGTTGCCATTTTTTCTAAAATCTTATAGGCAAACTTCTTCTCTTTTCTTCAGGAAAGAAACTATCGATTATGAAAATTGGGTGTATAAATTGATATCTCGATGCATGTAAGCATTTTTATTTGAATTTTTCTCAAGTGAAACTTTATTCTAATTCTATAATCTAGGAAATTGTAGAGAAAGAAGAAAAAGTATGAAAAGGGAGAGATAAAGTGGATGACATTAAAAACTTTCCTTTGTTTGGCTGGAAAAGTGAAATTAGTAACACAAGATATTTTTCTCTTCCCTTCAAAGTCTTTTTCTAGTTTTATGTTCTTTGTCATGGTATGATGCCATTCAAACTTAACTCTCTTTGCTTACTATATTTTGCAATTAGTTGATTTTGAGACCGTATGAATTTTAATCGTAATGGGGGACTTCAAAGATTGTTTAGACTAATGAATGAACTCAAAGCCTGATTGGAGACATCACCTTAACCTATTTACTATTTTGATACTTTTTACAAGGTTTAATTTTTTGGCGCAATCTAGCTACAGAAATAAATGACCATCTTTCTTCTAATTCTGAATTTTTTATGCCTAAGTATCTTGTTTATAACTTGCGGTGAGACATTACTTGCAGTTACAAATATGTACCTAGAATTTGTTGATCTGAAGCCTACTATTGTGGATGAATTGAGGATTGGGCATACATGCAACTCTTCCATCTTGGGTAGCATATTTCTGGTAATAAGAAACCTATTTTTGGTTGTTTAGAAGATATTCTCATTTGTATTATAATTGCATTTCCTCATATTGGTAGGAGTTGACAAATATAATGTAGTATAATTTGGACGAGTATATTTTTTATAATGTGATAGGTTTAGTTCTTTGTAATTAACTATGAATAATAATGAGTGTTTTCTATATGTGAAAGCATTTGAAAGGATTATTACTATTATCTAGTTGTTGTAGAAGTCAGGGAACAATTACAGAAGGTAAATCTGGTTCATAAAAGCACTTATAATGGCCAAATTGTTGTTGTCACCAAAGGTTTTTAAGATCAGCTTCCCCATTAGAGAAGGGAAAACATGGTCGCTAAAAAGAGGCATAATGACTAGACTTTTGGTGGTTGTTAAAGGTTTTCTAATGACCAAATTAAAAATCCGATCGTTAAATTTTAATGACAAGGCTTATAGTTGGTGATGACCAGATTTTTTTCTATCATTATTAGCTTAGAGAGATTGAATTTTCTCTCGATAAAGGCCTTTTTTCTTGTAGTGAGTAGTACTCCTGACCCGCCAATCTGTCCAACATTTGAACAATGATGGGAATGGGCTAATAGTTTTTCTGTCGGCCTTATTTAGGCTCTAGTACTCCATGCAAATTTTCCATCCAGAGACTATTCTCATTGAGATAAGCTCATTTTTCTCTTTTTGTATCACTGCCATCCCTCCTTTCTTAAGACACATTGATCATGGCCTACCATTTTACTATCAGAAATTGGATAGATCACACCCAAATCTATCCACTTGATTACTTCTTTTCTAACCACATCCTTCATAACTGGATTTAGCCTCTTTTGGTGCTCAATGCTAGGCTTGTACCCTTCCTCCATGAAAATTTTGTGCATACAGAAAGACGGACTAGTTACTTCAATGTTAGATATCTACCACCCAATTTCTTCTTATGTTTTCTCAAGACCCTCAAGGCCTCTTTGAATTCATCTTCAGATAAACATGCAACAAGATTAACTGATAATGTGTCATCCTCACCTAAGAATGCATATTTCAGGTGAGATGAAAGCACTTTAAGTTACATCTTGGGAGATTCCTCAATGGATAACATGGGGGGGGGGGGGACCTAAAGGGATTATTAAGAGGCTTATATCCTTCCTTCTTGATATACACACTAGCCACGTCCAACAATCATACAATCTCTTGAGCGACAACATCCTCAAAAATATCTTATCCCACAAGTTCTCTCTCGAATGGATCTCTAGACAAATAAGTGGAAACTCAAAAACAATATCCACCATTGTGATGGTGGATAACTCTTCATTGATTGTAAGTAGTTTTATCTCCTTGTAGTCATTAAAGACCTCTACCTTGTCATGTGCTTGATATGCCCAAATTACAACTCCCTTTTATAGGAGCGTAGCAGTCGTTGTCAAATAAAGAACCCAACAGAGGTTGGGGTTGAATCCCATAAGGAATATGGTGTTAAACAAATGTTATGTAGTTTCGATGAGAATTAGTCAACAATTTACGAGAAATGGGGGGGTGGGGGGTGGGGGTTGTTTTACTAATTGTGAATCAACATCAAATTTTGTAACAATGAAAATTTTTCAATACTTAATTTACTGGAGAGGAACAAACTAGGATCATGTTCACCTAGGTTTCCAAACACCACTAGGTCATGAGTGAATTATGAAATTGTGTTAAGATAAGTGACTATTAGACAATCGATTCTTTAATCTATCTAAAGGTTTTTCAACAACTTTAGATAAGTTTGCACTCTAATTCTTTCAAACTTAAAAAGCCAAATTTATGATTTGAGTTTAGCCTCAATTGATTAACCTAGTTAAAGCGTTAATCGTTAGTTTGGAGGTTAGCGATTCCAAACACTTGTTATGATTCCCTTATCTTTACAGTTAAAATATTTAATCAAGCAATTTAACAAAAGAAATTTTTTCAATGTTTGCAACCATCAAGAATGAATTAAAATTGAAGGGATTCATAATACAATCACCCAAACAACACAATCTCAACACCCATAACCCCTAATAGTGACTTTCCACCATGGATTACACAATCCTAGTTGCGGGGTTTTTAGACACTCATGGTGGAAAATAAGATGAAGAAGATTATTTTCATAAGATAAACAGAAAACCTTACAATCAAATAATCACCAATCTTGATCCTTGATATTCAAAAACCCAAAGACAGTAGTTCCAAAAACATTTCTCCAAAGAACGTAATCGTAAAAATACCCAAGTATACGAACCACATTTCTAAACCCTAAACTAAGTATTTATTGGCTCCAAATAAGCCAAAGTTTAAAATTTGAAATCTGGTCTACTGCGTCAATACGAACAATAAGTGTGATGGCCCCTCAAAGAGGTGACGATCCATCACCTCGGCCATCGCCAAAATATCCAAAATAGAGCTATCTGCTTAAGGCTTGGCGGACCGAGTAACGGCCCACCGCAAGCCCGATGGTTCGTTGTTTGAGTCGTCGCTAGATTTCTTTTTGGCCTCAATTTTGGTTAGCCTATGACGATAGTGATGACGGTCCATCAAGGCCTTGATGGCCCGTCAAGGAGTCTTTCACTAATTTTCATTGAAGAGCACCTTCTGGTTAAGGATTGACAGACAGAGCGACGGTCCGCCAAGCTCTTGACAGTCTGTCGGTAATACCGTCAAATCCTCTTTTTTAGCTGATTCTTCCCTTTTTCAAGGGTTTGGACTTATTACTTGAAACTAAACATAAACGACATTAAAGACACCACATGTTGCTTGAAAACTAGTGGTTATCCTTAGTTAAAGTCGCTAAATATGCCGTCATAAGCCGGCACATCAACACCCTCAACTTAGAACGATTGCTTGTCCTCAAGCAACTTAAGAAACACGGTAGCATGCTAACAATGATGACCTCAAAAGAACAAGCAACTGGTGTATCTTTCACATGGACTTCACTCTAGGACTCACAACAGGTGCAATCAACTTAGTTTAATCACAACTAGAAGGGATTCGTACTTGGCATTACACTACAACTCGTTGATCTATAAGTACTCAATATGTAAAATCTACTAGTCAGCATGTTCATATATCAATCTCATGCTCTCACCAGAAAGAAGTCCCTCAAACACAAGTGAAGTAATACAAAATTTAGGGACTAATAAATAAACTCTCACTCTCACAATAAAATTCAAACAATGCTCATGCAATACCATAGGCTTGCCCTTACCATTTCACAAGGTTCATTGGTTGGTTGATAAGGATCACTGCAGGACTTAATTTGGCT
The DNA here is from genome assembly GCA_031232105.1 of Capsicum rhomboideum. Lineage (NCBI taxonomy): Eukaryota > Viridiplantae > Streptophyta > Magnoliopsida > Solanales > Solanaceae > Capsicum > Capsicum rhomboideum. The sequence goes on from CP124711.1 coordinate 92,010,139, forward strand.
TGTAACATAGGCTTGAGTACTGGTACAGTATATTTAGAATTAGTGACTTAGCCTTCCTTGATGTGCATTGGTTCGCAACACCACTGTTTTTTGTAATCACAAGCATTATTTCATCCTTATTCTCCATTACCAGCAACACTTTTCCCCTTTTTGAAAGCATTATTTTCAAGGATTCATTTTCAAATTATTCCTTCTCTTTTTCACTTGACCAGCTCATTGCTTTCTCTTTCATTTTGCACCTTCTTAGGGCTTTCTTACCTCCTTACTTACTCTTTTCATACATGACTTCACTCATCACCTTTCTACAGCAGCCACCCTCAACTTAGGTGAATGTTTTGGGTTGAAGTGCACGATGTCCAAGGAAGGACTAGGTCCAAAATAAAAGATAAATGATAGAGTAGGGAAGTGTCACGACCCGAAATCCCATTCGGGCCGGACTGGCACCCGAAGCCGATATGGCTCGAGAGAACCAATCTTTGCTCCTATTAACTCGCAAGCATATTTTAGTATGAATCTTATTATACTTCATACAACTAGGCGGAAGCCATGGAAAACTTAATATATATGAAAGTTGGCCGTTAGGGCCATCAAGTCAAACAGAATAAACATCTCTTACATTAACCTTCCCAAATATGTCAACAAATCCTCTAGTCGATACATGAACACAACAACCTGTAGTCGGGATAAGTCCCCGCTTTATACAATAATTATTAAACCAAGACAATATACACATGTAACTCGGAAAGCCCCGAACCAACTGGGAGCTCACCAATGATCCACGGATAACCTGTAGCCTATGGTGGAGGTCTACTAACACCTGTCCCTGCAGCAAACAAAGTAGGTCCCCCAAAGGGGTCAGTACGAAGAATGTACTGAGTATGCAAGGCTATAAGAAACTTCATGAAACTTAAACACCTCAATGAACTTGATTTCAACAGAATAGTCAATGTGGATCAATCATCGTTCAGTATGTGTGGAACTAGGTAATTTACGTTCATTACCCCATTTGCCTTTATGCCTATTACCGTTAACAGTTAGAACCGTCAATAGATATTTGTCAATAATGTGTAGCCATTAGTATGCAACTGTCAACATGAAATGCAACCGTCAATATGCTCAATATGCAATGCAACCGTCAATTTATATATATATATATAGCAGGTTCGGCCCTTAGGGATACCCCCTGTCAGTTTCGGCATCAATTTAGGCTTTTGCCCCACTGAGCTTCCCCCATGCCATCACTCGGAAATCAGTGAAGCAGGTTCGGCATCAAGTTTGGCTTATGCTTCAGTGACTTTTCCCCCTGATCCAACAATATCGAGATCGGCTTGAGTTAGGCTTACGTCCCCACAAAGCTATCACCCGTTCTCAATAAGTATAAAGAAAATATAATTTAACCATAAGGAAAATGTAAAGTAACCATAAGGAAAATATAAAGTAACCATGAGGAAAATATAAAGTAACCATGAGGGAAAATATAAAGTAACCATGAGGGAATTACTTCTTCCATTACATCATTGCATTACTTCTCTCTTTTACTTTTCTGAGATTGATACATTGGGGGATCATAACCTTTTTGGAAACACATAAGTGCATTACTTCAATCTTTTATGTTCATGAGATTGATACTTTTGAAGTTGTAACATTATTGGAAGCCTTGGAACATAATATTATTAGAGCTTGTAATCATGTCCATAATTATGTGATACATGAGGATAATAATATATGACAACTTGAAATGAGATACCTTTTAACATTTCAGAATGGAACAAGGACAATGATAACATGAACAATATGTGCTGCAGAAAAAATACGGACAGAGTAACCTTACATACCTTATCGTCTCAATATGAACACTCAATTCTATACGTGAATACAATCGTCCCGCTCCTTCCTTATGTTTCACTCTACAACACAAATATACAATGGAGTTTACATTAACCACCAACTACCTTACAAATGCATACAACGACAATGAGTTACATGTTTGACTTTAACATGTCATTTCCCTCTTGATTATACCATGTGTGAAACTATCACACCAACAATACCATTTACAAAACTATCATACCAATAATCCCACAATATTCTCAACATTGACCAATATCATAAACCACTAGCATGTCACACCAAATTCATACTTTACACTTCTACATCACCACAACATCACAATGGTTCCATCAATTCACTTCAATACACCTCACAACAACAAATCGGCCAAAATCCCATAATTTACACTTATGGAAAAATAACAAGTTTAGGACCATAATCACACCATACATGTTGATATTTTATCCATATCATGCTCTTTTATCAAAACCACAAGTCATATTCCAAGTTTAAATTCCATAGATGGCACATTTTTTACAAAAACACAAAGTGCCATATTCAACACTTCCAAGCACAACCAACATGATCTACATAATATCCCATGCATATAATATGTTAATCCATAAGCATAAACACTCACCTAAGCTTGGAAAATGATGATCTTGCTCCAAAGATGACTTAGGGTTTGAGAGCCCAAAAGAGGTATTCTTGAGAAGTCTAGAAAATGCAAGAAAAGCATGTGTGTTTTTGTGTATTAAAAATCAGATTTTATGCCCCTTTTATAGGCCTTTGAGTCCTTTGCTCAATTATTGCTTGGTAAAAGAAGAATGGGTCATTTGACCCATTCTTGGCCCATGTTTTTCTTCTTCATTTTTGGGCTTTATTGAGCCCAAATCACTTAACCCAATAAAATCAATAATTTCTCATGTTTGAATCATTTCATATGCGTTACGACGATATTACCACTCATGGAATTCATATTCGTAGCCTCAATCCCAAAAACAAGCAATTCTAGCCACGTATGGCTTATTGTGACCATAAGGGCAAAATCGTCATTTTGACGCTGAATTCGTTCACGAGTAATTTTATCATACCAATATAATACTTCACTTAGTCCATGTATATGCTCGTGGTTGTAGAATAAACGTGGCAAAAATCGGCCCGGTATGTCCCCGGGCACCCTTGGGACTTAAGAAAAATTCCAACTTTGAAAAGTGGCCAAAACCAGCGTGGCACGCGATTGGGCACACCAGCTTGCTTCCTCTGGACTAAAAATTTTAGCCCAGAGCGGCATGGTACGCTCGCTAGCGCGCCCCACACTTAAAATTTTTGAAAATTTCATTTTTTGACTTTTCTTCGCGGGTTTGGTTAGATACTTCAACTCCTATTCTTTAACTTACTTATTACCTTTAATATCCTTTTTTTGGAGGTCCTACAAGCTTCGTTTTTAACCCCACAAATGTTCCACAAATTCACCAAAACACCTCCTACGAAGGGGTAACCACATGCACGAGGTCAAATTTCAATTTCCTCATCATTAACATTACCAAATGCATACTTATAGCTCTCAACACCTAGGTAACCATGGTTCAACATCGTCACACAGGGTTGGGAAGGTACGGGGTGTTACATTCTACCCCCCTTATAAACATTCATCCTCGAATATTAACGATGTCGCTTCAATTACAACAAATGCTTCCCGATATTAGCTTACGTAGACATAGACGCTTAATACTCATAGATACTTACTTGTTATTGGTCCACTTCCGCATTTTGAACTTTTCCTTTTGTATGAAACGAATATGGGTACATCAATTTCATCGTTTTTCCACCTTATCACATCCTCTACTTGTTGATTTCTCCGAAGGACGTTTACGGACACTATCTCTTTATTCCTCAACCTCCTTACTTGGCAATCTAGAATCCTTTTGATAGTTCCATATGACCTATATAACATGGACTCAACATTATAGCATTTTAATATTTTCAACCACTTTTTCTATCTTTAGATTAGATCTTCCTAATTAAAGATATATCGTAAACTCTTGAAATCAGTATATACTTCAACTTGAACCCCCATACAACTAATGGCGCCCTATATCTATAGTTGGTTTTCTCAAGCAACTCGCACATCTGCTAACTCCATAGCATGTGTTGGCTAATTCCTCTCGGTGGTCACAACTATCTTGAGGCATAAGCTACTACGTTACCATGCTGCATCAATACATACCCAAAAATGGCTTGACGTCTTATTATTTCTCCAAATCTTACCTGATGATACCCCGATCTCAAGTTAACCTGTGAGAAACATTTGACACCCTATAATTGTCACATAAATCATCAGTTTTGGTGAGGGACTATTTATTCTCGATTGTCACCGTATTTAGTTATCAATAATCCATGCACAATTTGAACGTGTCGGCTTTCTTCCGTACACATCATTCTGGTGTATCCCAAGAGGACATACTAAATCTTATAAATCCCCGTGGGTATCATTTTCCTTGTTTTCAGATATGAAATAAATTTACCCCTTGATATGCCAAGACTACTTCCCCAGTCAAGGATGACCTTTTGTAGGAAATGAAAATGGACTTTCTTAGCTCGGCAGTCCACCGTAGCATGCTCACAAATAGGTTCTATACAGTTACAATGTACTTTCTTAACTATAGTAGATTCATCAACAGGTGTAAATACTCCAGATGGTCTAACTAATACTTCTGATGTTCTTTCAATTTCGTAGCGGTCAATGGAATAACATATGATATTGTAGAACCCAAATCAATCAATGCGTAGGTATATACATTATAGAAACAACGGATAATATACCTGTAGTTACATTAGGATGGGCCTCCACATTCTGCTGACCTGCTAGAGCATAAGTATGGTCCTCTGTTCCACCAAAACTGGCTGCTCCTCTAATACCGTTACCACGACCAACCGGCTGCACATTTTGGCCTAAGAAAGGAACCGATGATGACGGTGCAACGGTTGATTCCGTAGGTCGCATAATAATGACCTTTCCCCTTCTTGGGCAATCTCTTACCATGTGCCCGGACATACCGCACCAAAAGCAAATATTGGTCCCAAACCGACATTCCTTTAAATGAAGCTTTCCACAGTGTGGACATGATTGGCGAAGAAACCCCGATTGGTTCATACTTCCTTCCTCTTGATACTCCACTGGTTGTGAACCTTAAATTCCACTACTTTGTCCAATATGACTTCCTCTAGACCCTTGGAACTGGGGTTGAGTGCCTACTATAGGATGAGAAAGTGATGGTATCGGCGGTTTACTAAAATCCTGAGGTCCAAATTCTCCTTGGGACACCATGTGCTGTCCCATAGGTCTAGGTTTCTTTGACGGCCCCTGTTTGGCTTTGTGCATCTTTCTTCTCTCCCTATGATCCTCCATCTTTTGCGCAAAAGCCTGTATTCTGGCTATATCCATATCTCTATTCAGAGCAGAAATGGTATAGTCTCTGACCAATGATGGATCCAATCGATCCACATACCGATGAACTCTATTAGCCATAGTGGCTACCATATGGGGAGCATATCAGGCTAAAGAATTAAACTGAAGACTGTACTCCCGAACGCTCATATTCCCTTGACGAAGATTTAAAAACTGGTCTGCGCGTGCCTCCCGAATCTCATATGGAAGGTAGTGATCCAGGAATGCCATTTTAAATTCTTCCCAGCTAGCAGGGGGTACACCAACTCCCCTAGCTCGCTTCCAATCTTCATACCATAATATAGCCTCCCCTTTCAATCTATATGTCGCGAGTTCAACTGTTTCTACACCAAATATGTGCATAACATCCAAAGCCCTTTTGATTTGATCAATAAAATCTTGCGGGTCCTCATTAAGATCCGATCCAGTGAATATAGGAGGGTCTAATTTCAAGAAATCCTGCGTCCTTCGATTAGCTTCCCTAGCCTCACTGTCATTACTCGTTGTTGGACCAGATTGTCCTTGATTCTGTGCTATAATTAGCCGAATCAACATATATACTGCATTTGTTAAATACTAGTCAGTGACATTAACGGGTGGCTCAACAGGTTCTTCTCTCCTTCTCGGCTCTTCTGGAGCTGGAAAAGTAGAAGAAGCCCGCGATGCAAACTCACTTTCAGCTTCATCTTGTTCAACCCGTTCAGGTGGTAAGTTACTAGTTCCTTCTCCACCAATCCTGTCTAACTTCTTAGTCTTACCCTTGCCTCTTCTTGTAATCGGCATTTCTTACTATACCAAAGAAAAACAATTCCCATGGTCAGATACAATTTAACTTACGACACTAGCTCTATTGCATGATCTAGAAGTGAAGAAAAGAAACAACATCCTAAATGCCCCATAACTTCCTGCTCATAAATGTGGTGCACAACACATCCATGAACAAGACTCTACTCGAACACGGCTTTGTAGACACCCTGAGAATGACCTGCTCTGATACCACTTTTGTCACGACCCGAAATCCCATTCAGGCCGGACTGGCACCCGAAGCCGATATGGCCCGAGAGAACCAATCTTTGCTCCTATTCACTCGCAAGCATATTTTAGTATGAATCTTATTATACTTCATACAACTAGGCGGAAGCCATGGAAAACTTAACAATATATGAAACTTGTAGGGCCGTCAAGTCAAACAGAATACACATCTCTGACATTAACCTTCCCACATATGTCTATAAAGCCTCTAGCCGATACATGAACACAACAACCTATAGTCGGGACAAGTCCCCGCTTTATACAATAATTACAAAACCAAAACAGTATATACATGTGACTCAGAAAGCCCCGAACCAACTGGGAGCTCACCAATGATCCGCGGATAACCCGTAGCCTATGGTGGAGGTCTACTAACACCTGTCCCTGTAGTAAACAAAGTAAGTTCCCCAAAGGGGTCAGTACGAAGAATTTACTGAGTATGCAAGGCTATAAGAAACTTCATGAAACTTAAACACCTCAATAAACTTGATTTCAAGAGAATAGTCAATGTGGATCAATTATCGTTCAGTATGTGTGGAACTAGGTACTTTACGTTCATTACTCCATTTACCTTTATGCTCGTTACCGTTAACAGTTAGAACTGTCAATAGATATTTGTCAATAATGTGTAGCCATTAATATGCAACCGTCAACATGAAATGCAACCATCAATATGCAATTCAACCGTCAATATGCAATGCAACCGTCAATATGCAACCGTTAATTTATATATATATATATAGCAGGTTCGGCCCTTAGGGCTACCCCCTGTCAGGTTCGGCATCAAGTTAGACTTTTGCCCCACTGAGCTTCCCCCCTGCCATCACTCGAAAATCAGTGAAGCAGGTTCGGCATCAAGTTTGGCTTATGCTTCACTGAGCTTTCCCCCTGATCCAACATTATCGGGATCGGCTTGAGTTAGGCTTGCTCCCCCACAAAGCTATCACCCGTTCTCAATAAGTATAAAGAAAATATAAGTTAACCATAAGGAAAATGTAAAGTAACCATAAGGAAAATATAAAGTAACCATGAGGAAAATATAAAGTAACCATGAGGGAAAATATAAAGTAACCATGAGGGAATTACTTCTTCCATTACATCATTACATTACTTCTCTCTTTTACTTTTCTGAGATTGATACATTGGGGATCATAACCTTTTTGGAAACACATAAGTGCATTACTTCAATCTTTTATGTTCATGAGATTGATACTTTTGAAGTTGAAACATTATTGGAAGCCTTGGAACATAATATTATTGGAGCTTGTAATCATGTCCATAATTATGTGATACATGAGGATAATAATATATGACAACGTGAAATGAGATACCTTTTAACATTTCGGAATGGAACAAGGACAATGACAACATGAACAATATGTACTGCAAAAAAAATACGGACAGAGTAACCTTACATACCTTATCGTCTCAATATGAACACTCAATTCTATACGTGAATACAATCGTCCCGCTCCTTCCTTATATTTCACTCTACTAAACAAATATACAACGGAGTTTACATTAACCACCAACTACCTTACAAATGCATACAACGACAATGAGTTACATGTTTGGCTTTAACATGTCATTTCCCTCTTGATTATACCATGTGTGAAACTATCACACCAACAATACCATTTACAAAACTATCATACCAATAATCCCACAATATTCTCAACATTGACCAATATCATAAACCACTAGCATGTCACACCAAATTCATACTTTACACTTCTACATCACCACAACATCACAATGGTTCCATCAATTCACTTCAATACACCTCACAACAACAAATCGGCCAAAATCCCATAATTTACACTTATGGAAAAATAACAAGTTTAGGACCATAATCACACCATACATGTTGATATTTTATCCATATCATGCTCTTTTATCAAAACCACAAGTCATATTCCAAGTTTAAATTCCATAGATGGCACATTTTTTACAAAAACACAAAGTGCCATATTCAACACTTCCAAGCACAACCAACATGATCTACATAATATCCCATGCATATAATATGTTAATCCATAAGCATAAACACTCACCTAAGCTTGGAAAATGATGATCTTGCTCCAAAGATGACTTAGGGTTTGAGAGCCCAAAAGAGGTATTCTTGAGAAGTCTAGAAAATGCAAGAAAAGCATGTGTGTTTTTGTGTATTAAAAATCAGATTTTATGCCCCTTTTATAGGCCTTTGAGTCCTTTGCTCAATTATTGCTTGGTAAAAGAAGAATGGGTCATTTGACCCATTCTTGGCCCATGTTTTTCTTCTTCATTTTTGGGCTTTATTGAGCCCAAATCACTTAACCCAATAAAATCAATAATTTCTCATGTTTGAATCATTTCATATGCGTTACGACGATATTACCACTCATGGAATTCATATTCGTAGCCTCAATCCCAAAAACAAGCAATTCTAGCCACGTATGGCTTATTGTGACCATAAGGGCAAAATTGTCATTTTGACGCCGAATTCGTTCACGAGTAATTTTATCATACCAATATAATACTTCACTTAGTCCATGTATATGCTCGTGGTTGTATAAGAAACGTGGCAAAAATTGGCTCGGTACGTCCCCGAGCACCCTTGGGACTTAAGAAAAATTCCAACTTTGAAAAGTGGCCAAAACCAGCGTGGCACACCCTTGGGCATGCCAGCTTGCTGCCTATGGACTAAAAATTTTAGCCCAGAGCGGCGTGGCACGCCCTCTAGCACACCCCACACTTAAAATTTTTGAAAATTTCATTTTTCGACTTTTCTTCGCGAGTTTGGTTAGATACTTCAAGTCCTATTCTTTAACTTACTTATTACCTTTAATATCCTTTGTTTGGAAGTCCTTCAAGCTTCGTTTTTAACCCCACAAATGCTCCACAAAGTCACCAAAACACCTCCTACGAAGGGCTAACCACATGCACGAGGCCAAATTTCAATTTCCTCATCATTAACATTACCAAATGCATACTTATAGCTCTCAACACCTAGGTAACCATGGTTCAACATCGTCACACAGGGTTGGGAAGGTACTGGGTGTTACAGGAAGTTTAGTAAGTGCTGAATTAAAATAGAATCATTAAGGATCAACATAAGGATCAAGGGGTTCATATATCATTTGGACGGCTTCATTTAGGCAAAGTGGACTTTAAATCAAACTAGGCCTATGATCATATCCTATGTTATCCATCTATCACCTAACAAAATAGACTGGGCAAGTTCTATATGCATGCACAAAGTAAGAAAACAAAGCAAGAAGTCTCTCACACACATAGCACAAATTGACAGTGACCTTGCAAATGTTCAAATTCATACTTAAGCTTAAGCTATTTGCAACTCATTATAAAATAATAATGACAAGTAGAGATCCACCACTATTCATAATCAAGCTAAAATCTAATTGCACAGTAGTCTTCATTTCATTCGATACAACACTACACAGCTTTTCATTCGTTTGATTTCCTTGAAGGCACAATACATTAATCAATAAACACGATACAATAACATAATTTAAATGACAACCTAAACATGACGGTTCTAATAGATAGCGCATAAAGGAAAAGAAAACAGGCAACAAAAACTCTCATGGTGGCAACAGACTCACAAATACCCCCATCCCACCAAAACAAACATGTTTTATCCTCAAATGCATAAAAGAAAAATAAAAGTACAGGGGGATGGTATACTTGCACAACCTTTAAGCATGGGAGTTATCATTATTAGAGGCCTGGGTGGCCTCGATAGAAGCAGAAGTGGCCCCAGTGTTGGTCGGGGAACTCAAATTATCAACAATAAATTCACCTACGAAAGAAGGTCCACTAGCAGAGACTCCAGCCTGTTCATCAGCAACTTTTTTCTTTCTCACATTTTCATCATTCACAGATCTCTTGAGGGATTTTATGATTGCCCTCTCTTCGTCTGTCTTATTTGCATGCTTCCTTTTCTTAGACTTTGCCTCCTTTTTGGATTCATTACTAACAATCTTTCTTTTGTTGGTCATTTTCGGCCTATGAGATCCACAATCTCTTCCTCTTCTTCTTTGACCTCTACAATCCTAGGTTCTCAACTGTCGGCGAGAGCATTCTTTTTCAAATTTTCTATATCTTCTTTGGCTTATTTTAGTTTAGTATAAAACTTGGCCAAGTCAGGAATGGACAGCTCCTGCAACCTTTTGTTCACCCTTTCCTCCATGTGGTCCATACAAATATGCATATTTTCATACGACTTCAAATCCTCTTTCACAATTTCATCCATGAAAGGCTTTAACTGTCCTGACCAAGCCTTTAACTTCTTTTCAAACCTCTTCTACTTGTTAACCATTTTGGCAAAGTTTTTCAAAGTGCACCGATACTCTGAAAAGGATGGGGGCATGGTTGTCGTATCTGCAGTCTCAGTAAAAGTGGTAAGAGGAGCAGCCCCTGATGTGCTCGAGCCAACCTGTGGATCATAAATAGCAAGGGGTAAGCCAGTACCCGTGGGAACCTGTGATGACTCTGGGATTGATTGACAGTGAGTTTCTTGCGATGATTGCTTTGAACCTTCAACTCAAACTTTGATTCATCTTTCATCCTCTCAATGTCTTGCTTATGAGTATGCCAAACTTCATCATCAATCCCACTCAAGATAGGAACCTTAGCTTGCTTGCACAGCTCCGTGATGAGACATGGGAAAGGTAAAGCACTAGCAGTCTTGTGTGCTCGTACAAACAACTCATCAGCTATTGTCTCCCCAAAATTAATCTTAAGCCTCTCTATCAAGCTTGCTACCAATACCACCCTCTGCGAATCTAGGTTTGCATTTCCACCAGTAGGCATCATCGAAGCCTAACCACAGCCCACCAGAACTTGGCTTTAAAACTCAAGGACAACTTGGCTATCCTCTTCTTATTTTTAAACCAAGAAGGCTCTCCAGAGTCTGTCAGTATGCGTGCCAACCATGCGTGCTGGGAACACACTGTCCTCATCCTATGGTCGATTTTAGAAGTCATAACTGGAGGAGTGTAAGTCTGACCAAATAGAATCTGATTAATAGTGTGCCCTGAAATGTCAATCGATACTCCACAAACCCGAATCATCGTCCTATTCCGCATATTCGAAGCCTTTTTTCCCTTGGGCAAATCATTCTTGATAGTTGCCAAGTAGTTGGGAAAGAATTCATGAACCATCATCGGATAATATGTTCCTGGATATGTTCCAAAAGGATGCAATCTATAGTCGTTGAACCTCATCTCAAGTTATGGATACTAAGATAATTCTGTGGTCACAATTTGGTATTCTTTAGCAATAGGTCTCTTCAAATCTCGGGCCTTAGTTGGATGCAGCCCCTCATGATAGATTTCCTTGGATTCTTCAATTGCCCACCTAATATTCTTCTGAACTCGAGGAGCTTGCTTTAAATCACCTCAACTGGTCCTGCTTCTAGCCCTTTTTTTTGGTCTGGATCTAAGATGGAAGAGCTCTCTTTTTCACCTTCGACAATTGGGGTCGAGTCAGAAATTTCATCACTTTCCTCCACATCAATGGGTTCACTACCATATGAACTACCCTCCTCTTCAGACTAGGAGGGTATGTATCATTTTCTTCCACTTTTTCGCGTGTTTTGGTACGGGGCCTGATTTTCATCACCCTCTGACTTGGGTTCATCCCTCAACTTTGACACTGTGGTTTCCCATGTTTGATTTTCATAGGCTTCTCTACATCTAGATGGCAGCTTATGAGGCATGGTACCTGAGGGTTAAAGTGTTAGATGTAGCATACAAAAATAGAGGAAAAACTGAATGAAACAATGCTACTATTTGGTCTTAACGGCATAAGCGATGGTCCGCCATGAAGGTGACGGTTCGTTAGCTTGGCCGTCGGACCTTAAGCAGAAACCTTAAGAATAATATATTCAGCGACGGTTAGGCTGACGGTCCACCACAGAGGTGACGATCCTCTAGTAGGGTCATAAATCGTTAACCAGTATAGGATATTGGGGAAATATTTGTGAAGACCAATCTGACGGTCTGCCATAGTCGTGATGGTCAGTTAGTTGGTCCGTTAGGACTTTCGATTTTTAGATTTCTCCTGTTGACATTTTGTCAACCCCTTGGTGGGCAGCCTGGTTTTTAAAGTGTAATCGCATTATTTCCTCATGAAAATTTAACTACGACATCATTAGGTTACTTAGACTTCACCTCACAGGGTACCACACCACACAGCCATTACGAAGGTACAGAATATAAAGCATAACTAAACTATACAATGGAGAAGGAAATCAAAGAGTTTACTAAAAAGAAAAAGAAAAACTATATTTGAGAACAGAAATACCTGAGCGGTGAATATGAATGCTAACTTTGCAAGGCACACAGAAGACAACTATAAGTACAGACTTTTAAGAACTGAAATAGAAAACCCACAGGGCTTATTTTTGTTGCGATGATTTATGATAGAAGGTGTTGGTTTAAATAGGAGGATTTGGTTAGAAGGGGTGATGAATTTTTGGTTAGTAGGTGATTTAAAGGGTGATGAATGTGATTTAAGGGGTGTTGAAGTTTGGGAATATGAAGAAGGAAAGATGAGGGTTTTACATTGAGGGCTTAAATATTATCAAAGATGGGTCAGTTTTAGGTATAGGTTTAGGTTGGATAGGGTCAGTTTAGGAACAAATAAATTTTTTAAAAAAAAACTCACCTAGGACGGCATAGGTGACTGTCCATCATTGGGGATCTATTAACCTATCCTTCAAGCTAAGCCAGAATATGCTTCTCATGTAGATCATGCGATAGAGTACACATGGTTCGTCAGATGAATGACGGTCTGTCAGTAAGTCCGTCACTCTTATCCAGAATAGCATGTATTCATCATTTCTTGATGATAATCTCAACGGTCCGTCAAAGGACTGACAGTCCATCAGCCTGGCGGTCAGTACTTATCCATAATACACTCTTTTGGTCTCTTGTTGATGACTCACTATGACTTTCAGCTAGGCTTGTGGCGGTCTACCACTAGGATCGTTGAGCTCAACCATTTTCAGTTTCTCTCTCTGTTGGTTACCTAGATTCCTGCATACTTAACACCAGCATTGACTATGCTCAACTATAAAATATTAAATTATGCTATGGTATAACAGATTGTGGGTTGCCTCCCACTAGCGCCTGATTTAACGTCGCGGCATGATTCGGTTATCTTGACTACACAGACTTCATCAAGATATACCAAAGATAACACTTTTACCTCTTCCTATGGACCCACATACTGCTTGACTCTTTGTCCATTAACCTTGAACAATTTGCCCTATTTGTTCTCTAATTCCACCACTCCGGACGGAAAAACTTGAGTGACTTTTAAAGTCCCTGACCAATTGGATTTCAGCTTACCAGGAAATAGTTTGAACCTTGAGTTGAAGAGCAACACCAAATCCCCCACATGGAAATCTCTCTTTTCAATCTTCTGATCATGGTACCTCTTCATTTTATCCTTGTACAAGTCATCTCTCTCATAGGCACGAAGCCTAAGCTCATCGATCTCATTTAATTGATCCAGCCTCAATCAACAGCCTCCTTTCAACTCAAATTAAGCTTCTTGAATGCCCATAAGGCTTTGTGCTCTAGCACTACCGGTAAGTGACAAGCTTTACCGAAGGCTAATTAACCAGGAGACATACCATTGGGGTCTTGAAAGCAGTGCGGTAAGCCCACAAAGCATTATCCTATTTCCTTGACCAATCATTTCTATTCACATTCACTGACTTTGCCAAAATCATCTTGATCTCCCGATTCAACACCTCTACTTTCCCACTTGTTTGAGGATGATATGGGGTTGTCAACTTGTGTTGTTTCACCCCATATTTTTCCAATACAGCTCTAAACATCTTGTTTCAGAAATGTGACCCCCCATCACTTATAATTGTTAGAGGGGTTCTAAATCGAGAGAAGATGTTCTTTTTCAAGAACGTCACCATACTTTCCTTCGTTATCAGCCAAAGCCACCACTTCTACCCACTTAGACACATACTCCAACCATTGACTCATTAAATATAAGTCATATTTTATCTCTTTGATACCCGCATCCGTTGATTCCACTCTCTTCAATAATTTGTCCATCATAGCCTCTATAGAAGGTTAACCTGAATCATTATAAACATTATCACAATTCCCTGGTGGTATATTCAGCCCGTTTTGATCACCTTTACTCTTCTAATTACCCTGATCACGGTCTCTATATCCAGATTTATCATAATAATCATCCCATTGATAGTTTCGACCTTGATTTCCTTGCCATTGGCTCGAAACCCCCTAGTTATTCAAGTAATTCATCTCCTTCTCAGATTTGGTGTCGACTGCTTTACTGTGAGATCCTACAGCTTTCACCTTCTTAACACCACCAAACAATAGATGTTAGTCAACAAGTCTATTTGAGTCTTTATGTGTGCCATGTATTGATCACGCTCTTCTTCTATTCGGTGTTGCTTTGCCGATATACCAACTACATAATTATTGCTTGCTACCTCATACTCCCTGGTATGCTAAGCTATACTAGTTTTTGTAAATCGATCAAGTACCTCATTGGCCTCAGTATAAGTATGCGCCATAAAAGCACCCCCAGCTGCATTATCCACCACCAATTTTGTGACAGAGTTCAGTGATCCATAGAATGTTTGCATCAGATGTTCATCTATGAGATGGTGATTTAGGCATTGAGTTAACTTTTTCTTGAACCTAAGTCATGTCTCATGCAATGGCTCATGTGGCAGTTGTCTGAAAATTGCTAATGTCATCTCACAACTGTAACATTCTGGAAAGCAGAAAGAACCTTTCTAGGAAAGCTCCTTTCAATTACCTCCAGTGTGCTATAGAAGTGGGAGGTAGTTCATTCAACCACAAGGTTTCCTCCCCATTCAAAGACAATGAAAACAATCTTAGCTGAATTGCATTCTGTGACACTCCTAGATTATCAAATGATCTGCAAATATTAATAAAGTTCATTAAGTTTAAATTCATATTGTCACCAGGTAGACCCCCAAATAGACCCTACAGGTTTAGCAGTTGGATCATGGTACTGGTGATGTTGAATTTAGTGCCAGGAGAAAATAGAGGTGGGATAATGGCTCCAATGTCCCCAACTCCATCTAAATCAACATCGTCCTCATCATCATCCAAAGCAAAGTTCACCCCCTGCTATTGGCGTCCTCTGCCCCCTTTGTCGCTAGTTTCGATTAACTAGGGTAGTATTATCAGCATTTTGCCCATCAACTGCATTGTTCAATTCCTCATTACCCAGTTCCTCCTCATCTGTATGTGGTACATAACCGGGTGGAGGTGCACTCCAACATTATGTTG
Organism: Capsicum rhomboideum; assembly: GCA_031232105.1. Taxonomy (NCBI): domain Eukaryota; kingdom Viridiplantae; phylum Streptophyta; class Magnoliopsida; order Solanales; family Solanaceae; genus Capsicum; species Capsicum rhomboideum. The sequence goes on from CP124711.1 coordinate 92,025,772, forward strand.
TTGACCCTCCATATTTATCCTCGGAGTTCTATTCAATTATGGATCATAAGGCAACAATGGTTCACCTGAACGCTGGGTACTTGGCATGCACCACTATTTGCCTAAAAGTACAGAAATAACAAATAAAAGTAAAATCAAGAAACTAGACTATCGGTCAAATCACATGCATATAACCTATTTGACAATCGTATTCCCCAGCAACTGTGCTAAAATTTGATATGCCCAAATTACAACTCCCTTTTATAGGAGCATAGCAGTCATTGTCAAATAAATAACCCAATAGAGGTTGGGATCAAATATCATACGGAATATGGTGTTAAACAAATGTTATGTAGTTTCGATGACAATTAGCCAACAATTTACGAGAAATGGGGGGGGAGGGGTTTGTTTTACTAATTGTGAATCGACATCAAATTTTGTAACAATTATAATTTTTCAACACTTAATTTACTGGAGAGGAACAAACTAGGATCATGTTCACCTAGGTTTCCAATCACCACTGGGTCATGAGTGAATTATGAAATTGTGTTAAGATAAGTAATTATTAGACAATCGATTCTTTAATCTATCTAAAGGTTTTTCAACCACTTTAGATAAGTTTGCACTCTAATTCTTTCAAACTTAAAATGCCAAATATATGATTCGAGTTCAGCCCTCAATTGACTAACGTTGTTAAAGCATTAATCGTTAGTTTGAAGGTTAGCAATTCCAAACTTTTGTTATGAATCCCTTATCTTTAGAGTTAAAATCTTTAATCAAGTAATTTAACAAAAGATATTCTCCCAATGTTTTCAACCATCAAGAATGAATTAAAATCGAAGGAATTCCTAATACAATCACCCAAACACCACAATCTCAACACCCATGAACCCTAATGGTGATTTTCCACCATGGATTACACAACCTTAGTTGCAGGGTGTTAGCCACTCATGGTGGAAATAAGATGAAGAAGATTATTTTCATAATATAAAGAGAAAACCTTACAATCAAATAATCACCAATCTTGTTCCTTGATATTCAAAAACCCAAAGACAGTAGTTCCAAAAGTGTTTCTCCAGATAAAGTAATCGTAAAAATACCCAAGTATGCTAGCCGCGTTTCTAAACCCTAAATTGGATATTTATAGGCTCCAAATAACACAAAGTTTAAAATTCAAAATCTGGTCTACCGCGTCAACGCGGGTGGTAAGTGCGACGACCCTTCATAGGGGTGATAGTTTGTAACTTGGGTCGTCACCAAAATATCCAAAATAGAGAAATATTCTTAAGGCTTGACGGACCGAGTGATGGTCCACCACAAGCCCAATGGTTCGTCGCTTGAGCCATCATTAGATTCCTTTTTGGCCTCTATTCTGGTTAGCCTATGACAGTAGTGATGAAGGTCTGTCGAGGCCTTGACGATCTATTAAGGAGTCCATCACCAATCTTCATTGAAGAGCACCTTTTGTTTAAGGATTGACGGGTAGAGCGGCGGTCCGCCAAGCTCTTGACGGTCCATCAGTGACACCTCTAATCCTCTTTTTTAAGTTGATTCTTCCATCTTTCAAGGGTTTGGACTTATTACCTAAAACTGAACATAAACCACATTAAATACACCACATGTTGCTTGAAAACTCACAATTATGCTTAGTTAAAGACGCTAAATATGCCATCATAAGTCGGCACATCAGTGCTCTCATGGTCAGTTGACTAGTGGCTACATTAATCAATGCTCTTCCCATGGCCTAAAATAGACATCCCAAAATAAATAAGACTTCCATAGCTGGCTCAAAGTTTAAGATGACAAAATCCATTAGAAAAATGAGTGAACCGATCTGCACCAAGACATCATCTATAATCCCATCTGGTCTAGCTAATGACTTGTCTGCTAACTGTAACACTATAGTGGTTGGATATGGATACATAGACCCATCTTCTTTAACATAGAAAATGGTATCAAATTAATAATTACCCCAAGATTGCATAAATAATGAGAATCACCTTCTGACCAATACTAATCTTAATTGTGAAGCTACCCAAATTATTTAATTTTGTAGGTATTTGGTTGTAAATTCTTATGTGCACTCCTCAATAGGTGCAATTGTAGCATACTTTATCAACTGACTCTTATTGGCGACAATGTCCTTGATATACTTAGAATACTTTGGCACCCCTTACAAAATATCAACAAGAGGAGCATGTATGTGAAATTGCTTCAATAAATCAAGAAAATTCTTAAATCCATCTTCCTCTCTCAACTTTATTTATCTCTTTGAAAAAAAAGGTGGTGGTTCTGCACCTGACGATGCATCTTGAGCTCTGACCTCCTTTTTTAGCTTGGATTGCTTTTTCTCACTATCTATTAATCTCTACATTACATTATGTGGAACAAATTCTTCTAGATCCTTATCGCTACGAGTAGTCACTGTGTGTAAATACTTAGTGTTAGGATCAATGTCGATTGGCAAGCCTCCTTGGGGCTTTGTATTTTAGGCTTCATCTATCTGCCCTATCTATCTCTCAAGATTTTTCATTGCTAGTTCCTAATTTTTCATATATGCAACTATCTTTACCTGATCATCCATAATATTCTTCAGTATCTCTTCCATAGTGTTTGGTTGAGTGTTTGACTATTTTCCTTATGACTACTGCTAAAAGTTTCAATGATGTTGACCCTATGGTCTCTACTATTTTTTTATTGTAGTTTTGACTTTGATTTCCACCCCATGAGAAGTTAGGGTGGTTATGCCAGTTGGGCTTGTATGATTTTCCATAAATTTGATTACTTTCTCCTCTGCCACCATTACTCACAAAATTAATCAACTCTAGATTAGCCACACATACCTCTGTTGGATGATTACTTTCACACTTTGCAAAATGTCTAGGTCTAGTGAACTGCTTGCACCTATAACTGAGTAGGACCCAATCTTAAATTGATTAGATGTGTGTTAATCTAGTTTTGCACAGAGGCTAATTATGCGGACTGTAACACCTCGTACCTTCCTAACCCTACTTGACGCAATGCTTACTTAGGTGTCGAGAGCCATACATACGTCTTTTGTAATGCTATTGGTGAGATAATTGAATTTGGCCCTCGTATATGTGATTAAACCTTCATCGGAGGTGTTTTATGATTTTTGTGGAACATTTGTGGGGTTCAAAACGAGTCTAAGATGACCCCTAAACAAAGTATATTAAGGTTAAGAAGTAAGTTAAAGAATAAGACTTGAAGTATCTAACCAAACCCGCGAAGAGAAGTCGAAAAATGAAATTTCTGAAAAATTTTAAGGAGGGGCGCATTTGGGACCGTGCCACACCGCTCTGGGCTAAAATTTTTAGCCCATAGGCAGTAAGCTGGGCGTGCCACCTTGGGTTTTGCACTTTTTCGAAAGTTGGAAATTTCTAAGTCCCAAGGGTATCCGGGGAAGTACCGAGCCGATTTTTGCCCCGTTTCTTATACAACCATGGGAATATACATGAAATGAGTGAAATATTATATTGTTATGATAAAATTACTCGAGAATGAATTTGGAGCCAAAATGACGATTTTACCCTTATAGCCAAAATAAGCCATACATGGCTAGAATTGCTTGTTTTCGAAATCGAGGCTACGAGTATGAATTTAATGAGTGGGAATATTGTTGTAATGCATATGGAATGAATTAAATATGAGAAATTATTGATTTTATTGGATTAAGTGAATTGGGCCAAAAAGGGCCCAAAATGAGAAGGAAACACATGGGCCAAATGACCCATTCTTCCATTGACTAAGCCTTAAATACCAAGAGTGGCTAAGCATGACTTTAGAGGTATATAAAAGGAGGCAAAAATGTCACGCCCCAAATCCCATCGAGACATGATTGGCACCCGTAGCCGATAAGGCCCAAGAGAACCAACCTTTGCCTATGTTCAATCATATGCATATCATAATCATAACCACTAGTGCATAAGAACATGAAAGACGAATAAAGTAAAACATGGGGAATAAGAGAACGACGGTCTAGGTGGTCTAGGAAACATGCGGGGCCTAGATCCTCCATGGGACATCATAGGTGGTCTCATAGGTCTAGCCCTTTTGGACTGTCCCCTATCAAATTCATGCACTCGTCTTCTCTGTCGTTGGTCTTCCATTTTCTGAGCGAAGGCTTGTATTCGAGCAATGTCCATGTCCTTATTTAAGGCAGCAATAGTGCAATCCCGTACCAAATATGGCTCTAGTCTGTCCACATATCTATGGACCCTGTCTGTCAGCGTAGCCACAACATTTGGCTCATATCAAGCCAAGGAATTAAATTGCAAGCTATATTCCCTCACGCTCAAATTTCCTTGACGGAGATTTAGGAACTGATCCGCACGTGCCTCCCGGATCTCATAGGGCAAGTAATGATCAAGGAAAGCAATTTTAAACTCTTCCCACGTAGGTGGAGTTGCACCAATATCACGGGATTTCTTCCAATCCTCGTACCACAATATTGCCTCTCCTTTCAGCCTATACGTAGCAAGTTCAACTGTTTCGACCCCTGTCACATGCATAACTTCCAAGGCCCTATGAATTTGATCCACGAAGTCCTGTGGATCTGCTTTTGGATCTGACCCAGTGAAAATAGGAGGGTCAAGTTTCAAGAAATCTTGTGTCCTGCGACTCGTCATTCTAGCCGCATCATCATCATGTGTCACTACACCAGCTCGTCCCTGGCTTTGTGCCGCCACTAACTGTGTCAACATATGTACAGTATTCCTAAGATCCTGATCCATGGCATTCATCGGTGGCTCTACAGGTACTTCTCTACCAATTGGTTCTTCCAAAACTGGGAAGGTAGATGAAGACCGCGATGATATTTCAGCATTCACTCCACCTTGACTAGCTTGGTCAGGTGGTAATCTGCTCATTCCTTCTCCAGCAGGCGCATCTACCTGCTTCCCTTTACCTCTACCTCTCATGATTGGCATTTTGACTATACCAAAGAAAAACAAAATACCATAATCAGACACACTTCAACTGACAACAATGGCTCTATTGCACGATCTAGAAGTGAAGAACAGAAACAACATCCTAAATGTCCCGTAGCCTCCCACTTATAAATGTGGTGCACAACACATCGATAAGTAAGACTCTACTCAGACACAGCTTTGTAGACACCCTTAGAATGACCTGCTCTGATACCACTTTTGTCACGCCCCGAATCCCATCGAGACATGATTGGCACCCGTAGCCGATAAGGCCCGAGAGAAACAACCTTTGCCTATGTTCAATCATATGCATATCATAATCATAACCACCAGTGCATAAGAACATAAAAAATGAATAAAGGAAAACATGGGACATATTTATACATACATATGAAACTTGGCCGTTGAGGCCATCCAGTCAGAACAACATATGTCTTTTACACTGATACACCCACATCCTTCTACAAAAGCCTCTAACAAGAGCATTGACCCATACAAACCAAAAGTCGGGACAAGTCCCCACTTTATACAACATGTACATCATCAAAACATATATCTACTCTAACTCGGAGAAACCCCGAATTAACTGGAGCTCACCAAGAAACCGCTAACACTAGCAATATACTGGGGAGGCCTACTGGGACCTGCGCCTACAGCAAGTAAGGTAAATTCCCCGAGAGGGGTCAGTACGAAATAAGTACTGAGTATGTAAGGCTCAAATGAAACTTTGTAACACATGAACATACTAATGAACTCAATACAAATGTCTAGACAATGTGAGTAAGTCACCATTTTGCATTTTGGGAACCATGTGAATTGCTTTCATTACTTCCATTACTTTCTTTACATTCAATGCTTGTTTGTCATACATGTGTCACAATGTACCCGGGCCCCTACTGATCAGTGGGTTTTTCCATGACTTATCGTCATGTTGGGATCGGGTCGAGCTAGGCTTATGCCCCTAAGACCTGCCACCCATAAAGCACTGCATCGGGATCGAGTCGAGCTAGGCTTATGCCCCTAGACTTGCCACCCATAAATCAATACATCGGGATCGAGTCGAGCTAGGCTTGCGCCCTTAGACTTGCCACCCATAAATCAACACATCGGGATCGAGTCGAGCTAGGCTTATGCCCCTAGACTTGCCACCCATACTTGATCATTGACCATATTTGCATTACTTTGATCTTTACTTTGAGATTGATATTTGATAGTCATAACATCACTTTGAACTTTGGAACATAACATTATTGGAAACTTTGAACCATTAACCAATGAGTGAGAGACATGTGAATAACTTGGCAACATAACCTTGTTAGAAACATAACACTATGGGGACCATGGGACAATAATCTATGAACAAGAGGCATAAGTAATAGTACTAGTGGAACATTGGAACATAACCTTATTTGAGCTTTTGGAACATTAACCATGATTATGAGACATGAGACTCACAAATCATCCATGAGTAGGAAATATATGACAATGACTATTGATAAACGGATATAGGATACCTTAGCACATTTCGGGATAGGACTAGTGAAATAGCAATGTGGATACTTTTTTCCGCAGAAAGGTACGGACAGAGTAACCTTACATACCTTGTGCTCTCAATACGGATATACAATCCTAGATGTGCATACAATAGTCCCGCTCCTTCTTTATGTGTCCCTCTACAACACAAATACATAACGGAATTCACATTAACCACAACTACTTCACAAATGCATATAACATCAATGGGGTACATGTTTGCTTTGAAACATGTCATTTCCCCCTTGACAAAACCATTGATAGCATCATTATTCCAAAAATCCTCCAATATTCCCAACATTGACCAATACATAATAATCATTGCATTTCACCACAACACTCCTCCTTTACACTTTCTTATCCACACCACATCACAATAATCCATCAATTCACCTTAATACACTTCATAGCACATATCGGCCAAAATCCCACAATTTACACTTATAGACAAGAACAAGTTTAACAACAAAAATAACACCATAGACGTTCATATTTTATCCATACCATGATCTTTCATCAAAGGCACAAGTCCTAATTCAAGTTCAAATCCCATGGATCACAAATCTTATACAAAAGCACAAAGTACCATATCCAACATTTCCAAGAACAACCAACATGATTTACATACTCTTTCGTGCATATAATATATTAATCCATAATAATATTCACTTACCCAAACTTGCAAAGGGATGATCTTGCTCCAAAATTGCCTTTGAGTCTTTAGGGTTCTTGAGAGAATATTGTAGAAGGTTTGAGAAAATGTCTAGAAAGCATGAGAGTTCAAGTGAATAAAAATCAGATTATGTGGTCCTTTATATAGTACTTGGGTCATCCTTATACTTTCTTGATAATTAATGCTTCAATTGACCAAGTCAATAGAAGATTGGGTCATGTGACCCATGTCTTTTATCCCATTTTGGGCTTTTATTGAGCCCAAATCACTTAACCCAATAAAATAAATAATTTCTCATCTTATACATATTAAAATAATATTCCCACTCATGATATTCATATCCGTAGCCTCAATCCCAAAAACAAGTGATTCTAGCCACGTTTGGCTTATTTTGACCTTAAGGGCAAAACTGTCATTTTGACCCCAAATTTTTTCTCGAGTAATTTTATCATACCAATGTAATATTTTATTCATTTCATGTATATACTCTTGGTTGTATAAGAAACGTAGCAAAAATCGGCTCGGTACGTCCCCGGATACCCTTGGGACTTAGAAATTTCCAACTTTCGAAAAAGTGGAAAACCCAAGGTGGCACGCCCCTTGGCGGGCCAACCCACTGCCTCTGGGCTAAAAATTTTAGCCCAGAGCGGCGTGTCACGGTACCAAATGCGCCCCTCCTTAAATTTTTTCAAAAATTCCATTTTTCGACTTCTCTTCGCAGGTTTGGTTAGACACTTCAAGTCCTATTCTTTAAATCACTTCTTAACCTTATTATACTTTGTTTAGAGGTCTTATTAGCCTCATTTTAAACCCCACAAATGTGCAGTGACAATTTTGAAACACCTTCTATGCAAGTTTAACTATATAACAAGAGCCAAATTCAATTATCTCACTAATAGCCTTACCAAATGCATACTTATAACTCTCAATACCTACGTACCTATTATTTAATGTCGTCAAGTAGGGTTGGGAACGTATGGGGTGTTACATTATTCCCCCGTTAGGAACATTCGTCCTCTAATGTTAACAATATCGTCTTATTTACGACAAGTGCATCTCTACATTAGCATATATATACATAAACTTTTAAGGCTCATGGAGACTTACTTGTTATTGATCCACTCCCGCACTTTGAACTTCTTGATCCATTTGAAATAGATGGGGATATTTGGATTTCATCATCTCTTACGCTTCCCATGTGACCTCCTCTACTTGTTGATTCCGCCAAAGGACTTTCACGGAAGCTACGTCTTTATTCCTCAATCTTTTTACTTGTCGATCTAGGATAGCAATGGGTACCTCTTCATAAGTAAGATCCTCTGTAACTTGAACATCTTCAATGGGAACAATACGAGTTGGATATCCTATGCATTTTCGAAGCATGGAAACATGAAATACCGGATGGACTGAAGAAAGTTCTTGAGGTAGTGCTAATTCATAAGCAACTTGCCCAAATCTTTTAACAACTTCATATGGGCCTATGTAACGTGGACTCAATTTCCCTTTCTTTCCGAACCGCATTACCCCTTTCATTGGTGACACCTCTAAAAACACCCAATCACCAATGGACAATTCAAGACCTCTTCTTCTAACATCCGCATATGACTTATGACGACTTTGAGCCGTTTGTAACCGTTGTTGGATCACCTTAACCTTTTCCATAGCCTGATGAACGATATCTGGCCCAAGTAAGGCAGTTTCACCTGCTTCAAACCATTCTATTGGTGATCTACATTTCCTTCCATACAAAGCTTCATAAGGTGCCATTTTAATACTCGAATGATAGCTATTGTTATACGTAAATTCAATAAGAGGCAAATGGTCATCCCAACTGCCTTGAAAATCTAACATACAAGCTCGTAGCATATCTTCAAGTGTCTGAATAGTACATTTTTCTTGTCCATCAGTCTGAGGATGGAAATCTGTACTCAAATTCACCCGTGTACCCAAACTCTGCTGGAAAGACCTCCAAAAGTGCGCTGTGAACTGTGCTCCTCTGTCTGATATAATGGAAAGTGGAATACCATGCAATCGTACTATCTCCTTCACATACAACTTTGCATAATCCTCAACTCTATAGGTCGTCTTGACCGGTAGAAAATGCACTGACTTGGTAAGCCTGTCCACTATAACCCATATAGAATCGAACTTCCGCAATGTACGAGGCAAACCCGTAATGAAATCCATGTTAATCATATCCCATTTCCAGACTGGAAGATTGATACATTGCATGTAACCTCCCGGTTTCTGATGCTCTACTTTTACTTGTTGACAATTCGGGCATTGAGCGACAAAGTCTGCAATGTTCTTTTTCATGTTGGCCCACCAATACACTTCTTTCAATTCATGGTACATTTTAGTAGCACCCGGATGAATAGAATAGCGCGAATGATGTGCCTCTGTCATAATTTGTGTCCTCAGCTCATCTACATCTGGCACGCATAGTCTTCCTCGACATTGAAGCACCCCTTCCGGTGTAATATCAAATGCCTTGGTCAAATTTTGCTGTACATTTTCCTTTAGCTGCAGTAAAATAGAATCCGCAAATTGCTTCTCTTTCACTTCAGCTATTAAGGAGGATTCTGCTGCATTCTGCACCATAACTCTATCATCTGAGGTTTCAATAAGGCGAACTCCCAAGCTGGATAATTGATTCAAATCTTTGATTATCTCAAGCTTTTCATTCAACTGACCACTAGTGCTGTCTACTGCCTTACGGCTCAATGCATGAGCTACTACATTTGCTTTGCCTGGGTGATAAAGAATGCCAATGTCATAATCTTTTAAAAGCTCCAACCACCTTCGTTGCCTCAAATTGAGTTCCTTCTGCTTAAAAAGATATTGCAAGCTTTTGTGACCCATATAGATGTCAACATGAACCCCATATAAATAATGACGCCATATCTTTAAAGTAAAAACTACCGCTGCCAATTCAAGATCATGTGTGGGATAGTTTTTCTCATGTGGCCGCAACTGTCCTGAGGCATATGCTATCACCCTACCATGCTGCATCAACACACATCCGAGACCAATCCCGAAAGCATCACAATACACTGCATAGCCCTCTGTGCCTTCAGGAAGTACTAACACTGGTGTGGAAGTCAACTTATCTTTCAATTTTTGAAACCCTCTTTCACATGCATCATTCCATTAAAACTTAATTGCCTTGTGAGTTAACTTTGTTAATGGTGCTGCAATAGAAGCAAACCCTTCTACAAATCTCCGGTAATAACCTGCCAAACCCAAAAAACTGCGAATCTCTGTGGGTGTCGTAGGTCTTGGCCAGTTTTTCACTGCTTCAATCTTTTGGGTATCAACTTGTATGCCTTCATCTGATACAATGTGACCCAAGAACGTGACTGATTTCAACCAAAACTCACATTTGGAGAACTTTGTATACAACTTCCGTTCACGAAGAATCTGTAACACTTGTCGTAAGTGATTAGCATGGTCCTCCGGTGATCGTGAATAAACTAGGATGTCATCTATAAATACCATGACGAACACGTCCAAAAATGGCTTAAACACCCTATTCATCAAATCCATGAACACAGCTGGAGCATTTGTTAGTCCAAATGACATAACTAAAAATTCATAATGGCCATACCGTGTTCGGAAAGCTGTCTTAGGTACATCTTCTTCTCTAACTCTGACTTGATGGTAACCCGACCTCAAGTCAATTTTTGAAAAACACCTGGCACCCTGTAACTGATCAAACAAATCATCAATGCGAGGGAGGGGATATTTGTTCTTGATCGTTACCTTATTCAATTGCCGATAGTCAATGCACATTCTTAAGGTTCCTTATTTCTTTTGCACAAATAATACCAGTGCACCCCACGGGGACATACTAGGCCTAATGAAGCCTTTGTCCAACAAATCTTTCAATTGCTCCTTCAATTCACGTAATTCTGCTGGAGCCATTCTATATGGAGGAATGTAAATAGGCTGAGTGCCTGGAATCACATCAATGCCAAATTCTACTTCCCGTTCTGGGGGTAAACCTGGAACATCCTCTGGGAATACATCTAGAAATTCATTGACCACTGGGATCGACTGCGGAGTTAGCGGTTCTGCTTCGGTATTTTTCACCCGTACTAGATGACATATATAACCTTTAGCAATCATTTTTATGGCTTTAAAATAGGAAATAAACCTTCCTCGTGGTGCCCCTACGTTACCCTGCCATTCTAGAACATTTCCTTGCGGAAAACCAAAGTGTACCTTCTTGGCCCGGCAATCTACCGTAGCATAACAAGAGGCCAACCAATCCATTCCCATGATCACATAAAAATCCACCATGTCTAGTTCAATGATATCGGTCAATGTATCATGACCACACACATTTACCACACAGTTACGATACACTCTCTTTGCAATAATATATTCACCAACCGGTGTAGACACTTCAATTGATTTAATTAATAATTCTGGTGCCTTTACAAATTTTGCAGCAATCAATGGGGTAACATAGGAAAATGTAGAACCTGGGTCAATTAGTGCATATACATTATGTGAGAATATGGATAATGTACCTGTGACAACATTAGGGGAAGCCTCTGAATTCTGGCGGTCCACTAAAGCATAAGTACGATTCTGGACCCCGCTAGTACTGGCTGCTCCTCTGGCACCTCTACCACGGCCAATAGGCTGCACCCCTCGGCCCTGTGAAGGAACCGATGTTGATGACACAACGGCCGACCCAGCTGGTCGTGCTATACCACCCATGCTCCGTTGTGGACACTCTCTCGCTATATGCTCCGGCATACCACACCAAAAGCAGACATTCATCCCTGACCGACATGTACCTGTGTGCATATGCCCGCAGTGCTGACACTGCTGACGAGGAAAACCTGCTGCCTGTGATCCGCTACTTTGCCCTGATGGACCACCCCTAGACCCTCGAAATTGTGAATGAGCACCCCTCGTGGAATAAGAGAACGACGGTGTAGGTGGTCTAGGAAACATGCGGCGCCTAGATCCTCCATGGGACATCATAGGTGGTCTCATAGGTCTAGCCCTTTTGGACTGTCCCCTATCAAATTCATACACTCGTCTTCTCTATCGTTGGTCTTCCATTTTCTGAGCGAAGGCTTGTATTCGAGCAATGTCCATGTCCTTATTCAAGGCAGCAATAGTTCAATCCCGTACCAAATATGGCTCTAGTCTGTCCACATATCTATGGACCCTATCTGTCAGCGTAGCCACAACATTTGGCGCATATCAAGCCAAGGAATTAAATTGCAAGCTATATTCCCTCACGCTCAAATTTCCTTGACGGAGATTTAGGAACTGATCCGCACGTGCCTACTGGATCTCATAGGGCAAGTAATGATCAAGGAAAGCAATTTTAAACTCTTCCCACGTAGGTGGAGTTGCACCAATATCACGGGATTTCTTCCAATCCTCGTACCACAATATTGCCTCTCCTTTCAGCCTATACGCAGCAAGTTATACTGTTTCGACCCCTGTCACATGCATAACTTCCAAGGCCCTATGAATTTGATCCACGAAGTCCTGTGGATCTGCTTTTGGATCTGACCCAGTGAAAATAGGAGGGTCAAGTTTCAAGAAATCCTGTGTCCTGCGACTCGTCATTCTAGCCGCATCATCATCATGTGTAACTACACCAGCTCGTCCCTGGCTTTGTGCTGCCACTAACTGTGTCAACATATGTACAGGATTCCTAAGATCCTGATCCGTGGCATTCATCGGTGGCTCTACAGGTACTTCTCTACCAATTGGTTCTTCCGAAACTGGGAAGGTAGATGAAGACCGCGATGATATTTCAGTATTCGCTCCACCTTGACTAGCTTGGTCAGGTGGTAATCTGCTCATTCCTTCTCCAGCAGGCGCATCTACCTGCTTCCCTTTACCTCTACCTCTCATGATTGGCATTTTGACTATACCAAAGAAAAACAAAATACCATGATCAGACACACTTCAACTGACAACAATGGCTCTATTGCACAATCTAGAAGTGAAGAACAGAAACAACATCCTAAATGTCCCGTAGCCTCCTACTTATAAATGTGGTGCATAACACATCGATAAGTAAGACTCTACTCAGACACAGCTTTGTAGACACCCTTAGAATGACCTACTCTGATACCACTTTTGTCACGCCCCGAATCCCATCGAGACATGATTGGCACCCGTAGCCGATAACGCCCGAGAGAAACAACCTTTGCCTATGTTCAATCATATGCATATCATAATCATAACCACCAGTGCATAAGAATATGAAAAACGAATAAAGGAAAACATGGGACATATTTATACATATATATGAAACTTGGCCGTTGAGGCCATCCAGTCAGAACAACATATGTCTTTTATACTGATACACCCACATCCGTCTACAAAAGCCTCTAACAAGAGCATTGACCCATACAAACCAAAAGTCGGGACAAGTCCCCACTTTATACAACATGTACATCATCAAAACATATATCTACTCTAACTCGGAGAAACCCCGAATTAACTGGAGCTCACCAAGAAACCGCTAACACTAGCAATATACTGGGGAGGCCTACTGGGACCTGCGCCTACAGCAAGTAAGGTAAATTCCCCGAGAGGGGTCAGTACGAAATAAGTACTGAGTATGTAAGGCTCAAATGAAACTTTGTAACACATGAACATACTAATGAACTCAATACAAATGTCTAGACAATGTGAGTAAGTCACCATTTTGCATTTTGGGAACCATGTGAATTGCTTTCATTACTTCCATTACTTTCTTTACATTCAATGCTTGCTTGTCATACATGTGTCACAATGTACCCAGGCCCCTACTGATAAGTGGGTTTTTCCATGACTTATCGTCATGTTGGGATCGGGTCGAGCTAGGCTTATGCCCCTAAGACCTGCCACCCATAAAGCACTTCATCGGGATCGAGTCGAGCTAGGCTTATGCCCCTAGACTTGCCACCCATAAATCAATACATCGGGATCGAGTCGAGCTAGGCTTGCGCCCTTAGACTTGCCACCCATAAATCAACACATCGGGATCGAGTCGAGCTAGGCTTATGCCCCTAGACTTGCCACCCATACTTGATCATTGACCACATTTGCATTACTTTGATCTTTACTTTGAGATTGATATTTTATAGTCATAACATCACTTTGAACTTTGGAACATAACATTATTGGAAACTTTGAACCATTAACCAATGAGTGAGAGACATGTGAATAACTTGGCAACATAACCTTGTTAGAAACATAACACTATGGGGACCATGGGACAATAATCTATGAGCAAGAGGCATAAGTAATAGTACTAGTGGAACATTGGAACATAACCTTATTTGAGCTTTTGGAACATTAACCATGATTATGAGACATGAGACTCACAAATCATCCATGAGTAGGAAATATATGACAATGACTATTGATAAACGGATATAGGATACCTTAGCACATTTCGGGATAGGACTAGTGAAATAGCAATGTGGATACTTTTTTCCGCAGAAAGGTACGGACAGAGTAACCTTACATACCTTGTGCTCTCAATACGGATATACAATCCTAGATGTGCATACAATAGTCCCGCTCCTTCTTTATGTGTCCCTCTACAACACAAATACATAACGGAATTCACATTAACCACAACTACTTCACAAATGCATATAACATCAATGGGGTACATGTTTGCTTTGAAACATGTCATTTCCCCCTTGACAAAACCATTGATAGCATCATTATTCCAAAAATCCTCCAATATTCCCAACATTTACCAATACATAATAATCATTGCATTTCACCACAACACTCCTCCTTTACACTTTCTTATCCACACCACATCACAAATAATCCATCAATTCACCTTAATACACTTCATAGCACATATCGGCCAAAATCCCACAATTTACACTTATAGACAAGAACAAGTTTAACAACAAAAATAACACCATAGACGTTCATATTTTATCCATACCATGATCTTTCATCAAAGGCACAAGTCCTAATTCAAGTTCAAATCCCATGGATCACAAATCTTATACAAAAGCACAAAGTACCATATCCAACATTTCCAAGAACAACCAACATGATTTACATACTCTTTCGTGCATATAATATATTAATCCATAATAATATTCACTTACCCAAACTTGCAAAGGGATGATCTTGCTCCAAAATTGCCTTTGAGTCTTTAGGGTTTTTGAGAGAATATTGTAGAAGGTTTAAGAAAATGTCTAGAAAGCATGAGAGTTCAAGTGAATAAAAATCAGATTTTGTGGTCCTTTATATAGTACTTGGGTCATCCTTATACTTTCTTGATATTTAATGCTTCAATTGACCAAGTCAATAGAAGATTGGGTCATGTGACCCATGTCTTTTATCCCATTTTGGGCTTTTATTGAGCCCAAATCACTTAACCCAATAAAATAAATAATTTCTCATCTTATACGTATTACAATAATATTCCCACTCATGATATTCATATCCGTAGCCTCAATCCCAAAAACAAGTGATTCTAGCCACGTTTGGCTTGTTTTGACCTTCAGGGCAAAACTGTCATTTTGAACCCAAATTCGTTCTCGAGTAATTTTATCATACCAATGTAATATGTTATTCATTTCATGTATATAATCTTGGTTGTATAATAAACGTAGCAAAAATCGGCTCGGTACGTCCCCGGATACCCTTGGGACTTAGAAATTTCCAACTTTCGAAAAAGTGGAAAACCCAAGGTGGCACGCCCCTGGGAGTGCCAACCCACTGCCTCTGGGCTAAAAATTTTAGCCCAGAGCGGCATGGCACGGTCCCAAATGTTCCCCTCCTTAAATTTTTTCAAAAATTCCATTTTTCGACTTCTCTTCGCGGGTTTGGTTAGACACTTCAAGTCCTATTCTTTAACTCACTTCTTAACCTTATTATACTTTGTTTAGAGGTATTATTAGCCTCATTTTGAACCCCACAAATGCACAGTGACAATTTCAAAACACCTTCTATGCAAGTTTAACCACATAACAAAAGCCAAATTCGATTGTCTCACTAATAGCCTTACCAAATGCATACTTATTGCTCTCGATACCTACGTACCTATTATTTAATGTCGTCAAGTAGGTTTGGGAATGTATGGGGTGTTAAAAAAAATCAGATTTTTTTTTTCAATAACACACATGCCTTTCTATCTTTTTCTCTAGAACTATCAAGAACACCCTTTTAGGCTCTCAAACCCTAAGTCATTTTTGGAGCAAGATCACAATTTTCCAAGCTTGGGTAAGTGATTATTCTTGTACTTTAACATATTATGAGCATGAGATATTATGTATATCATGTTGGTTATGCTTGGAAGTGTTGAATATGGTGTTTTGTGTTTTGGTAAAAGATGTGAATCCATGGGATTGTAACTTGGATTATGACTTGTGGTCTTGATGAAAAAGCATGGTATGGATAAAATAACAACATGTATGGTTTTATTATGGTCCCAAACTTGTTATTTTCCTATAAGTTTATATTGTGGGATTTTGGCCTATATGTGCTATGAGATGTATTATGGTAAGTTAATGGATTATTTGTGATGTGGTGTGGCTAAGAAAGGGTAAAGGAGAAGTGTTGTGGTGAAATGTATTGATTATCATGTATTGGTCAATGTTGTGAATATTGTGGGATTTTTGGTAAGATAATTTCATAAATGGTATTGTCAAGGGGAAATGGCATGTTTAAAAGCAAACATGTAACTCATTGATCTTATGTAAAGTAATTGATGGTATAATTATGATGTTGTGATAGTGGAGAGTGGAAAGTATGAACGTGGTGTGACATACTAGTGGTTTATGATACTTTGGTCAATGTGGGGCATGTTGTGGTATTATTGATATGACCATACTGTAAATGGTATTGTAGAGAAAGAAATAACATGTTAAAGCGAAACATGTGACTTATTGTTATTGTATGCATTTGTAAGGTAGTTGGTGGTTAATGTTGGTTCCATTATGTAATTGTGATGTAGAGTAAAATGTAAAGAAGGAGCGTAATTGTTGCTCTCACATAGTTCATTGTGTACTTACATTGGGAAGATAAGGTATGTAAGGTTCCTTTTTCCATATCCCTCTGCAACATGTTGTTCACATTGACATTGGACTTGTTTCAATTCCGAGAGGTTTGAAGTATCTCAAATTCAGGTTGACGTATATTGTTATTCATATGTGTCCTATTCTTAAATGACTGATGATTCGGTTGTTTCTTGTTCATTGAGTGAAGTTCCAAAAATGTCATAACGTTATCATTCCTAAATGAACGATCTCAAGAGAGTAATAACATAAGAGAACCTATTTATTCTTAAATAGCATTTTCCAATCATGTCATGTTCCAAGTCCTCAATTATGATGATTATCTTTGTATCAATCTTTCACAAGTAGAAGTACAAATCTCATAATAGGAATAAGAGAGGTGATGTGCAAGCTAATATATCTATTCCTCATAAGTGAAGATGTCAATCTCATGAGGCAAGAGTGAAAAAGTAATATATATGTGTGATTCCAATTATGTCATGATCCTCATTGTATCACTCTTAAGAATGTAAGTAAGAATAACAAGAAAAATAAGAGGTGTATAATTAAGAAGTAATCATGGGTGGTATCCCAAGGGTTAAATACCTAGCATGGGTCGATCCCGATACATCCCAGGGGCGATATAAAAGCCTAGCATGGGTTATGATGGTACATCCCAGGGGCGACACGAAAGCCTAGCATGGGTTAATATAACATCCCATGGGCGATAAGCCTAGCATGGGTTACTGATATACCAGGGGCGACACGAAAGCCTAGCATGGGTTCACATAACATCCCAGGGGTCAAAGTACCTAGCATGGGTTAATCTCATCCCAGGGGAGACAGAATAGCCTAGCATGGGTAGAACAATAAAGATGAATAAAAGATGAAGACAAGAAGAGTAAAGAACGTAATATACATGGTTCCCCGCATACAAAAAGAGAGTTTATTCACATTTCTATTTCCTTACATTGATTTCATTATTGTTGTAATATGTATGATGAATTTCTTATGAGCCTTACATACTCAGTACATTCTTCGTATTGACCCCCTCGGGGGAATTACCTTACATGTTGCAGGTGCAGGCACTAGTAGACCTTCATCGTAGGTTGACATTGCGGATCTTTGGTGAGCCCCAGTTGCTTCGGGACTTTTCGACTCATAGGTGTACAGTTGTGTTGATGTTGTAAATATAGTATAAAGCGGGGACTTGTCCCGACTGTTAGTTTATCTTGTAAATACATCTGTTAGAGGCTTTTGTAGACATGTGTGGGTTATGAATGTAAAAGATAAATGTTCGTTTGATGTGATGGCCCCAACGGCCAAGTTTCCTAAATATGTATATAGCATATGATACCATGTTCATGTTTTTCGTATACTTGCATAAGGTTGAATAAGGTTCATACGAAGATATGCATACGAATGAACATAGGCAAAGGTTGGTTCTCTCGGGCCTTATCGGCTACGGGTGTCAATCATGTCTCGATGGAATTCGGGGCGTGAAACTGACAATGTTGTGTAATTGTGAATCTCTAACACACTTGTGGCCTTTCTTACAATAGCTTTGTTTGTATACCATGACATTCGGTATTGCTCTATGAAAACTGATTAAGTAGGACAAACAACTTGTCATAAGTCTTTTTGAGTGCCTGACCACCCACAATAGAGTTTAGTAAGATCTTTTTGTATGGCTTAAGAGTATCAATAATGGTATGCGACAGCACTTGTTTAGTCTAATGATGATGCAGACAGTCTCTGAGAAGGGCTTTACATCTTTCACAAGATTGATATAAGGTTTCCCCATCCTTCTATTTGAA
Organism: Capsicum rhomboideum; assembly: GCA_031232105.1. Lineage (NCBI taxonomy): Eukaryota > Viridiplantae > Streptophyta > Magnoliopsida > Solanales > Solanaceae > Capsicum > Capsicum rhomboideum. Next base: position 92,044,721 of record CP124711.1, read on the forward strand.
TCCCAATATCTCGCTCTTCATTTTTACAGTCTTCCCAAATAGAAATAAGTGAGTTAGAAATTTCCAAGCAATATCATTACATGATGTGATGGAATTTGGTGCTCTACCTTCAACTACCCCTTAGCTTTCCTAAGAAGGGAAAATGGATACAGTGTAAGTCTCACATAATCAACTAAGACATCATTAGTGGTGTAAGTTTCACTGATTTCTAGAAAGTTCTCGATATGTTGTTGTGGGTCCTCTCATTGTAAGCCTATGAAGTTGTAACACCTTGAATTTCAAGCCTATGAATATTCAACACTTAGTATATAATTCAAGTTTAAACTTGAAGTTCCCAGGTTCCACTGATTGGTTCATGGTCGTGAACTAGGTCCATGATTGATGGAACCTCTTATGAAAACAAGTCCCAAAAGTTTAGAAACTTCTAGGTTACCATGAGTGAGACCACAACCCATTATCTAAGTCCACATTTTATGGAGTGAATCATAGAACCCTATCTGAGAATCATCAAACCCTTCAAGTAACTACAGATAAGAGCATGGTTTATGAAATAAAATCATAAATCCTGGAGTTACTCATGGAACCTGAGATGAGAACTTGCACCTTCTCTCTAAACAATGAGTAACAGTATGAATCATATAATTGAACCAAGGCTCATGAAATAATTTGTATACTTTAGTCCCTAATCGAGGTAAATCCTTTAGGTTTCTATGGATCAGACCACGACTTGTGGAACCTAATCCTAAAATTTTCAACAATATTTTTAAAAAGGTATTTTCAACTTTTCCTTACGTTATTAACCTATCCCATGATGTTTTAGCCTCCAAAAGGTATAAATATCATATCCTTAAGCTAATTATTCTTTTACTTTCTCAAAATAAAGTCCATATCAAGTTTCAAGGCAAATCAAGCATCTTGGATTCTTGTTCTAGCAAGATAGTCAAGTCTTCTCTTGTCAAAGTTATTGTCTTCAATAAGTACAAGAATTGAGTGATGTATTCCTTTCATCCTTATGCCCAACTATTTTGAAGCCATTATAAATTATTTTCAATTCTAGGGTTTTATGCCCAAACCATTAAAGTTAATTTCTTTATATGTTTAACCTGACTTCGATGAAAGAATTTCCATGATCTTACGATTATTATGCAAATTCCCGATTTATGCTTTGTGATGTATGCTTTGAGATTATTTCATGAACTGTGAACCCTACTTTGAAAAGATATATGTTTTTGATAAAAGATTTTTGCATATGATTTATGACATGAAATTAAGCATAGGCTCCCAGCAGTATAGTTTTATCGACATGTTGAACAAAGACTCAAAATATGATTTTAGCTATGTTACATGGTATGATATGAGAATATGTATAATTTTGGGATGGTTATATAACACCAAGAGGGTAGGGGCTAAGATAATACATGCCCCACAACTACTTTGCCACTATAGGATTTATCCCAAGAGGCTCAGGTTTGGATCTACATGCTCATGGTCTAATACTTTGGCAGGTTGGGACAACTCTTCTAGTGTGAGTGTAAGACGCTGGACATCATGAGCTCACATGGTATTTTTGGGTTATAACAAAATCCCCACATATATAAAATCTATGATATTACTATTTATATATTCATAAAATACTTTTATACAAACTTTAGCTATCATGGTTTCTCCTCAGGTTTTAGTTGTTTTAAGCAATCCTTTTATGACTTTCCCATAACTCCTGTTATAGATCTTATCTATTATTTTTTGGCTACTCTCTAGAAGTTTTCATGATTAGTTATTCAGTTTATGATATGTATAAATTTATATATAACTTGCATACCAATACATTCTATTGTATTGACTGTGTGTTCCACTGTATCTTTTTATGATGTACATTCAGGTACTCGAGTTTAAGGTTTGCTACTAGGCATTTGGTAGCACCCAACATTTAGCAAATTTGTGAGCTTTCTTATCATTCAAGAGACGTAGAGTTGATTTCAATTTTCTTCTTAGTTTGGTTTAGACTTTTATTTTAATAAAGGTTACGGGGTCTTGTCCTGGTTGACTCTTATGGTTAGTATTAAAGGCTTCACTAGACAACATTTATGTTGTAGTTGATGGTCTTTAATTTGTTTTCTAGTTATGTCTCAATAAAGTGTCTCTTTTAGATTCATCCCATTACCATTGTTTATGTTTTGCTTCAGTTTTGCTATTTATATTACTCTATAGGTATGCTATGCCAAGTGTCCTTTAAGGAAACTTTTGAGCAGCTAGTAATGGCTCATGGCTAGGATGTAGTATTAGGTCATGATAAATTTGGTATCAGAGCTTTAGATTCAAATGACCTAAGAAAAAGGTGTTAGTTTTCTCCCAAAAGGAAGATGGTGTTTTTCGATTTCAAGGCAGATTATATGTTCCATACATTGATGGCTTGAGAGAGCAGATTATGATTGAGGCGTACAGTTCTAGATACTCCATTTATCCAGGTTCCATAAAGAAGTATCATGATCTTAGAGAGGTTTATTGGTAGAATGCTATAAAGAAGGATATTACAGATTTTGTGCTAAGTATCTGAATTGTCAGCATGTTAAAGTTGAGCATCAAAGTCCTGGTGGGTTGACTCAAGACATAAGTATTCCTAATTGAAAGTGGGAGATGCTTAATTTAGAATTCATTACAAGTTTTTTGCGTACGTGATATCATCATGATTTGATTTGGGTCATTATTAATCACATGACTAAATCAACCCACTTTTGCCTGTAAAGATGACTGATAAATATGAGGATTATGTTGGGATGTACATCAAGGAGATATTAAGCTTCATATAATTCCATTGTCCATAAATTTTTTAATACCCCGTACATATTCCAACCTCATTTGATAACTTGGAGTCATGTTTACTTGATGATTAAGATCACTAAGTACGTATTTTGTAGTGTTTGGATGGGACATTGGATGATACGCTTAGAATTAGACGGAGTAGGAAAAAATTCAGCAAGGTGGACAAACTTGCTCCACTCCCTATTTCAGGGGGGGTGGCGCAATCCCCCTGATTCATAGAGCAGCCAAGTCTTGCGCCACTGCTTGCTTTGCAGCAAGTGGCGCAAGGCACAACACTTTGGCCCTTCCCGTGCTCGTTTTGCGATGCATTTCAACGACGATTCTTTCTTGGTTTCTTTTGGTTCTTTGGAGTTCTTTGAGAATTTTTAAAGCTTCAAATACTTCAATACACTCCTACATAGTCCTACATGATCAAGTCATGAAACACAAGTAGTTATCAAATTAAGTTCAAGTAAGCCATGGGTGGCTAGAATTCCTATTTTTGCGATTGAGGCTATCTCGTAAGTGAATATTGTCGAGGCATTATGGAATTAATTACACATGAGATATATGGTGGATTACACATTAACTTGGTGGGCTAAGCTAACATGTGCAATTGGGCCTAAAATTAGGGCCCAAAATGGAATAAAAGACATGGCCCAAAAGGGCAAATTGACCCATTCTTCCACTTGACCAAGGGACCATGGCATTTAATGATAAGGAGTGGCTAAGGATGGAATTAAAGGCTTATATAAAGGACCAAAAATATGATTTTTAATCACTTGAGACTCTCATGCTTTTTAGATATTTTCTCAACCATTTTTATCTCAAAACCCTAAGAACTCAAAGCCAACTTTTGGAGCAAGATCATCATGTTTCAAGCTTGGGTAAGTGATTATTATTATGGATTAATATATTATATGCATGGTATAGTATGTAAATCATTTTGGTTATGCTTGGAAGTGTTGAACATGGTACCTTGTGTTTTTGTAAAAGATTTGTGATCCATGGGATTTAAGCTTGAAATATGACTTGTGACTTTGATGAAACAGCATGGTATGGATAAAATATGAACATGTATGGTGTGATTTTGTTATTAAACTTGTTATCTTCATATAAGGGTAAATTATGGAATTTTGGCCGATATGTGCTATGAGGTGTATTAAGGTGACTTGATGGATTATTTGTAATGTGGTGTGAATGAGAAAGTGTAAAGGAGAAGTTTTGTGGTGAAATGTTATTGATTATCATGTATTGGTCAATGTATGGAATATTATGAGATTATTGGTAGGATAATTTCATCAATGATTTTGTCAAGGGGGAAATGGCATGCTTAAAGGCAAACATGAAACTCATTATCGTTATATGCATTTGTAAGGTAGTTGGTGGTTAATGTAAACTCCGTTATGTATTTGTGCTGTAGAGTGACATATAAAGAAGGAGCGGGACTATTGTATGCACATCTAAGATTGTATATTCGTATTGAGAATACGAGGTATGTAAGGTTACTCTGTCCGTATCTTTCTGCGAAAAATAATATTCACATTGACATTACGTTTGTCCTATCCCGAAATGTGCTAAGGTATCCCATGTCCGGTTACAAATTGTTATTATCACATGTTTCCTACTCATTGATCAATTGTGAATCACATGTTTCATATTTATTGGTAATGTTCCAAAATCCCAATAAGGTTGTGTTCCAAAGTTCCAATAGTGATTATACTCATGTCTCTCACTCATTGGTTAATGATCCAAAGCTTCCAATAAAGTTATGACTATCATTGTATCAATCTCAAAGTAATGAATGAAGTAATGCATATGTGGTTAATGATCAAGTACGGGTGGCAGCTTTGGGGGCGAAATACCTAGCTCAAGCCGATCCCAAGAGTATTAGATCAGGGGGCAGTCCTGGGGGCATAAGCCTAGCTCGAACCGAACCTGACAGGGGGCAGCTCTAGGGGTAATAACCTAGCTCGTGCCGAACCTGACACATTGATTTATGGGTGGAAGCTCTAGAGGTAAAAACCTAGCTCGAGCCGAACCCTATATATTGATTCATAGGGTGGCAGCTCTAGGGGAATAAGCCTAGCTCGAGACGATCCCAACATAACATGATGTTATGTTAAAACCCACTGTTCAGTCGGGGCCGGGTATCATAGGTCACAGGCAAAGATGAATAATCATAGAAGCAAAAAAAGTAATGAAGCAAAATACATGGTTTCCAAAGTTCAGTATAGTGACTTATCCATATTGGTTATGCATTTGAATTTGAGTTCATTGACATATTTACATATCATATAGTTTCATTTGAGCCTTACATACTCAGTACATTCTTCGTACTGACCCCCTTGGGGGAATTTACCTAAAGCGGGGACTTGTCCCGACTTTTAGTTCATTTTGGTCAAGGCATCTATTAGAGGCTTTTGTAGACGTATGTGGTGTATGGATGTAAGATGATACGTGACATTTTTGACTTAATGGCCTCAACGGCCAATTTTTGGATATGTATATTTATCACATGTTCCATAAATTCCATTGCTAGTATTGTTAAGCTCTTATATGATTATGGGTTTCTTATGGCATGCATATGATTGAATAGAAGCAAAGCTTGGTTCTCTCGAGCCATATCGGATTCGTGTGCCAATCTCGCCTCGATGGGATTTGGGGCGTGACAAAAGTGGTATCAGAGCAGGTCATTCTAAGGGTATCTAAAAAGCCGTGTCTGAGTAGAGTCTTACTTATCAATGTGTTGTGCACCACATTTATAAGTAGGAGGCTATGGGACATTTAGGATGTTGTTTCTTTTCTTCATTCTAGATCGTGCAATAGAGCCAAAGTTGTAAGTTAAATTATATCTGATCATTGAAATTCATTTTTCTTGTTATAGTAAACAAAATGCCATGACAAGAAGAGATCGAGGTAAAAGTAAGAGGATTGATAGAATTGCCGAAGAAGGAACTAGTATATCCCTACCTGAACCAGTTAATCAAGGCGGCGCTAAACCAGAAATGGCATCACAGGCTTCTTCTACTCTTCCATTTTTAGAAGAGTCAAGAGGAAAAGAGGTACCTGCAGAACCACTAGTAAATGCCACTGATCAGGATTTAAGAAACGCAGTATATATGTTGACACAGTTAGTGGTTGCACAGACACAGGGACGAACTGGTCCAATGGTGAATGAAGATGACCCAGCTAGAGTAGCTAGTCGGTGTACACAGGACTTTCTAAAGTTAGACCCTCCTATATTCACTGGGTCAGATTCGAAAGCAGATCCACAGGACTTCGTGGATCAAATTCAGAGGGCCTTGGAAGTTATGCATATGACGGGGGTAGAAACAGTTGAACTTGTTGCGTACAGATTGAAAGGAGAAGCAATATTGTGGTATGAGGATTGAAAGAAATCCCGTGACACTGGAGCAAATCTACCTAATTGGGAAGAGTTTAAAGTGGCTTTCCTTGATCATTACTTACCCTATGAGATCTGTGAGGCACGTACGGATCAGTTTCTAAATCTCCATCAAGGAAATATGAGTGTCAGAGAATACAGCTTGCAATTTAATTCCTTGGCTCAATATGCTCCAAATGTGGTGGCTACGATGACAGATAGAGTCCATCGCTACGTGGACAGATTAGAGCCATATTTGGTAAGGGATTACACTATTGCTGCCTTGAACAAGGAGATGGATATAGCGAGAATTCAGGCCTTCGCCCAGAAAATGGAAGACCAAAGGCAGAGACGAAGGGTACATGAATTTGATAGGGGACAGTCCACAAGGGCTAGACCTATGGGACCATCTATGATGTCCCAAGGGGGATCTAGGCCTCGTATGTTTCCTAGACCACCTAGACCATCGTTCTCTCATGCCACAGCAGGTGCTCACTCTCAGTTTCGAGGTTCTAGAGGTGGTCCATCTAGGCAGAGTAGTGGTGTGAACGGATCACAGGTAGCAGGTTTTCCTCATCAGCAGTGTCAGTACTACGGGCATATTCATGCAGGTGCATGTCGATTGGGGACAAATGCTTATTTTTGGTGCGGCATGGAAGGACACATGATGAGGGAGTGTCCCCAGAGGAGTATGGGTGGTATAGCACGACCAGCAGGATTGGCCGTTGCGTCATCAACATCAGTTCCTTCACTGGACCGAGGTGTAAAGTCTGTTGGCCGTGGTAGAGGTGCCAGAGGAGCGGCCAGTACTAGTGGGATCCAGAATCGCACTTATGCTTTAGTGGACCGACAGAATTCAGAGGTCTCTCCTGATGTCGTCACAATTTTAGACAGGGGGTGCATAGTTTATAGCTCACTTTTGGCATATTTTAGAAAGGTTTAGGTACAATGGTGAACCTTAGTATCGCTTTCCATCCCCAGATCGATGGTTAATCAAAGGGCCCTATCCAGACTCTTGATAACATATTGAAAGCTTGCGTCATTGATTTCAAAGGTAATTGAGATGATCACCTACCTCTTAATGAGTTTGCTTATAATAATAGTTACCACTCTAGTATCTAGATGGCACTGTTCGAGGCTCTTTATGGGCATAGATGTAGATCTTCTATTGGGTGGTTTGAGGTTGGTGATGCTGCTTTAGTAGGACCATACCTAGTTCATCAGTCTATGGAAAAGGTTAAGATGATTCAAGAGCAATTTAAGACCACACAGAGATGACATAAATCATATTTAGATATGAGGAGAAGAGCCTTAGAGTTTGAGATTGATGATTAGGTCTTCTTGAAGGTTTCACCCATGAATGGTGTTATGCATTTTGCTAATAAATGGTAACTCAGTCCCCAGTTTATTGGTCCCTATCGAATTGTTAATAGGATGGGAAAAGTGGCTTATGAGTCAGAGTTACCTATAGAGTTGGTACCTGTTCATCTAGTATTTCACATTTATATGTTAAAAAAGTGTATTGTGATCCTTCACATGTTGTCCCATAGAGAATGTTGGGTTTAAGGACAACATATCGTATGAAGAGATTTCAATTTATATTTTAGATCGTCAAGTTCCCAAGTTGAGAACCAAAGAGGTTGGATTAGTTAATGTCTTATAAAGGAATTAAGTAGTTGAAGAAGCTAGTCTTATGAAGGAATCAAGAAGTTTAAGAAGCTATATATGAAGCTAAAAATATATGAAAGCTAAATATCCTCATCTTTTCACTCCTTCCAACAAAATCGTCTGATATACCAACATTATTCTTATAATGGTTCTTAGAACTCTTATACCATGTCTTGATGTCTTATATGCTCATGTTTATGATCATGCTTATATACTCTCTATTTGAGTTCCAAGCCTCAGTATGATTCAAGGATCCCAACCTTAGTATTCATTCGAGGATGAATGATCCCAAACAGGAGATATTGTAATACCTTCGATTTTGAGCCTACAAAAATTCAACACTTGGTACAGAATTCAAGTATAAACTTGAAGTTCCCAATTTCCCACAGATTAGTTCACAAGTTGTGAACAAGGTCCATGATTTGTGGAACCTCTCGTGGAAACAAGTCCCAAAAGTTTAGGAACTTCCAGGTTACCACGAGTGAGACTATGACCCGTGATTTTAATCCATGATTTATGGAATCAATCATTGAACCTTGTTTCAGAATCATAAAACCCTCCAAGTAACTATAGATAACAACATGAGCCATGAAATGAAATCACGAATCGTGAAGTGACCAGTGGAACCCAAGATGAGAACATACACCTTCTCCCTAAATGACGAGTAATTATACGACTCATATAATTAAACCATGATTCATGAAACATGGCGTAGACCTCTATCCCAAATTAATGCAAGTCCTTAAGTTTTCTACGGATCAGATCATAACTCGTGAGAGTGATCCATGGTTTGTGGAATGACTTGCGGCGTAATCATGAAATTTTCAGCAATGTTTTAAAAAGGGTATTGTTGACTTTTCTTTACTCTATTACCCTATCCCATGATGTTTTAGCCTCCCAATGGTATAAATGTCACGCCCCGACTTCCAACGAGGCGTGATTGGCACCCGAAGCCGATATGGCCCGAGAGAACCAATCTTTGCTTATGTTCGATTATATGCATGTCTTAAGAAATACCATTACCACATAAGAACTTATCATGCTCATAACGGAAGTCCTGAAACATGTGATAAATATATACATATGTGAAACTTGGCCGACAGGGCCATCACATCAAAATGGACATACACTTCTTACATTGTCTTCCCACAACCATCTACAAAGCCTCTACAGATACATGAACATGTATACACAATATTTACATAATACCAAAACCTAGTGTACACATGTGACGTGTGAAGCCCCGAAGAAACTGGAGCTCACCAAAGAGTTGCAAATACCCGATAATTTACTGCGGAGGTCTACTAGAACCTGCGCCTGCAGCAAGTAAAATAAATTCCCCAAGAGGGGTTAGTACGAAGAATGTACTGAGTATGTAAGGACATATGAAACTGGTAAGATATGAAAACATGTCAAGAACTCAAGTTCAAATGCATAACCAATATAGATAAATCACAATGTAGATGAGTCACTATTCTGTACTTTGGAAACCATGTATATTACATTCATTCTTTCTCTTGCCTTTACTTTACTTTACATATGTTGTCTGGGCCCTCATCATGCGGGTATTCTTTTCACCCCATGGATAACATGTCATCGTCATGCAGGTATTCTTTTCACCCCACGGATAAGATTATATCATTATACGGGTGTCCTTTGCACCCCATGGATAAAGTAACATCATCATTCGGGTGTTCTTGCACCCCATGGATAGCATATCACAATCATACAGGTGTTTGCATCCCATGGATAAATGAACATAATCAATATGCATTACTTTTTCTTACTTAATTTCTTTACTTTTGAGATTGATACCTTTACTTGTGAGAGATTGATACTTTTGCTTATGAGAGATTGATACAATGATAGTCACAACTTTATTTGAAGCTTTGGATCAATAATCAATGAATGAGAGACATATGAATAATTTGGCAATATAACATTCTTGGAAACATAGCCTTCATGGAAAATTCTTTCTCGAGTAATTTTATCATACCAATATAAAATATTTCAATCCTTTCATGTATATTCTCATGGTTGTATAAGAAACGTATCAAAAATCGACTCAATACGTCCCCGGATGCCCTTGGGACTTAAGAAAATTTCCAACTTTGAAAAAATGGCAAAACCAGGGTGGCACGCTCTTGGGCGTGCCAGCTTGCTGCCTATGGACTAAAAATTTTATCCCATAGCGGCGTGGCACACCCTCTGGCGCGCCCCTCCCTTAGAATTTTCGAAAATTTTGTTTTTTGACTTTTCTTCGCGTGTTTGGTTAGATACTTCAAGTCCTATTCTTTAACTTACTTCGTAGCCTTAATATACTTTGTTTAGATGTCATCTTAGCCTCATTTTGAACCCCACAAGTGCTCCACGAAAATCACAAAACACCTCCTATGAAAGGCTAATCACATGTACGAAGCCAAATTTCAATTTTCTCATCATTAACTTTACCAAAATACATACTCATGGCATCTCCACACCTAAGTAACCATTGTTCAACGTCATCACATAGGGTTGGGAAGGTACGGGGTGTTACAATAAATATCAGATATATAATTTAATTCTATTTTATTCACTCAAAATCAAGTCAAGACCAAGTTCTAAGGTAAATCAAGAATCTAGGGTTCTTGTTCTAGGAAGATAGTTTCTCTTGTCAAAGTTATTGTCTTCAACAAGTACGCAAGAATTCAGTGATTTGATTCCTTTCATTTAAACTCTAGTATTTTGATGTTATTATGTTCAAAGATAGGGTTTTATGCCCAAAACCATTAAATTTGATTTCTTTACATATTTAACCTACTTTCTATGAAAGAATTTCCATGATCTTATGATTATTATGCAAATTCCCGATTTATGCTTTGTGATGTAGTCTTTGAGATTTACAAACTGTGAACCCTATTTGTAAAAGATATATGTTTTAGATACAAGACTTCTCCATATGATTTATGACATAAAATTGAGCATAGGCTCCCAACAGTATAATTTTATCGACATATTAAGCAAAGCCTTAAACAATGATTCCAACTGTGTTACATGATATGATATGAGCATGTGTATAGTTTTGAGAGGATTATTTAGCACCGAGAAGATATGGGTTTAGATAACACATGTCCCATAACTACGTTTCCGTAGTAGGATTTAGCCCAAGAGACTCAATTTTGGATGTCCTATACTTTGGCAGGTTGGGAGAATCTTCCAGTGTGGGTGTAAGATGTTGGGAATCATGAGCTCACATGGTAATTATCAATTATATGAAACTCCCCATATGTATAAACTCTATGATAATTACTATCTATATATTCATGAAATACCTTTTATATAGATTTTAGCTGTCATGATTTCCCCTCAGGTGTTCAGTTATTTTAGGCTAACCCTTTTGTGACTTTCCCATAACTCCTATTCAGATCTTATATATTAGTTTAAGATACTCTCTACAAGTTTTTATGATCAGTTATTCAGTTTATGATGTGTATATATGTAACTTACGTACTAATACATTCCATTATATTGACTACATCCTGCATTATATTTTTTTATGATGTAGATTTAGGTACTTGAGTTTAAGATGTGTTTCTAGGAGTTCGGTAGCACCCTACATTCAACATATTGGTGAGCTCTCCTATCATTTAGGAGGTATAAAGTTGATTTGAGTTTTCTTCTTAGTTTTTTTTAGACTTTTATTTCAATAAAGATGATGGGGCCTTGTCCCAATTGAATCTTATGGTTAGTAGTAGAGGATTCACTAGACAACTATTATGTAGTAGTTTATGATCTTTCATTTCTTTTCCAGTTGTTTATCAATAAAAATTGTCTCTTTTAGATTTATCACATTATAATTGTTTATGTTCTGCTTTAGTTCTATTATTTATATTACTCTATTGGTATGCTATGCCAAGGGTCCTTCAAGACCACTAGTGAGTAGCTAGTTATGGCTTATGGCTAGGGTGTAGACAAGATTCATTACAGAAGTACAAGTACCCACTTGAGTGCAAGATTTGAACCATATTCTACTTCAATTCAAACCATCCTCTCTAGGCCCACTTGGATACTCAAAGTTATATTCTCCTTAAGTGGTAATGCCACTTCATGAACCCCCATGTGAGGATTATTAGCTTCCATGTCCATAGGTATTTCCTAAAGTTCCTGTTGTTACGGTAGAAAAATTACCTCCATTCTCCTTTGATGAAATAGTCTTTCAGGCTCAAGGTGTAAGTCGGCTAGATTGTTTCCACTAGCAGCATTGCTTCAATCACTATGCCTGTAGAAGTAATAGCTAAAATCAAGTTGTCAACACTTGAAAGATAAAATAGTGAAAGATAATTTAGAAACTTTTTAATATTTAAGTCCTCGATAATGGCATTAAAAACTTGTTGTCGCCCAAACAAACACATAAGTGTACATAGTCGTTCAAATAATATAGACCGTTTAAGTTGAATATTCATACCCCCGAGACTTGTGAATGATAAAGATCTAGTTAGATCTAACACCAAAAATTAGAACACGTCTGTAGTAACAAAGAATGAGTTTTTGAATTATTCTATTTCTACTAATTACTTAAAAGTAGAAAGCAAATAAATTTGGTGATCACAATGATAGATAGATTTTATGGTTGCAACTCTGATTTGCAATCATATTTTGTGTTCAATTTCATTGACTTGCTTAGTTTATCTAGTTAATTTACGGGTTTTATACTATGATTATGATCTTTCAAGCCTCTATTCACCTATTCACATGCATATATATATCTATATCTCTATGATCAAGACAAAGATGTAAAGGCAACCGCACTTCCCATTTATTAACTAAGTAAGGTGATCTAGGTATATGTCTATCATAGCCACAAATCTTCTCTTTGATGCCCAAAGTTAAGATTTAACTTCTTTTATTTGTTCTAAACCCACGATTCCTCTTTCGAGTTCATAATTAGAATATAAATTTATTCTATTGGACGAAAAGTGGTAAAATAGTAAAATCAAGAGTAGAAAAGCAACTATTATGATAAACTTCACAAATTGAATCAAAAGTCTAGTACAACAATTATGCTATGGCCATAACCCTAGAACAAGGGTGTTTGACCACTAATTCTTTAATCAATTCTAAAAGAATTGACGTTGCTCATGCAATGTAATGATTAATAAGAGAAAAAAGAACCCTAAAGGTATTTCTCTTTTCCCTTGCTTGTCTTGTCAAAAGAAGTCATTCCCTCTACCAAACACCCAAGGGATGTATTTATAGTAGTAGGAAATAACCCTTAATCCTTTCCCAACTCGGATTTGTACTTAGTGAAAATTTTGGGCAAGATTTCCTTCGAGGCATCACCTTACCCATAGCCTTGGGTAACTAGGCTATGGGCAAGATGACGCCTTGACCCTTTGAAATTCCTTCTCTGGAGTTTGGCAAGCAAGGCGTCCCCTCACCCAACACCTTAAGTAGCAAAGCTATGGAAAATATGTCACCTATACTCTGCAATTCCTTGGTATCTAAAGTTTTAGGGCCAAGGCTCATTTTCTCTCAGAATTCTTTTAAGTCTAATACTAAGCTTCGATCTTCAATGTTTTGAACTTTTTGGTCAATTCCTTACATATTTTATACTAAAACACATATAATCACATATATTAGCTTCACTACATAATATTGCATGATATGTAAGAATCTACATGAATTTATTCTCAAAATAAGGCATAAATATGGGTAAAATGCGGCAATTGGGCATACAAATACACACAAGATCAGTGGTTCTTCATCTTAGAGGCTTGTAGATGTCTATTTTGGGTCTTGTAGTTAGTTTTGGCCTTGTTTGTTGCATTTTTATTTTTTTTCTTTAGACGATGGCCTGGATGGCCTTGTATTACATTCTGTTATATTTTGAGTTTTTCATTGAATTTCTTTTGATTTAGTTTGGACTTGATGACCCACTTGTGTATATTGGTTTGGTTTTAGTCTGTTCATTCAGTCAAGTAAGGCATAAGGTTCCGATCGCACCTCCCCTTTTTGAGGTGTGAGATGGCTCACCTGGAAAGTGAAATCTAACAACCTTAGTTAGACAATCAACATTAGCATAGCAAGAAGCTAACCATTCCTTACCTATAATAACATTAAATTAATAATGTCTAATTTCACTAAGTCAACTGAGGTATGATGGCTAAAAATTACTACTGTAAACTCCTAATAGACCAGTCTAGCCATGATTACCTCACCAAAAAGCATAGTCCCAACAATAACTCTGGTTCTATCTAAAACTAGCAATGAATAGTGTAACATATGACAAACTAGAACTAGAATCCAATAATTCATAAACATATTGAGTGAAAAAAGAGAATACACATGTAACAATATTGGGTGACGACTCGCTAAAGCATAAATGAGTTTTCAACATCGCCTGAAGTGGATGCTCCTCTTTAATCCTACCATGACTTGCATAGGTCTGTGGGCTATTCCTTGAGGGATGGATACCTAAAGATGAAGCTGATGTCAACCCTATTGGTTGAGCCATGCTACCTGTCAAATCTTGGAGCTAAAAACCTGGGCGTTATCGACATCCAATGTCATTTTTGGTCCGAGCAAGCCGTCTGGCATGTTACATAAGCATATAACTTCTGTAGAGTGGAAAACATAAGCAAAACATAGAGGTATTATTTAAGAGAAAAAATTATCACCATTTTAATATTAATAATAAAGCTTAAGTATAACAAATCAAGATGACGTAAAAGTCAACAACTGTAAAAATACCATATGTCTGACATCTATACTATCTATGAAGACTCTAAATGAGAAAAAGCAATGCCTATTGGGACAAGGCCCCTGATATACCTTAAATAACTAAAACTACTAAACAAGTCTAGACTAAACCTCCAAAAGGTAAAAGGGCTCACCAGTAGCTGAGAGTGATAAATTAATGATACACCTAACCATAATACACCTAACCACAAATCTATGTACCACAAGCTGTAGTGTAAAAGGATGAAATGTCAAATAATGTTAATTTATTTAATACACGGTATATAAAATGGAAGAAAGGAATATAACATAACATACATGGAAAAGGTACAACCAATGGAGATAAGAAAAACATGATGAATATAAGATCTAAACATAACTATAAAAATTTAGTACATTCATTCTCTCTTAGTTCACTAAGGATGTGAGTAGTGTAACCATCATGAATACACATATACTCTAACAACTGTGCGAGCTCCCTGACCCTAATTTAATCGATGGGCTCGTTGAGCTCCCTGTCCCCAAATAAATAGGGGGATATCTTGAGAACCCTGACCCCAATCAAAATGGAGGGCTTTATTTGAGCACCCTTGCCGTAATCTCAATGAGGAGGCTCCATTAGAGAACCCTGGCCCTAGTTTCAATCAGGGGCTTAGATATAGATGGTAGTTTAGTCACTTTAGGCTCATAATAATAATTTATGTTATTCATAAACAATCACAGAGAATTCATGGAAAGTAGTATCATAGTTCATTTTTCTATGTTTCATATTATAAAGACTTTCATGACTTTATGAAAAGTAAGATTTTGGGATGTTCATGTCATTTTAGCATAATTTTGTAATTGTGGGGTTCGTATAATCATATCAAAGCATATTCAAGAGAATTAGCATCCTCATATTGAAATCATAATTAAGAGGGCTTCTGTTAAAATACATAAGAGTTACATTCTCATAAAAATTTCACAATTTAAGGTTTTATAAAATTCGTAAGATTCAAGAAAATCATAAGTTCATAACATCCACAAGATTCATGAGATTCATATATCACATAAAATTCATAAGTTCATGAGTTCATATAGAAGAATTCATAGAAGATATGTATGTTAGGTTTATCATGAAAGACATGTATAGAGAGTTTCATGAAGTTTACTTGAGGAATTAAAGAGATATCAAGGTCATAAGGGTTTTACTATAACCTAACTTATCTCAAGAATTGTTCAAACTTAGGAAGGATGAAATCTATTGGAATACATAGGGGTGAATAGCCTTATATAACTTGAAAGGGAGGAGGGAACTTGGATAAGAATGAGAGAAGACTCTTGCTTAATTTCTAAGTGTTGCTTGAAGAACCACTTCTTTGGATTTTAGGGAAGAGTTGAGGAGGAATAGATTAATGCTCTGAGTGTTTACCCTATTTGAGGAGTTTAAAGGTCGTACTTAGAGATTTTCTAAGAGTCTTAGGATGAAACCACCATTATTAAAATAAAGTGGGAAATATTTTTGATTTGGAAAATGAAGTGTATATCACACAACCCATAACATAGTCTAGGTTGTGCTCCGCAGACTTCATCATATTCCCTATACTGAGATACACAGACCCCATAGCACTGGATGATTGATTTTCAACTTTTGGATTTGGTGATAGGTGTGGTACAGACCCCATAATGTTGACTTGTTAACACATCACTAAGGATATTTTATATGCCTAAGAAACTCATTCCAAATAATTTCTAATTAATGTAAGGGTCATACAACTTGAGTTTTAAGCTTTACTAGGAGTACAAGATGACATAAACATAACATAAGTGTGAGGCGTTACATTACCCCTATTCTACTTGAGAATATGAACATGATTCCTACACTATTAATACGTATCCATGCCCTAATGATACGACCTAATATGTGCCCTAACATATTAACTAAATGGTGGAAAAGATAGCCTCAATTGACTCAAACACTCCTAATGATAGACCTAATACCTCTAAACTCTGTCCTGTTTTAAATTGGGCTTAATGATCACACTTAAGCCCTCGTAACTTAGGCGGAGCATTACTAGCAGGGATGTTGATCGCCTAGAAAACTAAGGCCTAAAGCAACCTTGATACTCTCCATAATACCATGCAGATATGACTTTCTTACTCTACTCTTTCTCCTTATCTAGATTAGCCCAAAATTAACTCTTGTAATCCTCCTAATTTTGAGCAAATTCATATAACCGTGAGATAGCCATGTGCTTGTGCAAAGATGCCACTGTGAAATCCCTAATAAAATGTGATTTAAAACGGTAACACTCTTTAAGTTTGGGTCATGTTGAACTATAAAAATGTATGTGATTTGACCTAAGCTATGTATTATAACGTGAATATGGTTAGATATCCATTTTAAATAATAGAAAATTGAATTTGGGTCCAATGCATCCAACCTTTCACCAATTGAAGTTCGATAGGAAAAGTTTTTAGTGTTTCATGAAATCACCATGCAAAGGTAAAAATTATTCTAAGTTTTGGATTTGGGTGACCTCACCTAGCAAATTTAAGAGCGAGGCAAGTCTTCACCTTGGTTGTCAAGCCATGAGGCTGAGAGTGATGCAGATCCTCTCCTTGTGATTTGCTCCATAATCGCTTATCTCTCGCTCTTCGCTTCACCCACCAAAGTGTTCCAATTCCTGTGGGACTTGGTTTAGGCTCTATAAATACACTTCTGTCTTGGAAAATAATTTTCACTATGTTTTTAGACATATTTTTGGTGAGAAAACACCCTAGGTTATTATTACCCCTATTTCTTAAGACTCACACAAATGTATGTTGTTACAAGTAATAAGTGATTTCTTTTATAATCAGGTTCGCTGATCCCGTAGGACTTAGTTGTTGACAAACTGTAACGACCCATTTTTTCATTACTGAAAATATTTGTTGTAAAGGAATAAGAATCTCATTCATTATAAGTTATAGGACTAATTCTTTAGTATGGGAGTTCATTGGACATGAACTAAGGTTATACAATACCCATAGCACAAAGTTAAGTTGAAAGTGTTCCTACCGATTGAGTTTTGAGCTAAGTTTAAACTAGGATCAACTTCAAATGAGCATATCTCCTAGAATATAAAGATTTATGGATCCAAATACCCACCAAATGAAAAATCTTTGAGTATTCTTTCCAATGCATCCAACCGTTTGTTAAACCTCCTTAGGATTAACAAGTTATGACTGTTTTACTGAACACTATTTGAGCTGAAAAATTTACCGTTGCAGTGGTACTGTTACAGCGGTAATGGACAGTATTTAATGCTTCTTTTGAAGGATTTCATCCCCAAAACTTATATTTTTCATTCCTAAGTCCTAGATGGGCGATTTGCTCATGGTTGGGGTGAAAATTCTTTATTGAGGTAAGTTCCTACCGTCATATTCTTTGTATTTCAATCCTTTAACATCCTAGAATCCTTAGAACAATCTTTAATGGTGAAATTCTAAAGGATTTGAACCCTAAGTTCATAAGATTTTAGGAAAAACTTATGGGTTGGGCTAATATCACCTAGAATCACATCTAAATTGTTCATTAACGATTCCTAGCATGAATTAGTAATTCCAAAACATGAAATCGGTGGTTGGGGATCTTGAATTCTATAAAAATGGAACTTTTAGCTTTGAAACTCCATTAATGGAGATGGGTTGAATATGATATAGAACTTTTTAATGGGTAATTGACCTTTGGGTAATATTTTAGAGCATAAATAAGGGTAGAATTAGTGGGCTGAGTTTCCAAATTAGTTATTATAAGACTAATTGCTTATTACTCTTATAATTGGGTGATTTCTAGATATTTAGGATAATGGAAGCATAAAAAAATAAAAAAGCAATCTTGGTGCAGCTTGCTTGTTTCGAGATCTTTGGTCGAGGTAGGTTATGGTTTAATATGTAGTAGACTTGGTTTAGATGCATGTAATAATTGTAGTTGATGGGGGATTTCATAGCTAGGCCTATGGACATGGAGTCTGAATAGATAAAACATGGAAATAGTGTAATAATGATATAATTGTATGTTATTGTGTTTTGTATGGATCCCTTGATGGGCGTTTGTGTTGTATGACTTACTTGATGATTTATAGAGTTAATATATGAATGTGAATACTAATATAAATATTAGGTGGCCTTCTAATCTGTAGATCCAGTCTTTAATACCTTAAAAAGAGTGAACCCAATGTTTGTTATAATTGAAGTATGAGGTATTCCTGCTAAAATATAGTTAGGAGGATTGATTATGATAAGAGGAGATGATGATATAACTTAAGAACCTAAAGTTAAGTTATGCTAAGTGCTAGAAAGTAAGATGTGTAAAGATGGATGATTCTAGCTAGAATTGTAAGTTGAACAGACCCTATTGGTTGAATGATCAACTAAAGAGGGATAGCATCTTGAACTTAGTGATGACTTGAGTGTAGGGGTTACTAGTTAGTAACTAAATTTATCTGTTTCAATATGAATGAAAGAGAGTTAAATTGGTGAAATAAATAGGAGGATGATTTAAAGTATAGATAGCAATCTTGGTGGAATGTGAACTCCTAAAATGGATACTTGATTGGTCGGTCTTCGGACATGTTTGTGATTGATGATTGAGTTTGATAATGCTCAATTGAGCAAGTGGTGAATTGGCCTACGGGCATACTTGTGATTTCCTCTATTAGTGTATAATTGGTGTACTTGGAATGACAAACTTGTGATTATTGACTGCATTTACTTGGTTGTCATTAATTGTAATTTCTATTTTGATCATTGTTGCTTACATCTAATTTCGATTTGGTGTTGCAATTCGCCTTCAGGCATTACTTGTAATTATTGACTGCATCTTACATTTACATTGATTATGAATATGATAATATTGAGCTCATGATGCTGATGATATTGATGATGATAATGGGTCGGGTACCATGCCGATACAAATATGATATGTTTTGATAAAGGATCAGGTACCATAGTAGTACGAATATGATATATTGTGATAAAAGGTCGGGTACTATGTCAGTACGTTATGATGTTATTGGTGATGAGTTGAGAAAAAAAAGAGAAGTTGTGCATCTTGCATACATACATTCATATGCATTTGAATGCACATTTATATTTATAGGTTGTTGATGGTTCCTTGAGTGGACCGAGAAATGTTGATGATGTATCATGGTTCCTTGCATGGATCGGTTGTTTAATGATATATTATGGTTCCTTGAGTGGACCGATTACGTTAATAGTTGTGATTGTCATTGCAGCAGAATGTGAATATGAGGTATGTTTTGGATTATGTATAAATCATTCCCCCATGTGAATAGTTATATACGTGAGGTATATTATAGTGCCATTTCTTGTAAGGTTGTTGATATTATCTATTGTCTTGGTGGTTGCAATCCCAATGGTTAATGGTAGTATAGTAAGGACCGGGGGTTATCCAATAAGAAGATTAATAAGAAGGAGAGAGAAAAGTATATAGAGTTATTGTAATAAGGTAATGTGTAAGAATTGTAGGATTGATTAATACCTAGATATAGTTGGTTAATCACGCCCTAAGGGCAAAGTAATATTGCTTAAACAAACGAAGGATGGTAGGTTTTTGAAAGTTGAAGTAAGTTAAGTATGTTTAGATATTAACATGTATGTTTGTCATGATCTCTTCTTGTTTGCTATATGTTGTTATATGTTTCTAACCCTGGTCAGCTAATGATACCTACAAGTACGTGTGGTTTGTACTGATACTACACTTACTATAGCTCTATTTGGGGATATAGCCAAGTTGCAAGTCAGTTGGAGTTTCTATAGGTACAATGGTGATTATTCTTCAGCAGCTCCTATCATTCTAGTCATACATAGGTGTTGTGTCTTGGGTCATCTGTCCATTTGTTTGGTGCTGTTGTATCGATTTATAATAGGTTCTGGGAAGTTGTTTAGTAGAATTTTGTAATGTACTTTTTGTAAAGTTTTGTTTTGAAAAGAAGGTTTACTTAATTATTTATACTTGAGGCTATTGTGAATTTCTTCTGTAATGATTGAATGGTTGGGTGGTAATGGTTCTCCTATCTAGGATAGAGTTGGTAGGTGCCTGGCACGATCCGTGATTTGGGTCGTGACACGATGGTATCAGAGCCCAGGTTACCGATCTCCCAGTACAAGAGCAAATATTGAATAGAGTCCTATGAATTGGTGTGTTGACATCCATATCCAATCTATAGGAAGCTAGAAGGCATCTAGGAATCTATCTCACTTTCTTCTCTCCTAACGTGTCATCTCAATGTTGTCTCCCCGAGTTGAGTCTAATTGGTATCTAGCAGATTCCAATTAGTATCTCAACTATCACAATTGGGACTGGTCGGTCCCAATTGGTATCTCACTAAGGTTAAAGGTTGGGATAGGGTATTCCAACTAGTAGAGGTCAATAAGAAGCATAGGGGTTGAATTATTATGTTGTGAAATTCGTTGATATTGTGTTAAAGTATCTGTGCTTTAAATGTTTTTTATTGTTGTATGATAGAATGCGATTTGTATGACTTATATGGATGGTTATTGTTTGATCATGCTATTACCTAGTTGTTTGATTGTCAAACCTTTTAAGTGCAAGAGATTATTAAAAGTAATATGAGATGAGTGGTTGTAATAGGATAATTGAGAATCGTAAAGGCTGGGTATGATTTCAAGGTATGTATTTATTTCTGTGATTTGAGATATGTATTGATTTTCCATAATTTGAAGTATGCCTTGATTTCTACTTGGTCCTTGACCATATACTTGGATATCAATGTATGGTCCTATAGTTGATGATAAAAATATCTAGGATCCTTGTGT
This sequence comes from Capsicum rhomboideum, assembly GCA_031232105.1. Lineage (NCBI taxonomy): Eukaryota > Viridiplantae > Streptophyta > Magnoliopsida > Solanales > Solanaceae > Capsicum > Capsicum rhomboideum. The sequence goes on from CP124711.1 coordinate 92,066,112, forward strand.
GGTATGGTTTTGACAATGATAATCCTTGCGTGGTTTGATTAACGCTAATGATATTTAGGATCCTTGTGTGGTTCGACTAACGATAATGATAAATAGGATCCTTGTGTGGTCTGATTAATGACAATATATTTAAGATCCTTGTGTGGTCCAAATTTTAATGATTATAACTGGGGATCCTTGTTGGGTCTAATCTTTGATGATTATATTTGAGCCTGAAATTCTATTGGGTCATCCTTGTATGAATAATCTAGTTAATAAGTTGAATTATTAATAATGTTTTAGTAAGTGATTGGTTAAACTGAGATGAATCTAGTTGCCTTGCACAACTGTGGTGATTTGAATATAAGGTGAATTGTGTAGTTGATGTTACTAATGTAGGTAAATGGACTAGGTATATAAAATTGACTATTTCCTGTAATATGATAAGAGGAGATAGTAATGATGGTTTTACTTGATATGGGTAAGTTGAACCTTAACTATATGATTGACAATTATGTAGCTTATTTGGTTAAGTGACTGGAATGATCTTATGAGGGTAAGGGCATTGATGTCCTAAAGGTAAACTAAACAGTTGTACCAAACCCATGGTGGCTATGAATGAATATAATGGGTTAAGTTTTAAGGATGCGAATAAAGTGATAGTTGAATAATGTTCATAGTTTTAGTGAGGAGAAAAGGCTACTAGACTGACCTTGTAGTTGGCTGATTATGCATTGATATTGCATAAATGCTTAGTGTATGGAAATAATTATCGGTGAATAGTATCCCTTGAATGTGGTATAGTTAAGTTGATAAGGTGGGTGAAGTGTATTATCTTGACTATGGTTGATGATCATTAGTTGTAAGGTAGATTGAGGGAGTGAATCTATTAGATATGTTTATCCAAAGTCATATCCCTCTCGTATATATATGATAATACTTGGTTGGTGTTGCCCATTGAGTGGTTGAGGTATGTTGTAGGGCCGAATAAACTATGAGGAGTTATTGTGGAGAATATATGTTATAGTGAAAACCCATAGAGGTGTGTTGGAGGTGTTGCAATGTTATAGCATTAAATAGGGTGTAAGCACCCTACTTAACTTACTTTTAGTATAGAAATGACAACCTCGAAATAGTATAGTTTGGGGTTAAAATCTGGCGTTATGTGAATTAGTGTTAAATGGTGGATCATGGAGTGTTGATTGGTGGATTTTAGTGGTTAAAGGGTTAGAGGATGAGTTTAGAAGGTCATAAAAACTTTTGATGCATAAAATGAGTTGATAGAACTCTGTTTATAGCAATTACCATGAAAGGGTTAGTTCATAATGTCGAATTTTGAAAAGTTTGTTGTGAAATGGCCTGAACTAGGACCAAGTCCTAAGTTACTACCTTGGGCCACTACAACGGAAGATTTACCGCTACAGCAGTACAATTGCAATGGTAAAAGTGCCGCTACAGCGATACATAGTTCATTCCCTATTATCTCCATTCTCTCCCCAAATATTCTTGCGTCATAATATCATGTGGTGTTTCAGGTATTATAGATGATACATTACCTAAATTTCATTACAAATCATATTCCTTGGATTATAGTGATCGTGCTTTATGCCTAGAGCTTAGTGGCTTGTGGTGCGTAGGCCGGTAGAGTATGCTGAGTTCCAAAAATTATGCTAAAAATTCTCCTCTTCAATAATGATTGTTTGGGGATCAATGGTGGGTAAATTGGTATCTAATGTAACGACTCATTTCATCGTTACTGAAAATATATGTAATAAAGGAATAAGAACCTCATTCATCATAAGTTATAGGACGACTTCTTTAGTATGGGAGTGCATTGGACAAGTAATAAGGTCATACAATACCCCTAGCACAAAGTTAAGTTGAAAATGTTCCTACTTATTGAGTTTTGATAATGCTCAATTGAGCAAGTGGTGAATTTGCCTTCGGGCATACTTATGATTTCCTCTATTAGTGGATAATTGGTGTATTGGAATGATAAACTTGTGATTATTGACTGCATTTACTTGGTTGTCATTAATTGTAAGTTCTGTTTTGATTGTTGTTTCTTGCATCCGATTTTAATTGGGTATTTGTAATTCACCTTCAGGCATTACTTATAATTATTGACTGTATCTTGCATTTATATTGATGATGATTATGATGATATTGAGCTCATAATGTTCATGATGTCGATGATATTGATGATGATGAGATGATGATGATGGGTTGGGTACCACGCTGTTATGGATATGATATGTTGTGATAAAGGGTCGGGTACCACATTGGTACAGATATGATATGTTATGATAAGGGGTCGGGTACCACGCTGGTATGTTATGATGTTGTTGATGATGAGTTGAGAAGGGGAAGAGAAGTTGTGCATCTTGCATACATACATTCATCATATGCATTGAATGCATATTTATATTTATAGGTTGTTGATGGTTTCTTGAGTGGACCAAGTTATGTTGATGATACATCATGGTTCCTTGTGTGGACTGGTCGTTTAATGAGATATTATGGTTTCTTTAGTGGACTGATCACATTGATGGTTGTGATTGTCATTGCAGCAGAATGTGAATACGAGGTATGTTTTGGATTGTGTATAAATCTTTTTCCCCCATGTGTATAGTTATATAGGTGAGTTATATTGTAGTGCCATATCTTGTAAGGTTGTTGATATTATCTATTGTCTTGGTGGTTACAATCCTAATGGTTAATGGTAGTATAATAAGGACCGGGGGTTATCTAATAAGAAGATTAATGAGAAGGAGAGAGAGAAGTATATAGAGTTATTGTAATAAGGTAATGTGTAAGAATTGTGGAATTAATTAATTCCTAGAATATAGTTAGTTCATTAAGCCCTAAGGGCAAAGTAATATTGCTTAAACAAACAAAGGATGGTAGGTTTTTTAAAGTTGAAATAAGTTAAGTATGTTCAAATATTAACCCGTATACTTATCATGATCTCTTCTTGTTTGCTATTTGTTGTTATATGTTTCTAACCCTGGTCGGTCGATAATACCTACCAGTAGGTGTGGTTTATACTGATACTGCACTTACTATATCTCCATTTGGGGATATGTCCATGTTGTAGGCCAGTTGAAGTTTCTAGAGGTACAATGGTGATTATTCTTCAACAGCTCTTGTCATTCTACTCATACATGGATGTTGTGTCTTGGGTCATCTGTCCATTTTTTTAGTGCTCTTGTATCGGTTCAGACTAGGTTCTGGGAAGTTGTTTAGTAGAATTCTGCGATGTACATTTTGTAAAGTTTTGTTTTAAATGGAAGGTTTACTTAATTATTTATACTTGAGGCTATTGTGAGTGTTTTCTGCAATGATTGACTGGTTGTGGTGGTAAGGGTTCTCCTACCTAGGATAGAGTCGGTAGGTGCCCTGCATGATTCGTGATTTGGGCCATGACACAAGCTATTCATTTCTCTATTGAAACTATTAGAACTGGTGTTATATGTTTTCAGAGAACTCAAGGCTGTTGTTATTCTACAAACTATTTGTACTACTTAAATTTGAGAAAGCAAGAGAGTTAAAGAAAAGAGTAATGCAGGAGTTGTTCACAAAGAGTTAAAGATTTAGGACTATGGTGCTTGCGTAATTCCATCTTCTTTAATTAAACTTGTCAAGCTTATTTAAGATATTGATTGAGTTGTTGAATCACAGGGTTGATAATATGATTATGGACTTTTGAGCCATATAACCACCTACACCGTCGTAAAAGCCATATTGGTTAAAATCCAATTCATGATTCCAGTTCAGAAGGACTTCATTCAATCGAAGAAAAGAAGGAAGCATTACGAACAGATAGCCAAAGCAGACAGGGTGAGCAGATGTGACAACCAGAAGGAACCCTTTCCCCTTTTCATATAATAATAAGGTAAGCTTCCAAAGCTCCTTTCTTCAGCTGGTGCGCAGGAGAGCACTTTCGTTTTCCCCTTAACCTTAACAAGGGGCTTTCATGAATAGGGATTTCCCGCTAGCAGTCTTCTCTTCCTATCACTTCACTTCGTTCTAGAAATCTGATCGCATTCCAGATGCATTTATATATCTTCTTGTATTAGACTTAAGAAGGAAAAACTAGGTACATTTCTGACCTCTCCGCTAATCCATCCATATATGAACTCTACTCTCCTTAACTCACATTCTATTCCTAGATTTCCCATGACTAGTTCCATTAGCAATTATCCTTATATAGTCGTGAAGCCATAAAATAGTCGAGTATAAGATTAAGAGAACAAAACGAGTGAGGCAGAATTTGCTTAACAATCATATAATTAAACAAAGATGTTCATAAAATGGACATAACCCTAAAATTAAGGCTTTTGACCACTCATTATATGATTACACATGAAAGAATTTGTAAACAACAAAGAAGTAATAATCTAATGATAAAGTTTAAAAGAAAATCCTAGAATTGTTATGAATGCAATTTCTCTATGGTCCTACAATGTTTCCCTTTTCAAGAATGTAGAACTCCATCAAAAAACGCCAAAGTTTGGGTTTTATACATTTTTAAAACATCTTGAGGGTCCACCAATTTGGACTAGGAAAAAGTAGAAAATTGGATCATGTCTGGACTGTCTAGTGTGACGAGGCAGTTTCCCTTGCTATGGGCCTCGCTACGCAAGGTGATTCTCCTTGCTATGGGCCTAGCACTGTGAGGTTCTTCTCCTCTTCTTGGTTTTGACTCCGTTAGGGGTCAAACTTCAGAAGGTGGTTTTGGACCCCTACATTCCAGCTCACATGTCGACCTCTGGACCTTGCTTTAGACTTCATTTTACTAGTTTTTTCCACTTTAAGCTCCACACTTGGTCAAATTTTGACTCCTTTCATCTGCAAGTCATAAAGCATCATACATGAGCTCAAAGTTATGTAATTGACCAAAAAGAAGAAGTATAAAGCTAGAAAACACTCAAAACAAGTCTTAAATAAGGGTTAAAAATAGCTAAAAAAATGTACATTCACCCAACATCACCACCCCACACTTGAACCTTTGTTCATCCTCGAATAACTAGCAAGACACTCACTCACTTTTTACCCAACTACAATGCACACTTCAATTAAGATTGCTTCTATCTGGATCACTTATGATAATCTAAAGATGAAGGTTATTCTCATACAAAGTGTGTACGTCTTTTAAAAACTAGATAGTTCATTCAAAGCGACGTAGCCTCTTAAACTGGCTCAACAACATAATATATAGGGAATTTCAATTATATTATCAAGAAAAGACATTGAATAGGTCACCAAGTACAATCTATCTATGTGCCAAATATGTCGCTTCACACAATTAATTCACAATTTTTGAGGCATCTGATTAGATAAATATGCTCACTCTTACAAAAGAATTCACATGCATACAAGACACTCCATAAGCTTGACCTTAGTGTCATATTCTATTAACATAAGTGTTTCAAAACATAGGATGAAAAGGTGTTTGATGATTGTAACGTCGGCTAGGGGATGTGTAGGAATTATTTGGAAAAATAGTGACTACTTTCCTATGCACTTGATGATAATTTCTTCTATTATCAACTCTTTTCCTTATGTCTCCCCAAATTCAACTCTTTTTTCATACTTCCCTTTATATTATCCCTTATATTTAAGCACTTTCCCTATTATTTCACACATTATTAGCAAGAAGACTCTTTTTCTTAGAATTTTTGTTCTTTTGTTCTTTTTGTTTTTCTCTTCCCTATTAAGCAACCTATAAATATATTTTTCGCACTGGGCACCTATCAATTCTATTTTATTTTTCAACCACACCAATTCCTTTTATTTTCACCATTTCTCTTTTTCATTCCCTTTACTTTTAACTCTTTCAACTACAAAGTGCACTAGGGACTTTTTGGATCAAATTAATTCAAGGCAATACAATAAAAAGGAAAAAGACTAATTAAGCGGTTAATCAAGAGAAATAGGCTAAACTAGTTCAAATTGCTAACTAAGGATAATAAAAAGGGTAGGCACAAATAATAGTCAAGAAATGGCTAACAAAGAAATGTCTAATCATATCCTATTGATTCCACACATAGTTTCACTTGGTAAACACACTGAGAATATTCTAGATATATAAATCTGCAAGGATTATACAAATACTCACCATACAATGGCACATAAATAATTTTACTTGTTTCCTATCAACTCTCTACCTAACAATCTAATTGAATTAAAGCTTGTTTTTGTTTGCGTAGAGTCAAATTGTAATGACCCTCTAGTTTATTTTCTCCATTTTCACTTGTTTTTAGTGTTTTGTGCCTTCCCATAGCGGTTATAGGTCATGTATGACTTTCGGAAACTGTTGGTTCGGTTTTTGGGTAGTTCGTTTGGGTTTTAAGCCTATTTCCCAATTTTGGAGCTTTTGAAGTTAAGAAATTGGTATTGAACCAAAACTCCTAGTAAACAGCCTCAGATAAGAATTTTGACAGTGTCGTTAGCTTCGAAACATGGATTATAGGCTTGGGGGACCCTTGGTCTGGGTCTCGAGTCTTTCAGACTTGTTTTGGGTTATTGGTTAGAAGTTAGTAAAAATGGAACATTCGGTGTGGGGGCCATATTTTGTCGAAACGACCTCAGATGGGAATTTTGATGGTTTATTTGAGTTTGGACTATCGAATTTGGTAAGGTAGCATAGTTTGTTTGTGCACACGAGGTTCTAAATAAATCTCGAACACCCGATCGGAGTTCGTTTGGACTTAGGCTTTTGCTATTTTCTCAGCTGCTGGTGCAGCCGCTTAAGCGGATTGGGAACCGCTTTAGTAGTGGCGTGTTGCTTTAGCGGTTTGGCCACCCAATTGAGGGTCGATTTACCGGTTCATGTCCGCTTTAGCGGACGCTGCTTAAGCGACCAAGGTGTCACTTTAGTGGACTCTCGCCCTCCTATACTCGTTGCTTTAGCGATCAGCTACCGCTTTAGTGACTAAGTGACCACTAAAGCAGTCACTGCTGGTGTTTAAATCTTTCTCTTCCCCCAATTTTCCTTCATTTTCTAGGGCTTTTTCCTCCATTATTGGAGCTTGGATTATGGGAAATTATGGGAAATCATCCATTGAGGCTAAGGTAAGCTAATTCAACACCCCTTGGTTATTTTTCATTGTTTTGCCCTATCAAATTCCATTATTTTCCTTGTAGATTCCTAGAAATTAGGTCTTAAATTCCTAAACTTATGGGGCTGATTTGGACCCCAATTTGTGCTCCATTTGCGCTCAAATTTTGAGCCTATATTCCTTGTCGTTCGAGGGAGCTCGTGACAAATTTTATTTTGGAATTTTGTTTGTGGGCCCAGAGTTTTATATTGCTATATAGGTGTCATTTTACTCATATTAACATGTAGATTATGATTTTGATAGCGCGATATCATTCAAAGAATGAGGAGTAGAGACGAGCAATTCGTGGACGATTTAAGACTATAGTTCTGCATCGAGGTAGGCTTCAGTCTACTCTTCTCTATGAGATTATGTATCTTATTGATTGTATGTGGGGTAGGGATCATAGGAATAGGTTTTAGGTACCTTATTGCCTTTTTATCAACTTGGCCTTCCTTAGGAAACTTTAGTATAAAATAGCAGCTTGAGCCTTAGTTTAGAATGCTTGCCATAACTATAGGACTATATTAGGATCACTTATATACTTATCAGGACCTTAGGTTGACACGAGTAATCCTTAGTGTAGGATTCGGGGTAGTACATAGCTATTTCAAATGATATTCCTTGGTTAAATTCACCTGGTAGAATAATGTCTCTCGTTGATCCTGCTTTTGACTTTCTACATATGCTTATATACTTTTATTGTTCTATATATTACATTATTGTGCCCGAGGCCTTGGTTACGAGACCATGGACACCAGGTTAGTTCTCCATATTTTAAAGGAGTTGTGGCTTAGCTTTTAAATGCTTAGACGTCTATGTTTTCTTTGTTTGGATACTAGTGAAGGCATGCATACATTATCCACATTCTCACGCTTATTTTTAGATGGATAAGGCCCCTCTTTGCCAGAATTCGGGCCTATTTTCTCTTAGGTTAGTATATGGTCCACCTTTAGGACTAGGATAAGCTCTTTTAATGCCTTAGGATAGGATTGAGAAACCTTACCCTAGGTTCGGGTAGGTGTTTGCCTTAGGTTGGGTTATCAGGGTTCGGTAGTGGGTCTCATTACCCTTTTTGATAGAATGTTTTAAATGACTCTCCTTTAGGCTTAGTTGGGTTTATGACTGCTTTCTTAGGCTATTACCTTGGGTCAGGGTTGACTAGACTTGATTGCACACCTATTTAGCTTCATTACCCTTGAGAAGAGTAGTAACTGATCTTTGATCGCATCTCTTTGATCTAGTAATTAAAACCTGCTTGGCCTGAGTGGATTTGACCGCCTGAGACTGCTCTCTACTAATAAATGGATTGATGATGGGCTTAGGACCCCTGGATTACCACTAGTTATGTCATGCTTATGAGTTCCGATTCGAGTCCGACATTAGTTTATGGTTGCGTCTTGGGAGCTCTGGCACTCTATTATGGATAATGTTTAGTCTTTCTAGGATTAGTGTATGGTTCTTGTATAGGAATTCCAGCGGTTTTCAATGAATCATCTGGCCTCTTGTTATTATCCACTGGTTTCGGTTCGAATCGCTACTATTATGGATATGGATTAAGGAAGATTTGGTTCAGGTTAATTGTTTGGTACTTGTATCTATTGGTCTTATGGGGGCTGTATAGGTACAGGTTATGGTTATTTTTTGCTAAGTGTATACTTGTGCCTTTTGAGCTTATAGGCACCCGGTTAGGCTATTATTTATTGGGGTGAGCCGATTACATTATTGTTCAATTATTATTGTATAGTTCATGGCAGGCTAGTTATGAATTAGTAGCTGAGGTTATAGGTATGCTTTCGATTTCCTTTGCTCCTTATTAAGGTAAGATTTATTATTGATAGACTATCTTATGATTATTCACATTTTGGTTAGAGACTCTGATTATGCTAGAGTTAGTTCCCCTATTTAGTTATGATCCTCGAGATGTTAGGCTAGCTCTCTCAGGTTAGTGCCTTCGTGTTCAGCCCTATATATATAGCATTATCAGTTATCCCTCTTCTACCTTATCTACTCTTATTGTATATACATTTCTTGCCTCGTACTACTACTATTACCCTTCTTTCACTCTTCATTTGTGTATTGACTAGTTATGTACGGTATTGCACCTTCATCCCAGATTACTTGTAGGGTATGATAGTTTATATTTACTTTTCCATTTGTATTAATATGTGTCATTTCTTAGATAAGTTATCTATCATGTTTATTCCTGCTTGACATGTTATTTATACTTACATTGTCTTTGGAGCTCAGTTGGTTGATGCCTACTAAATACCTTGTGTTGGTACTCATACTACACTTCTGCACTCTGCAGATCATAGTACAAGTTCTTGTCGCTGACGTGTGCATCGTGCAGAGCAGCCATGGATCATAGATTTGGGGTGAGCTCCTGGCATTCAGAGTTGTTCTTGCTCTCCCTCTTTTGCTGGACTAATCATTATTTTGCATTTCAGAGATGGTTCTGTATATATTATGTTCACCTTGTATTTTTGATTGATAGTGGCTCTTGTACTAACCTCACCAGGTTGTGGGGCAAAATGTTTACTTTCTTCTTGTCTTATTCTCATCTTATTAGTCTTGATTTTTGCTTTTCTTATTAGTCCACTACTAGTTGTTTCAGACTAAGGGTTGGCTTACCTACTGGTGGATTATGGTAGGTGCTATCATGACCTGAGAAATTGGGTCGTGAAAAATTGGTATCAGAGTATAGGCTCACTAATGTTGTAGTGCAAGAGCAAGATGCCTAGTAGAGTCCTACGGATTGGTACGATGACGTTCGTATCCTATATTCGGAGGCTATAGGGAAATCCTAGGAAATTCTAATTCTTAATTCTTTATCGTGTGTCTCTACTTCTAAATACCTCCTTTGACTCCACTCCTTCTCAGATTAATAGCTTGAGATTGCCGATAGATGCGGATGAGATTTTTACACATGTTGCCAGAGTTTCAGTTCAAAGTCAGACCAGGGAGTTGGAGCTTAGTATCGAGGATTTTTAATGTCAGCCAAAGGGATTGGAATCAGCCCAAGCTCCGACAGAGTTTGTGACTGCCTCAGCTTTTCAAGATATCGTGTTAGGGATTTTGAGTCTTTTCGTGGATGCCTCATAGTCAGTGGTGGTGCCCGGTATGTCGAGTAGTTCTCGGGCCAGAGTTGGGTTTATTGCTGTACATCAAAGCTCTTTATCAGTTTTAGAGTATGAGATTGTGTTTCTCGAATGGGCCAGACATACTCCTATGGTATTTCTTACAGAGCATGAGATGGTGTATGAATTTATCAGAGGATTGACTTTACCACTTCGCTTGGTGTTAAAACATTTGATAGCAACTGGATCTTCTTTCCCTCAAGTTATTGATCATATGAGGACTACAAAGAGGGCATGTCTTGAGATATATGAAAGTGGCAGTAAGAGGCCATGTCAGTAGTACAGTGTTAGTGGTATTCCTTCTGGAGGTAGGGATCCTTCCAGCAGAGGTCAGCATCACTTGCTACCTATCAGGTCCATTTAGGTAGAGCCACAGATTATAGGTGGCTCTCAGACTAGTCGTGGTGGTCATAGTGGGCAGAGTTCTAGTCAGGTATTATGGGGTATTCGATCTAGGTTTTCAGGTAGTGGCGGCTATTCTAGGTCAGTAGGTACAATACATCAGAGAATTCCAGGGGCATGTTTTGATTGTGGGGAGATTGGTCATTAGTCTAGGGAGTACCCCAAGTGTGAGTTGGTCAGCCAGCTAGGGCCAGCTCATGTTTCTCTCCAGGTCAGAGCTTTAGGGGTTTGTTACAACTATAGAGAGATCGATCATAAGTCCAAAGAGTGTCCTAGGCATGGGATTATTGAGCAGTCAGTGCAGCCAGATCATTTCCATAGGGTTGTGGCACCTTCAGGCAGAGATAGTGCACCTAGTATTTCAATAAGTCATTCATACACTTTTTCGGGCAGGCCAGGGGCTATGACTTTGGATTCCATCATTATAAGTGCGCTTTTGATTTTCTATCTTTAGTTTCTATTTGAGTTGAGTTGGGGTATTCATACCCATCGGTGTTCATATGCCTTGATATTACTATATTAGTTGTTGTAGCCTTTGTGTGGATTTTACTCATATGAGACCACCCCCGTAGATATTTTCTTTTAGTAGTGCATTGAGTGGATCAGTGTTGTGATTTCCTTAGGGTATAGCACTTGGGTTAAAGTCCTTTTTCTTTGGCACAGTGGCCTTGATGTGATATTTGAGTGGTACTGGTTGTCTTTCATTTTGTTCCACTTGTATTTTATGTTGGTGTTACGATTGTTATTGTTTTGACTTTAATTGATTCTTACTTGATAGACAGCTAGACTAGCATTATCTAGTTAGTATCCCTTCCTGCACTTCTTAGCTGTTTGGCTTAGACGGTTACCTTTGTTGGTTGGTTCTGCATCTCTATTAGCAAGGTTAGATCGATTGTTGAGAGGGTTGTAGGAAAGTTTGGCCTTGTGTGGTTTGCTGTGATTTTAGTATTGGTGACCCTTTTCTATGGTCAGTTCCTAAGGTTGGTTAATTGAGAGTTGTTCTTTTGGTTTGTCTAGTTCATCACCAGGTAGTAGTCTTGATCTTGGTGTTGGTGTTGAGTTGGGTACTCCGTTCCTTCTATGATGCGGTTCGTGGCCTAGTTGGGTTGAAGTTGGTTTAAATGGGGGAATTCAGAAATTTTTCATTTCGGTATCTGTTTGGCCTAGTATGGCTTCGGGGAATGCTTCTGCTTGGTGATATGTGTTTGTGAGTCAGCTGTCGCTGACCAAAGCAGGTGTCTTTTGGGAGTGAGTATTCATTGCCATAGGTTGAGTATTGGTTAACCAAGTTCAAGCTACGATTGTATTTTCTAAGTTACGCGAGATTTGACTATCATCAAGACTTTTTACGGTCCTAGTAAGTTCTTAGTTATGCCTTAGTGTATTGTGCACCTTAGCAGATATGGATTATATGCTTGTATCCTTAGCCTATGGTTTTTCTCAGTTGTGATTATGTTTTTCGGCAATATTTTAGTTTCAGTCCTTGCAAAAATTGTTGGATATATGCTTGGTTTCTGAAGGTAAGATGGGTTTGGGTATTCGACATTCTTGAAGACCTGTTGGCTCCAGTGGTGATTTTTGACTTTTTACACGACGCCTTGAGGGTTATGATTGACTTTGTAGTGTGATGCTTACTCATCAACAAGATCAATTTGGATAATAGAGATTGAGTAGTTTAGCTTCGGTGTTGAGATTACAGCTATGGATTGTGTAACCTGATTGTAGCCCCGTTTCAAGGTTTTGATTCAGTTAAGCATTCGTTGTTAGGATGACTAAGCCTACTTATTACCTACCGGCTCAATTTTCTTCAGTTTAGGAAGATTGTGTTAGTTAGATGCTCAAAGGATGGTCTGTTGACACATGGTATTGGTTCCCACTGTTTTTGACCTTGGTTTCTCAATTGTCATCAAAATTCTAAATGCCTACTCAATAGAAGAGGTGTACTCGAGTTGGGCTTAGCGTGGTTTGATGTGTCGTGGTTTCATGGAACTTTTGATGCTTAAAACAAGGAAAATATGCAATGACTCGGGTATGTTTAGTTGGTATGATATGTTTTCTACTCTAGATTGCAGGAGAATAGGTTTTTGGAGGCAAAATGGACAAAGAGGAAGAATCATGAACGAGAATGAAGTATTTGAAGACGAAAGAGTCAAGTCAGGACCAGAGGAGTGACTCACGATAGGACTCACGTCATGTGAGTCGACTTACATGATGTAGGTCCGTACCGTGGGTCGACTCTTGAGAGTTTTTCAAGTGACCTGATTTCCACGGCAGGACCCACGTCACGTGGGTCGATCTATGTGACGTAGGTCTGTGTCGTAGATTGACTCCTGAAGATTGTGAAGAAGCCTGATTATCACGGCAAGGACCCACGTGATGTGACTTGGTTCCACGATACCAACTCATGGTACTGTGGAAAAGTGCCGACTCTATTTTCCTGTTTTGTTTAGGATAGGATTCACCTTATATCTATAAATACCCTTTTATTTTCCTATGTTTAAGAGTTAGTCAGTTACATTATTTCTTATTTCTAATACATTGTTTTTGAGTTCATAAACACATTATTGATTTTGTGATCTTGGAACACCAATTCAAGGGTTTTTATTCATATTGAGATTTCAGAGTTTTCTTCTTCTTGTGAGTTTACAATTATGTTTTCTTCATTGAATTCTTCTTGTGTTCTTGCAACCATGAGTAGCTAAATCCGTCAACTAGGGTTGTGTGAACCATGAGGAATTAACGAAATGGGTTAAATGCAAAGCAATTTTGAACCATTGTGAATTCATGTATTGTTATTACCTTCATTATAATTGATCTTCTAACGGTTGCAAACATTAGAAACTAGCTTGTATTCTATACTTGCTCGAGAGAGAGGTAGAGATTGGGAAAATGAAATAACAGTAGAGATTTGAAGCTATCAACCTTCATCTAAAAACTTGATTCGTAATAGGGATAGTTATCTGAGATCCAGGACAAGGGTTAGTAGTGCGACACTCGGAGACCGAGAGGAGAAGAGTGAAATTTGTCTAACTAAGATCGAGAGACGTTTAGATGAACTTAACTTGTTAGATTTTGCATTGCAACATAGCGGGATAGTCTTGCCAGAATAAGTAAACGGTGGAGTTAATGAATCATTGGTGATCATAATCCTACTGTATTTCTCATATTGATTACAAATCCAAAAATCAACAATCGTTGCTGTTATTACTTACTCACAAACCCTCCCCCCCCCCCAGTTTTACTTACTTTCCAATTACTCAAACTAGCATTCGACATAATTTCATCCTATTCCCTCTGGGATCGACCCTAACCTAGTTGGGTTCTATATTTGATACAGCGACCGCATTATACTTTTCTGGAGGTATATTTTGGATGACATCAAATTTTGGCACTGTTGTCGAGGACTACAGTTATGGAGTTGATTAGTTTGCTTGTTGTAGTTGATTGGTTTTATTTTTCTGAACTATTTTGGAGGGCACACGCCGACGTATGCCCAACACTAGGAGTCAAAGCAATCCCCTGATTCCACTTGATACTGAGATCGAACGAACACTGAGAGCAAATCAAAAAATGGTGAATACCGATGGAGTTCAGAATCCCGTAGCCGCGGGAGATATTTATAGCCAGCCAATTCAGCCAGTTGGTCATGAAATAGCGGAAGAAGTCACTGCTCGATTGACGGCTGAGGAAAATGCAAGCCAAGCAGCTCTTAGACAAGCGGACATGGATCATCAAGGAATGTAAGAGGCATCACAACGTCTAGCTGCACTTGAAGAGAGACAAAGAAGATTAAGGGTTTAACAACCCCCTCAAAGATCATACGTGCTGATTTATGATGATCCCGAAGAAAAGGATATGGCTTATTTCGATTACATTGAAACTGGTGCTATTATTCCACCAGAGTTACCTCAGGGAACTAAGTTTGACATTACAAGTGCCATGATCCACCTACTAAACTTGGAAGGTGTGTTCGTCGGTCTTCCTTCAGATGATTCGAACATGCACGTGATGAATTTTGTGGGGATCTACACTTTATATAATTTTCTTGGAGTTGACCAAGAGGATATTCGATTGAGATTGTTTCCATTCTCTCTAACAGGGGAAGCGACTTTGTGGTTGACCGAGTTACCACCAGGTTCCATCACTACTTGGCAAGAGTTGAAAAAATTAATTTTTGGAGAGATTTTTCCCACCCTCCAAGATGCTACAGTTGAAGGATAAGATTTATAACTTCAGATAACTACATTCTGAAGCACTTTATGAGATATGGCTAAGGTTCAAGAAGAAGCTGCAGAATGTGCAACATCATAGGATGAGTGGTAGGAGTTTACTTGAGATCTTCTACAGGGCTTTAGACGTTAATACCAAGGTTGTAGCAGATACTATCACTGGCGGAGTATTTATGAGTCTGAGGTGGGAACAAGCTTCAGAGATTTTAGATCGTATCACTAAGACCAACCGAGGATGGCACACGCGAGAGACAGATACACCTGCGGGGACGTATGCTATTGGAGCCTCGGCAGCATAACGGGCATTGGATGAATCTGTAGCTCAAGAGGTCGCACAGTTGAGGACACAAATTGGCTTGCTAGCCAAACAAATTGCGGCTGGAAGTGCTGAAAAGGTGCATGCCATAGGTGCACAAGGCAAAACACCTATGCATGACGTTTATGAATCAGAAGAGGAGTCTAAGTACTTGGATCGAGAGGTGGTGGGTTTTCGAGCCAAGGGCCAGGGGTCTAATCAAGACTCTTGGAACTCGAGACAAGGGAATCAAGGTTGGACCTACTATAGAGATAGAGAATGAGATCGTGATGATGATTGGAGGCGAAAGGATGATTATAAAGAGAAGAACGACGCATATGTTCCACTGGGGAGCCGCAATGCTGACTATGGAAATTCAAGAATGGAAGCCCTTCTTAACAAATTGGTTAAAGGATCAGAAAACCAAGAAAATTGCTTGAAGGAAATTAGTGCAGATATTTCGGAAATAAGTCAGAAAGTTGAGTCTCACTCAACTACCATAAAACAGTTGGAATAATAGTTTGGGCAAATATCAGTGACATTGAACCAGCGTCAACCAGGCATCCTTCCGAGCAACACCGTCCAGAATTCGAAGAATGATAGTCATTGTCTGGCCATTACTACTAGAAGCAAAAAATGCACGACTGGCCCATTTATACCCGTGTATAGTGGTAAGAAAGATGAGCCGATGATAGTTGATGTAGAAACTGAGATAGAGCCAGATAATTCTAAGGCCGATGCATTTCCAAAGCCTCATGATGCTGGCGAAAAGGCAAAATCTGTTAACAGTACGGAAAATGAAATCCCACAAGTATTCAAACAAATTCCTCGACCTCCTCCTCCCTTTCCTTAGAAGTTGAAAAAGAAAGCTGAAGAGCATAAATATAAAAAATTTATATCAATGCTAAAGGAATAATCGATAAATATTTCTCTCGTCGAAGCTTTAGAACAAATGGCAGGTTACGCAAAATTCATGAAAGATTTGGTGACAAAGAAGAGAACTGTTAGTTTTGAGCCAGCAGATAATTTACACCATTGTAGTGCAATTGCTTTTCGTTCACTTGTCAAAAAAAAAAAGGAAAATCCGGGGGCCTTCACCATTCTGTGCACTATTGGGGCCTATAATTTTGCAAAAGCTCTGTGTGACTTGGTTGCTAGTATTAACTTGATACCGCTAGCTGTTTTCAAGCAATTAGGTTTGGGAGCACTGAAACCGACTTCTATAAGACTCCTTATGGCGGATAGGACTGTGGAAATGTCGGTAGGCATTTTGTATGATGTTTTGGTAAAGGTTGCATCATTCATCTTTCTGGATGACTTTGTGATTCTAGATTGTGAAGTTGATTTCAAGGTTCTTATCATCCTGGGGAGACCATTCTTTGCCACTACCCATGCATTGGTTGATAAGGAAACTGGGCAGATGAAATTCAGGTTAAATGATGAACATGTTACTTTCAATATTTGTCGTTCCATGAAACAGCCGAAATATATACGGGTGATTTCTATAATTGATACGCTTGATGAGAGTGACATAGTCATTTTGATTAAAGAAAGGTTAGGGGTAGAAGCTCTTGCGCCTGTGATTATGAATTTTGATAGTGATGGTATTGAGGAATACGATGAGATGGTTTGTGCGCTTGCTGGTAGGGGATCATACACTTATACTCAAAAGAAACTTGATCTCAATTTGAAGAATAGGATGACCCCACCGGCTAGTCCTTCTATTGAGGAGCCTCTAGTTTTAGAACTTAAGGATTTTCCGTCTCACCTTCGCTAGGTATTTTTGGGAGCCAACAACACATTGCCTGTGAATATTTTTGCTGAGTTGGTGGAGTGGAAAGTAGAGGCTCTGGTTTCGGTATTGAAGAAATTTAAAAGGGTCATTGGTTGGTCCATTGTTAAATATTATCGAGATTCCACCCAGTATTTACACTCACAAAATCTAGCTTGATCCTCAGTGCATACCAAGTATCGAGCACCAATGTCGTCTGAACCCACCTATGCAAGAGGTTATGGAAAAAGAAATCATCAAGTGGTTAGATGCAGGTGTGGTTTACCCCATTGCTGATAGCAAGTGGGTAAGCCCAGTTCAGTGTGTGCCAAAAAAGGGAGGAATCACTGTGATTCCAAATGATAAGAATGAGTTAATCCCAATAAGGCCGGTTACTGTATGGAGAGTTTGTGTGGACTATCGAAAGCTGAATTCTTGGACCGAAAAAAATCATTTTCCTATGCCTTTCATGGATCAAATGTTAGACCGTCTTGCTGGTAGAGGATGGTATTGCTTTCTTGACGGCTATTCAGGGTATAATAAGATTTTCATTTCTCCCGAGGACCAAGAGAAAACCACTTTCACTTGTCCATGTGGGACGTTCGTGTTCAAAAGGATGCCCTTCGGTTTATGTAATGCACTGGCCACTTTCCAGTGTTAAATGATGTCCATTTTCTCTGACATGGTGGAAGACACTATTAAGGTTTTTATGGATGATTTGTCTGTTGTGGGAGACTCATTTAACGACTGCTTGGCTCACCTTGCTAATGTGTTACAAAGATGCAAAGAGTGCAACTTGGTGCTCAATTGAGATAAATGTCACTTTATGGTGAATGAGGGTATCGTATTGGGGCATCAAATCTCAAAGAAAGGTATTAAATTTGATAAAGCCAAGATTGAGGTGATTGAAAAGTTACCTCTATCTATTTCGATTGAAGGAATTCAAAATTTCTTGGCGCGTGCAGGTTTTTATAGAAGATTCATCAAGGATTTCTCTAAAATTGCACATCCATTATGCAAGATTTTAGAGAATGAGGTGAAATTTGTATTTGATGAGGCGTGTCTGTTTTCTGAGTTGTTTAACATATTTATATTCTATATATGATATTATATCTATTAATGCTGGTATTCTTGTATGTTCATATTCTTCGTATAAATCTTCTAATTTTATTCTAATTTCTTTTAATTTATTGTCTATATTTATTTGTTTATTGAGTCTTATATACCTAGGGTCATCAAAAGTTAGTTCTTCACCATATTCAAGTCCTATTCTATTTATTGTATTACTGTTTCTGTTATTGTGCTTAGTTATTTTGTTACTGTGGTTATTTTTGTTATTTTTGTTACTGTGCTCTGATACCATTCTGGGGGGGGGGTCCCGGGGTCCCTTTATCTTTATCTTGCTTAGTCATTGTCTAAATGCGGATTCGTAATAATTATCTCTTTGTCTAATTAGTGTTAATATTTGGTTAATATCTTCTACTATTAGATCTAGATAAGCAACATTCTGGGTTGTATATAGCTGTCTAAGTTGTATTGTATTAAGGTTTCTCTTTCTCTTAATTCGTTTATAGTTCGTTGCCAATTTTCTAGATGTTCTTGGTTCATTATTTTAGTTAAAATCTAGGTGTCCTTCTGAGTTTATATTGTCATATATATCATTATTTTTATAATCTTCTTCTTCATCGTTGTTTAAGATTAAATCCAGCCATTCTTCTTTCATTAGCTCTATGATTTCATGAGTAAATAGCAAATTGTATATTTTTTGTATAGAATCTTTATCTAAACTTTTTAGTGTATATAAAAGTAGTATTTTATAATTTTCATCTTCATTTATTAAATACTTAGTTGTTTTGATCTGGTAGCTTTCTATGTTTTCACTAGGTTGGGCCATATTTTTCATTTCATGTGTAGGCAAATCATATTCCTTTTAACCTCTAATCCTATTATTATATTTATCATTTAGTAATCTAGTATGTTTAATTATTCTTTGTGTCACTACTATGGGTTCTAGCTTCAATCAGTTACCCTAACAATGCCTCAACAATAGTCTACTACCCTCTTTACGGCATTCCTAGCCTTTTCTGGTTTCGACTCTTAGGATGGCTTAGTCTGGGCTTACCTAACTCTCAGCTTACCTAACCATAGCAAACTTACTTGAATAATTTAACATAATCAAACTACTACATGATAAACAGTAATAATATTCTAGAGATTAGCAGGAATATAAGATTTAGTTACACATAACTAAATATGAGCGTACCGTAGTTGTTATCTCCTCCGTGGTATGTGATATTGAGGTATGTATATTGAATTCCTCCATAGCTTATTGAAAGCAAGTAGTTAATAAGAAGTTTTTTATTTATCTGGGGGATCTCAGCACATGAGAGGGGTTGAGAGTTTTTCTCGATGATCCTTCTCTTTGCCTTCTCCCATATATATATACATAAGGAGGTCTGCCTGTCATTCCTAAAAGCAGCCTCAATAATGTAAAAAAGAAAGAAAACGCGTTAGTGTACAGTACTAGTTACTGTGCACTTTACGACTTTTACAAAAACACGTGTAAAAAAGCAAATAGTAAAGAGCATTATGCTTCTTTCACAAAAGAAAACGCGGAAGGAATCTAACTATTCCTACTTTACGACTAAAACATATAAAACAAAAAAGAAAAGTAACATAATCTATAATAGTACATAGCTTTTCTTCTTTATCTCCTTTTCTTGGTCCGCTGTGTGCTAGCTGTCTTACATTATTCCAATTGTACTTCTGGTATATTGACTGTATTTCCACCGTTGCATTTTGAACATTGGTGTTCTGGGTATTTTTGTCCGATAAAGTGACAGTATCTGGTTAATAGATCTTCTGAAATGAATCCCTTTTTTATTGCTCTGGAAGTTGGTGTATTTTCTGGTTTTAGTAAAGTCCATATCCATTGTCGTACTTCTTCCATATCTCCTTGGCGTAGTTCTCGGGAATTTGCATAGATCATAACTTGGTTTCTGCAATAATAGCTCCAAATTGCATGTCCATTTGTATAGTTGTTAGCTAGTTCTTGGATGATTACTTGTAGTCCAATAATTCGTTTATTTGCATAAAAACTTGGAATATCTACTTCGGGTATTTCTGGTTGTGCTCCAATTTCTTCTGGTATAATCATGTCTCTAGTAAGTCCAATTTTTACTACTTGGATATTTGGTTTTATTTCGGCAGGTGCTGTGTAGAATCTTATATAGAAAAATGATCCTCCTGTTATCCTTCTATAGGTAGAAAATGCATTATATATTTCTGATATTTTTTGTATCTCATGTCCGTCCTTTGTATATACTGTGGCCAATAGTCTGTAGTCGTAACATGTTTTTATTAAATTTGCATTGGTATCTGGTTGGGCAATCAGTTTGTTGTAGCCTTGTAGTTTTTGAGTAATGTAGTCTTTTTCGGGGTCAGTGGTTGAGGTAGACCTTGGGTTCAAGTTTAAATATGTCTGGATCCTGTGGATATTTTGGATATATGTTCTGGAGAGGTAATCATATAGCTGTTTTTGTTGGTTGAGACTTGCTGCATATGTGGATGTTTGTGGACTGGGGATATTTATAGTTTGTATTTTTTGGACAAAGGGTTTTATAAATTGACTATTTAAATTGGTATTTTGTCTTTTTGTAGGTTGGTTGGTTGTTCCTGAGCTGCTTGCTCCTGTACTAGCTTTAGTACTTGTACCTGCAGCTGCATTAGCTAATTTGTTATGAGTTTTAGGGAGTTTCTCAACGTCTCCTTCTAGATCTGAATTTTTACCGTCTTCCGATTGACGTAGTTCAGCAGGTTTTGAGTCATGCGGCTGACTTACTATAGCTTTAGATTTCAGATTAACTTCATTAATCTTAAGCTTTTGCACTTCTAGCTCTATACTTTCCACTTTGGTACAAAGTGTAGTAATGGCTTTAAGCATAGTTTCCATTGTATTATCTTTTTCTGGCTCTGTCTGTGTTGCCTTGTCTTGATAGGTAGTCTGCAACAGTATTTTTGTTAGTGCTAATTACTTCAATTGTAAAAGTAAAATTTTGTATATTCAATACAAGTCGTCGTATTTCTTTTGTCGTAATGGAGTCTTGTATTTTTCTTGTTAACCACCATTTCACTTGGGTATTATCTGTTCTAACAATAAATTTGTTATACACAATATATGGTTCAAATGATAATAAACATTTGTATAAAGCAAATAGTTCTTTTCGGTTTATCTCCCATTTAATTTGTGGTTCTGTATAAGATCCTGAATAATATCTACAATGATGTTCTATAGTTTCAGTTAAATATTTATATTTCAATACTCCTCCATAACTATGATCGCTTGAATCTGTTTCTACTATGTATATAAATTGTTTTGTTACATCGGGGAAATATAGCTTAGGTAATTTCTTACATACTTCTTTTATCTGTTGTATATGCGTTTTATCTGTACTATCAAAGTGATATTCAACATCCTTTTTAAATTTCTTTTGTAATGGTTTTAAATGTTCTGCTAATTTTGGTATATATTCGCGTACTTGGTTTACTAATCCTAGGAAGGATTGTAATTTCTTTTTCGTATCTAACAATTCTTCTGAATCAATTAGTTTTTGTACTATGTGTGTTTGCATCTTTATTCCATCTCTATCTATCTGTATTCCTAAGAATTCTATTTGGTTTTTCATTATTTCTGCTTTACTTTTGCTTAGACTTATTCCTGTAGTTTCTATAATATCTACGAATTTGTTTAATAGTTGTATATGTTCTTCTTCTGTTTTAGAGTATAATAGTATATCGTCTATGTATACAACACAATTTTCTAGTTGTGTAAATATGTATCCATAAAGTGTTGGTATCTTCCAGGTGCATTTTTATATCCAAAAGGTAGTACGTTCCATTCGTAAAATCCTTGTGGTACTGTAAATGCTGTTAATTTTTTCGATTCTTCTTCTAACTTAAGGTTGTAAAATCCTGATTTACAATCAAATTTGCTAAAGTAATTGTATCCTTGGATTTGTCTTATTTTTAGTATTTTGTTTGGTATTGGATAGTTGTATGTTTTAGTTTTGGCATTTAAATTGCGATAATCTATAACCATCCTACTTTTCCCTCGTTTTTGTTCACTGTGTTTATTAACAATAAACGCAGGACTAGTATGTTTGCTATTACTTTCTTGTATGTAGTTGTTGTTGAGCAATTCAGTAATATGACGTGTGAATTCCTTCAAATCAGTAAAGTTATATTTTAGCGGTTTCTGAGTGATTATACTATTTGGATCGATTAGTTCTATTGTAACTGTAGTTTTATGTTTTTCCCATCCTTTAAGGGGATTTTCACTATATAGTAGTTCTAGTTTATCATGTATCGGTTGTAATGTATTTATAGAAAAGGTTATTATTTCTATTTGTTTTTCTGTGTTAGGGTTATTTTCAAATTTTTGTACTATATTTTCGCTTCCTTTAATCCATGGTGTCGTTTTTCTAGTTTTATTTGTTACTCTTTTAGCTGCTATTTTGTGGTTACATGGTGTTGTAAACCACCAATATTTTTTGGTTAATATATGAGGATATAGGTTGTCTATAAAAGGCATTCCTATTATCATCTCTCTAGTTGTAAATTCATAATTGTACATTGTTTTTAGAATTAATATTTTATCCCATATCTGAATTTTTATATTTTTTGCTACATAGGTAACCATACTTCCTTCATCATTAAATCCAGTAAGTACTGTTGGGTCTTTTAGTCTTTCCCATTTTGTTTCTGGTAAACAATTATACCTACAAAGGTTAGCTTCTGATCCTGTATCTATCATTGGGGTATAATATCTACTATTATATCCTTCTACTATTATTTTTGCTAGAATGTATACTTTTGTCATTTTATTTATACTATGGTTCTGGTAATGAGTATATTCTTCTTTTGATATTGAATTATTAGTTGTTTGTCTTCTATCTTATAAGGTTTAACTTGTTCTAGCCAATTTAATCCTAAAATGATATTTGTATTTATTTGTGTTATTGTGAATTGTATATTGATTAGTATGCCTCCTATAATTAATTCTTGTGTTGTTATTTCTTTTGTTTGTCGTAGTTCTTTAGGTAAATCTGGGCATCCTTGTTCTTGTACTATGATATCACTTTCTAATATTAGTTCTCTGGTAATATAATTTTCTTGTTCTCCTGTATCTATAAGTATTAGATATTTTCTTTGGCCTAGCATTCCTGTTATGTAATAATGGTATGGTTGTATTTCCATAGATATCTCGTGTTCTAATCTTCTGGATGTACTCATTCTGGATGATGTTGTTGGGGTATCCATTATTCTTTTTGATGTTCCTATTCTTTCATTTACAATTTCTAATTCTTTATTTATATCTAATTCATCATAACTGTAGTCATTGTTGTCAATTGCTGTTACTATATTGTCAAATGGTGTTTCTATTTTTATTTTATCTATTTTACTGACTGCTTTTACCGTATGTTTTGTTGTTAGAATATATAGGTTTTTACATCTTGCTGTGAATATTTTACTTCTTGGTGTTAGTTCTATTCCTGACATTCTCCAGTATAATACTAAGGATTTGTCAATATTTTTATCTTTTATTGCTACCGAATAATTTGGATTTACTATAAATTTAAATTTTTGGTATATTAGATTTCCTTTTACTGCACTGATAATGCTTTTTTCTATAGGGAATTTTATCCTATCATCTGCTAAGTAAAGTTCTATTAGTGTATCTATTCCTTCTCTAAAACATACTTTTATTAATATTTCTATTGCTCCTAGATGTACGTGGGTTATTTCGCTTTTAGTTTATAAGGCTTGTATTTCTTTATTGAGTTCCTTTTTGTTAAGTATTGGTGCCATTGCTCTTCCTTTTGCGTATTTACAATCTACTGTATGTTCCTTTTGACTTATAACATAATATTCTTCTTTTGGTTTTTTAAACCAGTTTTTTAAGATAAAGGGACCCCCCCCCCCCCAGAATGGTATCAGAGCACAGTAACAAAAATAACAAAAATAACCACAGTAACAAAATAACTAAGCACAATAACAGAAACAGTAATACAATAAATAGAATAGGACTTGAATATGGTGAAGAACTAACTTTTGATGACCCTAGGTATATAAGGCTCAATAAACAAATAAATATAGACAATAAATTACAAGAAATTAGAATAAAATTAGAAGATTTATACGAAGAATATGAACATACAAGAATACCAGCATTAATAGATATAATCTCATATATAGAATATAAATATGTTAAACAACTCAGAAAACAATGACAATATAGATATGCCACATAAGCTGCCAAATACAAAAATAACAAAACCACTAAAAATAAATTATTTAACAAAAAAGATTCAAAAAAGATATAGAAAAAACGTTCAAAGAAAACAAAAACTGAAAGAAATTACGCAAATAATTAAAAATATAAACAATTTAAATAAAGCCATGACTAGATTAGTTATAGCAATAGACAAATTAATTATAGCAAAAAGACAAACCATAAATGGATAAATCCGAATCAAGTAACCCAGTTTACAAAAATGCAAATACACCGAGAATATTAAGAAAAGCAGAATTACTTAGAAAAATGATAGACATACGAAATGAACTTAACTATAGAAAGGAAGATTAAACTATAACATATTTGCAGGAATTAATCACCGATCAATAACAGTACAAAGACAAACGATAACTGATTTAGAAACAGAATTACAGGTTTTAGAACATAAATACGCATATGAATAAAGAAAAATACCCAGTGGAAGAAAAAACATTTATAGGAACAGAAGGTATACAAATAATCATAGTACACTCAAATCTAGGACGTAGATACAGAAAAATAGGAACTAACCTATATCTAATGCCAAAT
This sequence comes from Capsicum rhomboideum, assembly GCA_031232105.1. Classification (NCBI taxonomy): domain Eukaryota; kingdom Viridiplantae; phylum Streptophyta; class Magnoliopsida; order Solanales; family Solanaceae; genus Capsicum; species Capsicum rhomboideum. Next base: position 92,090,913 of record CP124711.1, read on the forward strand.
CAAAACTCAGCCAAACTGGAAGATAGTTTAACAGAAATGGTAAGATTACAGAAAGAAAATAGTGAAATAGACCAGAAATTAGAAATTGACAGAATAAATATGGAAGCAAAAAAGGAAGTAGAACAACTAAAACTTAAACAAGTAAAAGAAGAACCACAACAAGAACTACCTCAAGAAATAACTCCGAGTATTCCACAAATGGATTTTGAACCATCTACAAAAATAAAAGAATTAGAAAAAGAATTAGCTTTACTTAAACAAATATATGCAAAGAAAGTCAGGGAAAGAGAAGAACGTCAAAAAATGTATAAGGAAAAACAACTAGAAAAAGAAAAACAATTAGCAGAAGAATCGGAAAAGATTAAGGAAAAAATACAAATTGAAGAAACTAATCCGGATATAACAGAAGAATTCACAACCTTAAGTATAGATAATATAGACATTATAGAAGATGATGAGCAATACGGAGAAGACCAAGAAATTAGTGAAACTTATACCGAAATTATGGACCAAATCACCAACACAGAATTAAAAATAAATACAACAGATACTAAACCAAAAATAAATACCATAAAAGATGAAGCTAGTACCAGTAAACCAACATATGATAAAAGAAGATATAACAATCCAAGGACAACAGGACCAACTTATTGGACAGTAACAGACGATAATAGATATGAAGCAATATGGAACAATAGACTTAATACAAAATGGACACCTAATAAAGTCCCAGAACAATCTCAATTTTTAGATTTAGATTGTGTAATAGATACTAATAAAACAATACAATTATGGATAAGACACCTTGCAAAACAACTAGTTGATAACAAAATATCTATAGCAGATACTCCAGGATATATAGAAAGAACATTAGTAGGATCAGCAAAATTATGGCTACATAACATAACAGAAGAAAGTAGGGCAACTCTAAGAAACAACAAAAATAAAGATGGAGTAGTCACAACATCGAACATAGCAATTCTAGACAAATATGAATATGGAATAAGGAACGAATTCGGAAGTATGACTACTGAACTAGCAGAACAAGAAAAAGATAAGAACCTAAATAGACAACTAATGAATAAATTATCAATATGTAATATGTGTTACACAGACCAATATACATGTGCTTTCAGAGATTATTATTATAAAGGAATATATACACATGAAGAAGCAATAGAAATTAGGAAATTATATTTTACAAAATTACCAGAACCTTTTAGTACAAAAATAATAGCAGATTGGGAAGCAGCAAGTTTGACAGATACTTTAGGAGCAAGAATAAAATATTTACAAACATGGTTTATAGGACTATGTGATGCTTACAAAGATAAACGAAAATTGGATAAAATATTAGACAAAAATATGGCATGTTGTACACAAAAAACAGCACCACAGTTTGGATGTAAACAATCCAACAAACATAGATATAAAAAACGATTTAAGAAATATAAAAGTTTTAAATCCAAATATAAATATAAACAACCAAGGAAAAGATATTATGTAAAAAATTATAAAAAGAAAAGATCATATAGACCAAAGAAAAAATTATCCGAATGTACATGTTATAATTGTGGAAAACTAGGACATCTAGCTAAAGATTGTAAAATACCTAAAGACATAAAGAAAAAACAAATAACAGAAATACAGATAAAAGATGATAAATATACCGAATTACCATATATAGATTATGATATGGAAAGTGAAGATAGTATATACGAATTAGACGAAGTAGACAATATCACAGATCTTGACGAAGATATAACAGAACAAATAGATAATAAAGATATAGACATGGAAGAAGATAACTATGACTGAGACTGAAGTAATTGAAAAAGAAAACCATCAAAATGAAGAAACCTCAACCAAAAAGTAATATTTGATACAAACATATTTAACCAAATTACAAAACAAGAAATATCACTAAAAATAGATAATGTCTTAGATGTACCCATTAGCATTCGAGTGTCTGAAAGAGAAGTTGATTTTAGCCCCTATCATTGTTTCACCATAGTGGATAATGCCATTTGAGGTTATATGTGATGCTAGCGGTTTGGCCTTGGGTGTAGTCCTTGGCCAAAGACGTGAGAAGATTCTACATTCGATTTATTATGCTAGCAAAGCGCTTAATCCAGCTCAGAAAAATTACACTATAACTGAGCAAGAATTATTGACAGTGGTCTTTGCTTTCGAGAAATTTCGATCGTACTTGATTGGTACAAAAGTGATTGTGCACACAGACCATGCAGCACTTAGATGTCTTATGTCAAAAAAAGGACGACAAGCCAAGATTGATTTGGTGGGTACTTCTATTGCAAGAATTTGATTTTGAAGTCAAGGATCGAAAGGGAATCGAGAATCAGGTAGCAGACCATCTATCAAGCCTTGAGGAGGAAGCCATGTTTAAATTAAGGGATAATATTGATATTGATGATACTTTTCCAGATGAGCAAGTGCTGGCAGCATCACAAGACTTAATCCCATAGTTTGCAGATTTTGCCAACTTTCTGGCAAGTGATCAAGTCCTAGAGGATATGTCGTATCAGCAAATAAAGAGATTCATGCATAAGGTGAGATAATTCTTCTGGAATGAGCCTTATTTTTTAGGGGGGGTGTGGATGGCATAATTCGAAGGTGTATTCCAGAGGTCGAGATGATGAGTATTTTGGAAGTATGTCATTCATCTCAAGTTGGGGGTCATCATGGAGGTGCGCGGACTGCCCATAAAATCTTACAATGTGGGTATTACTAGCCCACCATTTATAAAATGCTCATGACTATGCTCGAGTTTGTGACCAATGTCAAAGATAAGGGAACATCTCACACAGACACGAACATCCTATGACCACTATTCTTGAGCTCAAATTGTTTGACGTATAGGGAATTGATTTTATGGGCCCATTTGTAAGCTCACATGGGATGAAATAAATTTTGGTGGTTGTTGACTATGTTTCTAAATGGATGGAGGCAATTGCGCTTCCCAATAATGCAGGAAGAAGTGTCACGACATTCTTGAAAAAGAACATCTTTTCACAATTCCGTACACCCCAAGTTATAATTAGTGATGGGGGATCCTATTTTGTAATCGACTATTCAAAGCCCTGCTTGAAAAATATGGTGTCAAACATAAGGTGGAAATACCCTACCATCCTCAAATGAGCGGGCAAGTTGAAGTGTTAAATCATGAGATAAAGTCTATTTTGGCAAAGACGGTGAATGCCAATCGGAATGATTGGGCAAGAAGATTGGATGATGCATTATGGGCATATCGAACTGCATTCAAGACAACAATTGGTGCATCTCTATATCAGCTGGTGTTTGGTAAATTGTGTCATTTGCCTGTCGAACTTGAACACAAGGCATTATGAGCACTAAAAAGGTTGAATCTGGAATGGAATGATGCTTCTTAATTGAGACTAGAACAGATGAATGAGATGGATGAATTTTATCTTCGGGCTTATGAAAGTTCAACACTGTATAAAGAAAAGATGAAATTATATCATGATCGGAGGATTGAGCAATGAGAGTTTCACCCGGGAGATTTGGTACTACTCTATAACTCCAGGCTTCGCTTATTTCCTGGGAAGTTAAATTCCAAATGGTCTGGACCATTCTCGGTGGTTAGGGTGTTTTCGCATGGAGCAATCAAGCTGAAAGGTGATGATAATGTTCTATTCAAAGGCAATGGGTAGCGTGTAAAGCACTATGTGGAAAACACGGAAGAAATAAGGACATGTGAGGACATTCAGAGTTAAGGGAATTAAAGTCCCAATTGCAAGAGTTGTTAGAAAAGGGTTTTATTGGTCTAAGTGTTTCTCCTTAGGGTGCTCCTGGGTTGTTTGTGGAAATAAAGGATGGTATTATGCGGATGTGTATAGACTATCGTCAATTGAATAAGGTGCCTATTTACAACAAGTATCCTTTACCTAGGATAGATGATCTATTCGACCAGTTGTAGGGAGCGGCAGTATTTTCCAAAATTAATTTGAGGTCAGGTTACCATCAGCTCACGATTAGGGTGGAGGACATCCCAAAGACCGATTTTTAAACTCGTTATGGGCATTACGAGTTTTTTGTTATGTCTTTTGGTTTGACCAATATCCCAGCTGATTTTATGAGTCTGATAAATGAAGTTTTAAACCGTTTATGGATTTTTTCATCATTGTTGTCATTGATGATATTCTGGTTACTCCAAGAGTGAAGAAGAACATGAAACTCACTTGCGTACAGTGTTGGGGTTGCTTAAGGAGAAGCAACTACATGCTAAATACTCAAAATGTGAATTCTGGTTGTCTTTAGTGTCCTTCTTAGGACACATGGTATCTAAGGAAGGGGTTAGGTAGACCCACAGAAAGTTGATGCCATTAAGAATTGGGGTAGACCGATGAATGTCAAGGAAATTCATAGTTTTGTAGGGTTGGCCAGTTACTACCATCGGTTTGTTAAGGGGATTTTTGTTATTGCTTCACATATGACCCGCCTGACTCAAAAGGAGGTTTCATTTGTGTAGGATGACAAGTGTGAGGAGAGCTTCCAAATGCTCATAACTTTGTTAACTTCAGCCCTAATTCTCACCTTGCCTATTGAAGGTAAGAATTTCATTGTATTTTGTGATGCTTCACAGTTGGATTTAAGTGTTATTTTGATGTAGGGTCAGAATGTGGTTGCTCATGCTTCGAGGTAGCTTAAGCCTTATGAGAAGAATTATTTCACTCATGAATTGGAGTTGGCGGTTGTGGTCTTTGCTTTGAAGATTTGGAGACACTACCTCTATGGGGTTAAGTATGAAATGTTTGCAGACTATCGTAGTCTGCAGTGTGTGTTTACCCAAAGAGATCTAAATTTGAGACAAAGAAGGTGGATGGAATTTATCAAAGACTATGACATATCAATCCCATATTATCCGAGAAAGGCCAATGTCGTGGCAGACGCATTGAGCCAGAAGCCGGGAAGCATGGGAAGCTTGGCATAGTTAGAGGTGTCGAGACGCCCATTGGCTAGAAAGGTACAGGCTTTGGCTAATGATTCATGAGATTGTAGGTGATTAGTGAGGGAGGAGTGTAGTCCATGTGGAGGCTAAGTCTAATTTCTTCGAAAAGATCAAGAGCAGACAGTTTGAGGATAAGAAGTTGAGCAACCTTAAAGAAAAATTATTGCAAGGTGCCAAGGAGGCCATTCTTGATGAAGAAAGAGAGTTGAGGATTTGGGGGCGCATGTGTGTGCCTCGTGTGGACATCTTAATCCCTACTATTCTTGCAGAGGCTCACAATTCCAAATACTCTATGCATCCGGGTGCAACCAAGATGTATAGAGACTTGAGACAACATTATTGCACTACAAGAAAAAAGACTTTTAGCGAAGGGAAATCCCGTCGTTAAAAGTCCAAATCTGGTCACTAAATGTCAATAATGACTGTTAAATATCTAGTCATCGCCGGTCGTTAAAAGCCCTGCCATTAAAAGTTAACGGCCGAATTTCAATCCGATCATTGAAAAACATTTAATGACCACATAAATTCCCGTCGTTATCTGTCCTTTTTAGCGACCAGATTTTCTCTTCGCTAATTTGGCATCCAATCATTAAAATTCTTTAACGACAATAACTACTTCGATCTGTACAAGTACTTTTAATGATCGAAATTCCTTTTGTTAATTGTATTTTAACCAATACTTTTAACAACCAAAATTTCTTGTCACTAATGGCCATTTAAATATACGATAAGCCAAATGCAAAAGAATTTTAAAGACCACATTCATTCGCTAATATATAAAAATTTGTACTAGTGACTATAAAATTTCATTGTTAATACAAAGAACTAATTAAAGAAAGATATACCCTATTCAAATTGTATGACATCATCTTTATCAATCCTAAAAAAGAGAAAAATAGCAACATATATAGATAAAATATAGTCTTTAAACCACTCCTAAGGAGAGGAAATCCCTCGAACTTCAACTTGCTCCGTTCTTTATTGAACTATAGATTCTTTATATTCAAACTCTTGATCTATAAAAAACAGAAGGTCATTTCAATTTAGTAACAGAATAAACTCTTAACAAAGAAACATAAGACCTTGACATATTTACTAGAAAGGATTCACCTCATTAAAGTTTCTAAAAAAAAAACACTTGAACATTAAACTTATAGTCTCTTGGCAACTTTTGTTAACTATTTAATGATTTTTGCACATGAATTCACATCCCATAAAAATAATTCAAAACAGAGATTAGTATAAAATTTACACTTTGACCCAAAAAATATTTTCCTTAGATTTTTAATGTTTCGTCGACTTCATGGTAAGAAAGCAAAGAATACACTTCTCTGACAATTAAAAGACCTGTTTGTTCTATCCAAATACGCTAAGCGTACAAACATTTACAATGAGGTAATAACTAGTAGATTCAAGTTGATGTGTCTGGTTCGACGCACTTATAGTGGAGGTCTTAGTGTTTTTACTGAATAGATATTTTTGTGACTGAAATTAGAATTTCAAGTGAGCTGGTCAAGTTGTCTTAATAGACTCATGGTTGTCATGTGTTAATTTGTTCCTCCGAATTCCTTTTTTTCTAATTAAAAGTTTCTGAGTGAAATGACCTTTCCCAGAGATAAAATTGAGTTGGTTGTGGTGCAAATGGATGATCTTACATGCTAATACAGCAGCCTAGTAGTAGTTAGCATCGACAATGACCAGCAGGAAGAATTATAGGCATCAAGATACAATACAACTTTTAGTAACAATCTTGAAAGTTACAGCTTCTTTGGAAGAGTTATTTGTGTGTTTTTTGGGGAATTTTCTGTTTAACGTTCTAATAACACCATTATGTGCTTATGGAACTTACTTTAATCTTCTTTGATAATAGTACTAAGCATATGTCTAGGCTTTATCAGTAACATCTAGGGGGACTTTTGGGAGGACCAAGGACTTGTTCTGATTCTTATGAATGAATAGAAATTCAGGAGTTGGAGTTTTGTAATGTTACTATCTAGTTGTATTTTGAAAAGGATAATCTTCTTTGCATATATTACAGTCCATTTCCATTTTACCACATCTTGCTTTCCCTTCACCACAAGGGAAGTGAGCATGGTATTAATGCATTAGTGACTTCATAGTAAAATAGAGATAATTTTGCTGGAAGATTTTCTTCCTGATGTGTTTCGTTTTGTGGATTTATGTTTATTGTTTCTAATTTAGTCCATTGATACAGGACTTTAAAAATGTTATACTTTAAGCTGAGGGTCTATCAGAAAACCACTCTATCTCTATGAGGTTGGAGTAAGGTTTGCATACACTCTACTCTCCCCAAACCCCATTTATGGGATTACATTTAGTATGTTGTTGTACCTATTGAATAATATACAAGTTATTCTCTCCTATTCCTTGTACACTAGTGACACAATTATCAATCTTGGGGCTCGACTTGAGCACCTGAGAGCTGTAAGAACCCAAATCAGGTCTGATGTTCACAGAGGCATCAAAAAATACACATTATTCATCATCACTAATACTACCTATTATGCCTTTGCTTTCACCGCATGAAACCTCACCACAAGAAATCAATTTTTTAAAGCTCTAGGTAATGTGCAGAATTATTCTGTCCTTATAAAGCATGGGTCTGACTTGTTTCAACAAAATTGAATGGATGAGATAAGAAAATAATCGAAAGTGATTTCCCAACACACACATATTTCTATCTTCCCCTCTCTATCATCTATGACTTTGTACTATATCAGGAAACAAGTCTATATACATTCTGTAAAACTCAGCAACACTAACTGCTTGGGAGGGGCATGCATTCAAAATTAATGAGAGGTCATAAACACTAATATTCTTGTTTCGGTTAAATGATGATACCAACTAACAAAGGTGATCAGAACATCAAAAAATACACATTCTTCATCATCATTGATGCCACCCATTATGCCTTTGAGTTCACCCCATGAAACCCCACCACAAGAAATTAGTTTTTTTTAAAGCTCTAGGCAATATGTTGAGTTATTCTATCCTCATAAAGCATGGGTTCAAATAATCGAAGGTGATTTCCATAGACACACGTAATTCTCTCTTCCCTTCTCTGTCCTCTATGACTTTGTACAATATTAGGAAACAAGTCTATATACATTTTGTAAAACTAGGAAACACCAATTGATTGGGGTAGGGGTGGGGGAATACATTCCACATTAATGAGAGGTCACGAACACTAATATTCTTGTTTCTACTAAAATTGACTAACTATTACAACTAACAAAAAGAATTTCATATACCAATGCAATATCATCACATAGAGAAAAAAAATTCAATCTACTAACTTGTTAAATGGTCCAATCTATTGATCACTTGAATGTAATGGTGATGAAGGATGACCAAGCACTACACTTACAACAGATCATATATTCTCTCTAGCTCATCCATGCGGTCACGTTTATTCTCTAACTCATCCATGCATTTTTTCAGTGATTCATTTCATTTTTCACATGCATTCAACTTATCTAACATTGCAGCCTTTGAAGATTTCCCGCATTTCAACTCCTTAGCGGTTATCCCACCACCAAATCTAACTACATGATTCTTACGTTGAGGTTCAAAGCACTTTTCTACGACCTCAATATTTGTAAGAGACAAATTAGATTACATTAATTTTTGGATTTCAACCTATAAAATACAAGAAAATTAAAATAAGACAGCACATCAAGTAAAATGATTTAAAATAAAATTTGTCACTAAACATACATATTTTGCATTTGTTTCAGGTTTGACAAGCTTGTTATCCTTCTTACGAGTCTCGAAAAAGATAATATCCATGTTTGGTGGCTTACCATCTTTACCTCCCTTCACATATAAATAACAGGTAAAAGAAATCATTTTAAAAAACAAGAGGCTTCTTAAAGATTCTCAAGAGTTACCAATTCATATACAATCTCTCTAATAGGCTTACCACCCGTATGATAAGGCATACTCAACTTAGACCTATTGACTGAGTTTCTTGCACTTGTTCCTATATATATTAACAACACACCATCAAAATTATAGTCAGTCACTTTAAATAGTATGTTGATATAAACCTGTTGTGAAGTCATACCTTAAGCTATTCACTAAAGAAATTCTCCTTAACCAGTCATTCCCAATCATTGTAGTCTACACCCTTTGGCACATCTTTTAGAGAATCTCTGAATGGCTTAGACTTCATCTTTCTATGCAGTGATCCTTTACAATTATTTCACAACCTTCTCATATGTTTTTTTTTTTTGAATTGGTAATTGTCTCTATTTCTGTAAACCAGTACATAGTTTGTACTGAAAACCATATTTACAAAGAAAAACTCTAAATCTGTTGTCCTATCCCTATAATGAGTCTAAGACATCAATGATAGAGACAGCATCATTAGAGTATATCTGTTTACACCAAAAATTCAAGTTCAAGATACAATTCAATTTAACTTGCTGCATACTATTCTCCACATTCTCAAAAGCTCTAAGGTTTCTTTCCTTCCAGATTGTCCACCATATGGTTGCAGGTACAATTCTCCAATTCTTTCTTTTTTTAGCATGTAATCCAGCTTCCTCCCAACTGTATAGTACCTCAGTTATTCTGATATGTTGCAAGACATGTTTTTTTTTATCATTCATGTTGTCATATCACATTTTCACAAGTATCGTTAAAACATCAAACTCAAAATTTCAAGCAAACTAGAAAAATAAATTTTGACAGACCGTGTGCATCCAATTGAACCACTACCCATTACATTGTCTATAGATGGTTAGGGTGCTTGGCTGACATAGTAGTCATGACACAAGTAGATAACTATGTGTATCATAAGTCAGTTGATATAATTTCACTTTATGTCCAGAACTAAATAGTCAATATATGACCATCATCCAGCTTAAAAACATAAGAAAATAATGTTGTAAACCCTTATAGTAACAGTATCCCATGTGTGTTCAAGCTTATCTTCTTCAATGTCCATCCATGAATGTACCGTAATGGACACATATTATGATCACGGACTAAAAGACCCCAGTGTCTCATAAATAAGAACTAATTCTTCCTAACAACTTGATTCTGCTAAAAAGTGACTCAACTTTTCTCCAGGTTTGAATGGTGCAACCTTTTTACAAGTGTTCATTCCTCTCACATTATTTGTCTTTTCATATTCATGTGCATCTGCAAATTAATTTAAGTCGTACATAAAAAAAGAGTTCCATTATACTAACAACAAAAACATTACAATTTCAGACAGTAAAATACTTATTTCATTTGTTCGAGTATTTTACATCACGTAGACTTTTGGAGGGCGGGGATCATCATCTTCAATCGGATCAAAGCCAAGAGGTACAAAGATATTTTCTATACTGGATCATTTTGATAAGACGTTAATTCTTTAAAGTTTTTACTTTGGTCAACTGGACTTCTTTGTTTAGCCCTTACTCTTATAGAGCCTAAAGATTTTAAGCTTTTTCTTCATCCCCTTGCTAAGACACCAGGTGGAATGAATGCATGATTACTAGTCTTGAAAGTTGATCACATTTCAGAGTTCTAAAATTTAGATGGATCCATATCAACCTAATACCAAAAAGGCCTCTTTGTAAGTTTACCCAACAATAGAAAAATCATTCAAAAAATTTCCAATACTAAATTTTCAACATGGTGACTCTTAAACCATGTTACTTTCACATCCCAGGGTAGTACTTAACAACAATTATGTTCTTAATTCTCTTGCTTAGTTTAAAGAGTTCACTTAATGTGAGGTTAAGATTGACCAGGTTTACATCTGGCCCAGAAGCCACTGATAAATACCATAATAAAGGCAAGTCTAGTAGTAGTAGTAACTGATTCAGATTCGACAGACGTTTCCATGAGTTTTTGCCTGTTAAGAAACTCACTTACAAACATAGTATCTACAAGAATCAAGGGCATCCATTCATGTAAGTTGCTAATCAGCAGTAACCACCTGTCAACATTCTGTAAGAGATGTTACTGCCTTGTAGGATATCATACAAATTCTGACTATTCTGGATGAAATCTTTATTTGAAAATTACAAACATAAATGATACAACTATATCATCCATCCTTAAAAAGTATCTAAAGGATCTAAGAATATGGTAATAGATGGTAAGCTCAAGAAATTTCTTGTAGAAAATTATAGTATAGAACAGTAGTGAGCGAAAGAGAGCCAATTAAATAAGATTCAGACCAATATCCACGGACAAGCTGAAATTCTATGTATGTCATCAAACCACCACTAGAACGGGAGAATAACATAATTCAGAGACCTACCATTGCAATGACACCACCTAAATCCATGGCGATCCAATTCTACCAATACTGACAAGCCATCTACCATCTCTAATCATCAAGAAACACACAATACTAATTGCATAAAACCTCAAAGCATCCTCAACCTCAATATCGAAACTCCTAACAGCAATAGTCATAACCAAGTATTGTAGAGAAGAAGAAACTTATATATTAAATGAAACCTAAAGCCAACGAATAGAATAGACAACTACCAAAAGAAAACTGGAATCAGCCCAAGGATGCTTATAGGAATAGCATGTGAAATTAATGAGTACTAAATTAATTGATGAATGTAAATAAGGAGATCAAAGATATCAAATTCAAACTTTGCAAAACTATCTCATCCAACTTTCCAGCTTCTCACCTTTCCAAATATATAAGGGACTATGTAATAAAAAGCACTAGAATGTTATCATGATTAGCTTGTACATACATGATTAAGATATTGCATATGTTGACTCTCAAGCCCTACGGCTAAGAGAGACATATATTAATCACATTCTAAATCAAGCTAGAAGGAAAAAGGTTCATCAAGAATGAGAGGATATTCAGCCATGCTGATTTTTGGATAGGTTTCCAATTTATATAAACCTGTAGAAGTTATCTATGTAAAGTAATTTTTAACTTAGGCATACATGTTAATATGGTTGTATGATTAATGCCTGTGATTGGTGCCCATCCAGAGACTCAAAATAAGTGTGGTTTCATGGAACTGTACAAGGCTGCATCAAGCTTGGAGGAAAAAATTTTCAAGTTCCATGGCAAAATTTTATGTTTATGATCAAGAGCCCCTTAGAAGAATGACTTCAGAATTTTTGAACTCAACCACAGAAAGATTCTCTACTTTTCTGTGAGAATGTTCATCTTGTACCTTAATTAAAGGCAGTGATTAAAAACTAAGAAAGCTTCAGGACACTATTTCTTTTTTTTTTTTTGGGATAACGAATGCTTCAAGACACTAGTAATCCACTACCCTGCAAACTATTACATAACAGTTACCACAACTATAATATATTGTTAAAACCTGATCAATTAACCAAACCAACATCTCTTCAGTTACATACTGGTCTAATTGTTGCTACTGATAATATCAGGAAACATTCTTGGAGTTTCCTTCTCTTTAAGGTAAGTTTATGTTGTTTACCTATGAATTGCTTTATGGCACACTTGATTTTACCCAATTTTGGATTTATGTTGTATGCTTTCATCTAAGTTTTTTTTTCTTAACCTCTTTTGCTGGTGATCCTTTGCTATCTATTTGATTTGTCGAACCACTTTAGATCTGCCTTTTAGCTTACCGATGAATTTACTAAGGACATTAGTTGGACTTTTTTTCCTTCTATTTTCTTACTCTTTGGCGAACTAAATGCATTGATTATCTATAATTGTGCTTAGTTCCCCGCCAAAGATTCAGTTGTCCAAATACAACAACTTGCTTGTAGCTATATAGTGATAATTAATTTTCATTCTAGTCTTAATTTTGAGTTAATTAAAGTCAAATTGTCTAAGAATACTCTCTTTAAAAGTTATCCCTATTATACTTTCATGCCTAGAGTTAAATTCATGTTCTTCCTAGTTTGAATTAGGAAATCTTGTCCTACTTCCCAATTTCATATAGTTTAAGAGGGTGCTAATACTTCATGTGCGTAATTCATGTTCTTATGTTAATGCATTGAACTTAGGAACTGTAAATCATCTTATCACAATAGAAGCATGTACCTGAATACTTACAATATGCACCTAATGTCAATTTTCCTATGTGTGAAAATTAGGAGAGGACATGTAGTGCCTTTTTTTAATTATACTAGCGATCGGATATTAACCTTTTTAACGTCTGGATTTTATCCCCTTGCTAATATTAAATTAAAAATTGCCTTTTAACGACAGGAAAAAAAAAATTATCTCTATAAATACACTTTTAAACACTAAATTCCTATCCCTTCATTATTATGGATTTTGTGACCAAGTGTCAGAATTATCAACAAGTCAAGTATGAACATCGAATACCTGGTGGCACCTTCCATAGAATTCCCATTCTAGAATGGAAATGAGAAAGGATTGCCATGGACTTTGTTGTGGGTCTCCTTAAGACTTTGAGAAAGTGCGACTCTATACAAGTGATCATCGATTGATTGACCAAGTTGACTCATTTTATTTTGGTAAGGGTGGATTATAATACAGCTAAGTTGGCAAAGATTTATATGAAGGAGATTGTAATGCTCCATGGAGTACCTGTTTCTATTATGTCAGGCAGAAGTACTCAGTTTATCTCCAGCTTTTAGGAGAAGTTTTAGTCAGAGTTGGGTTCTATATTGGACCTAAGTATAGCTTTCCATCCACAGATCGATGGACAGTCGGAGCGAACAATCCAAGTGCTTGAAGATATGTTTTGGACTTGCGTAATGGACATTGAAGGTTAATGGGACCAGTAGTAACCCTTATATGAGTTTGCATATAATAATATCTACCACTCCAGCATTGACATGGCTCCTTTTAAAACCTTATATGGTAGAAAATGTAGGTCACCGATCAGAAGGTTTGATGCATTTGAGGTAAGGCCTTGGGGGACTGACATGCTCAAGGATTAGATGGAGAAGGTAAGGTTCATTCAGGAAAAGTTGGTAGCAGCTCAGAGTCGATAGAAAGAATATGCACATAATAAGGTAAGAGATGTAAAGTTTGAGAAGGGCAAGAAAGTGTTATTGAAAGTGTCACACATGAAGGGTGTGATGCACTTTGGTAGAAGGGAAAGTTGAGTCCGAGGTATATTGAACCCTTTGAGATTTTGAATAGAGTAGGGTCAGTAGCTTATAAAATGGCCTTTCCTCCTAGTTTGTCTGGGGTTCATCCGAATTCCACATATCCATGCTTAAGAAGTACCATGGTGATGGTGATTACATTATTCATTGGGACTCCGAGTTGTTCGACAAGGAGCTCTTTTATGAAGAGGAACCAATTGCTATATTGGATAGGGATGTGAGAAAGTTGAGAACCAGGGTCTTCCCATTCATAAAAGATCAATAGAGGAACCATCCAGTAGAGGAAGCAAATGGAGGCGGATATGTACAAGCGATATCTATATTTGTTTATGGATGCAGGTAATTACTTTGCTTTTGTTGTATCATTTTGGGCTAGCTGTCGTTTGGGAATGAACAAGGGGTAAATTGGTATCTAATGTAATGACCCAAATTTACGTTGAAATAAAGAGTATAACCTTTCCTTAATTTTCCCTTAAAAATTTTTTTAAAAATTTAAGATTGGCCTAGTCTAAGGCGAATTTTGAGGATGTGATAGCATAAGGAAATCTGGTAGTAAATGGAGCATTAGTAGGTTTGTTTGATTTGATTTTGTGGTAGAGGATGAGTTTAGAAGGTCGTATCAACTTTCGATTCGTAAAATGGGTTAATAGTACTTCGATAATAGAGATTACCATGAAAGGGTGAGTTCATGATGTCAGATTTTGAGAGATGTGTTGTAAAATAGCCTGAACTAGGATGAGGTCCTGAGTTACTACCACAGGACCATTGCAGTGGTAACAAGTACCGTCGCAGTGGTACTATTGCAGCATTACCACTGCAATAATAAAAGTACCACCACAGCGGTGACCTCAATTGGTCTGTGGGCAGCTGCAGTGGTAGATTCACCACCAAAGCAGAATCGCTGCATTGATAAAAGTGCCGTTACAGTGGTAAAATTCATAGTTTTAGTTTTAAACAACAAAAAAAATTTCATTTCTTATTTTTCTCTGAAAAACATTCAAGGCTTTGAGAGAGGAAATTTTCTACCAATTGGGAGAGTTTTCATCTTTGGGGGTAAGGTTTCTTTACGTTCTAAACTTGAAATAGTCCATTAAATTCTTGGAAATCACTAGGAACTTGTCCATGGTAGAATTTGGGGTTTAGTCTTAGGTTATGAACTGAAAGAAAAGTTACGGAAATTTGATTAAAATTAGTTGGTAATGATCCTAGGGTGTTAGAAATACTTGATTGAGTAGAATTAGTATTGTTCATGCTAAACTATGGAGAATTAATGTTGTATAAAAGGTTAAAAAAAACTAAGATGATGAACTAGGGTAAGTTTATAGTTTAAATTGATAATTTTAGGCTTCTAATGATTGGGAAAGATGATATTATTAAAATGGGTATGTAAACTTATTGTTTATAAATCAAGATCGGATTGAAAAAGAGAAGAAAGGCAAGCTTGTGGCCTTAAAGTGATTCAAGCAGGAAATCCAGGTAGGTTATGGTTTATTTGTAGCAAAAATATTTGCTTGACTCTGTGCTTATATGTAAATTAAGTGTTACTTTCTTGACTCTGTGCTTATATGTAAATTAACTGTTTGTAATTGCCTTCAGGCACTACTTATGATTATTGACTACATTTGCATTTTCATTAATGTCATGATGAATATTATGATGTTGTGGAGATGAGTTGATGCTATTGATGATGATATTGAGATCATGATGATGATGATGTATATGATGATATTGATGATGATGATAATGAGATGATAGATGACGATAATATTGAGATGAGAAAGAGATGATACATACATCTTACACACATACATTCATCATATGAATTTGAATGTACATTTATACTTATATGTTGTGGTGAACCTTGTTGGTGAATTTGACTATGTGTAAAAGGTGTAATTGTGAGCTTGTATTCTTTTTGAAGTGAAGTGTCATATTTGTGGTTGGTTATCCTTAATTATAAATTATGTCTAGATTGTTGTTACCTATATTTGATTTGCCTATTTGTATAGTGTTGAGTTGAGTCAGCCTATGATGTCTACCAGTACTTAGTTGATGTACTAATTCTACCTATGCTCTTCTTTTTGTTGAGTGTAGAACGTGCTCCAGCATTTGAGACGAGACCTCAAATCTAGCCAGCATTTGCAGACTTCGATTCAAGGGTGAGCACCATATGTCATTGAGTCTTCTGATTTATGTTCATGTCCCTTGTTTTGGGACTAAGACATTCTCTTATTTTTCATATTTTGGATAGTCTATTAGATATAATTTTAGACTGTCACGCCCCAAATTCCAACGAGGCGTGATTGGCACCCGAAGTCGATATGGCCCGAGAGAACCAATCTTTGCTCATGAACCTTCATATACGTATCCTCGTATGAATCTTAATATGCTTAAAGCAATATGCGGAAGACATGAATCATGGAAACATATGCTATACATATATATTTAGGAAACTTGGTCATTGGGGCCATCAAGTCAAAACGGACATTCATCTTTTACATATTCGTCTCTTATATCCATATACCCACATATGTCTACAAAAGCCTCTAACAGATGAATCTACAAGACCAACTTAAAGTCGGGACAAGTCCCCGCTTTATACGATATTTACCATACCAAAACAATTATACAACTATGACCCAGAAAACTCCGAACCAAGTGGAGCTCACCAAAACTCTATAAATGATCCACAGT
The DNA here is from genome assembly GCA_031232105.1 of Capsicum rhomboideum. Classification (NCBI taxonomy): domain Eukaryota; kingdom Viridiplantae; phylum Streptophyta; class Magnoliopsida; order Solanales; family Solanaceae; genus Capsicum; species Capsicum rhomboideum. The sequence continues at coordinate 92,107,660 of CP124711.1, forward strand.
CTACTGAGGAGGTCTACTAATACCTGTGCCTGCAACATGTAAGGTAAGTTCCCCCGAGGGGGTCAGTACGAAGAATGTACTGAGTATGTAAGGCTCATAAGAAATAGCATCATACATGAGAATGTCAATAGAATAAAATATGAGAGAATAGTCAATGTGGATAAACCATCATTTTATACAATATCTTTTATAATTACTCTCCTTCAAGGGAAATTACCTTCACTCAAGAGACTTGCCTCCAATAGATTTTTCTATACGCAAGAGATTATTTCTTGCTTCTTTGTTCATTACCACTATTGTTCATCTACTTGGTTAGTAAGTTGTAAAAGACTAACTTTCATCCACATACATACACTCTAGGGATGGGGTAACAATATAACATACATCTACTCTACTGGCAGGTTAACATGCATCCACTCTATTGGTGGGTTAACATACATCCACTCTCATGGTGGGGCAACATACATCCACTCTCATGGTGGGGCAACATACATCCACTCTCGTGGTGGGTTAACATACATCCACTCTCGTGGTGGGGTAACATATATCCACTCTCGTGGTGGGGTAACATACATCCACTCTCATGGTGGTGTAACATACATCCACTCTCATAGTGGGTTAACATACATCCACTCTCGTGGTGGGTTAACATACATGGGAGAGATTGATATATCAACTTATGAGAGTTTAATACATTAAGGATCATGATAGTATATAATACCGGGCCTCCACCTTTGGTGGGTTATATTAAATGACATAACATAATATTGGGATTATTCCATATTGAACTTATACCCTCTAGAATGTGATCCATACTCAATGAAACGTATAGTAACCATGTGTATTACTTCTTTACAATCTTATACCCTTTACTTGGTTATGAGAATGACACGTTAAAGATCATGACATTAAAGCACACACTTATATACACATCTCACTTCACTCCTTTACTTCATGAGATTGACATCTTCACTTATGAGGAATAATTATACTAACTTGCACATCATCTCTCTTATTACTCTTATGAGATTGGTACTTTTACTTATGAAAGATTGGTACAAGGATAATGTAACACCCCGTACGTTCCCAACCCTACTTGATGACATTAAATAATATGTACGTACGTATCGAGAGCTATAAGTATGCATTTGGTAAGGCTATTGGTGAGAGAATTGAATTTGGCTCTTGTTATGTGGTTAAACTTGCATGGAAGGTGTTTTGCAATTTTCATTGCGCATTTGTGGGGTTCAAAATGAGGCTAAGAAGACCTCTAAACAAAGTATAATAAGGTTAAGAAGTGAGTTAAAGAATAGGACTTGAAGTATCTAACCAAACCCGCGAAGAGAAGTCGAAAAATGGAATTTTCGGAAAAAATTAAAGAGGGGAGCGTTTGGGACCGTTCCATGCAGCTCTGGGCTAAGAATTTTAGCTCAGAGGCAGTGGGTTGGCGCGCCCAGGAGCGTGCCACCTTGGGTTTTCCACTTTTTCGAAAGTTGGAAATTTCTAAGTCCCAAGGGTATCCGGGGATGTACCGAGCCGATTTTTGCTACGTTTCTTCTACAACCAAGAGTATATACATGAAATGAATGACATATTACATTGGTATGATAAAATTACTCGAGAACGAATTTGGGGTCAAAATGACAGTTTTGCCCCTAAGGTCAAAATAAGCCAAACGTGGCTAGAATCACTTGTTTTTGGGATTGAGGCTACGGATATGCATATTATGAGTGGGAATATTATTGTAATACGTATAAATATGAGAAATTATTGATTTTATTGGGTTAAGTGATTTGGGCTCAATAAAAGCCCAAAATGGGATAAAAGACATGGGTCACATGACCCAATCTTCTATTGACTTGGTCAATTGAAGCATTAAATATCAAGAAAGGCTAAGGATGACCCAAGGACTATAAATATACCCACAAATCAGATTTTATTCATTTAAACTCTCATGCTTTCTAGACATTTTCTCAAACATTCTACAATATTTTCTCAAGAACCCTAAAGACTCAAAGGCAATTTTGGAGCAAAATCATCCCTTTGCAAGTTTGGGTAAGTGAATATTATTATGGATTTATATATTATATGCATGAAAGAGTATGTAAATCATGTTGGTTGTGCTTGGAAATGTTGGATATGGTATTTTGTGCTTTTGTATAAGATGTGTGGTCCATGGGATTTGAACTTGAATTAGGACTTGTGCCTTTGATGAAAGATCATGGTATGGATAAAATATGAACATCTATGGAGTTATTTTTGTTGTTAAACTTGTTCTTGTCTATAAGTGTAAATTGTGGGCATTTGGCCGATATGTGCTATGAAGTGTATTAAGGTGAATTGATGGATTGTTTGTGATGTGGTATGGATAAGGAGGTGTAAAAGAGAATTGTTATGGTGAAATGCAATGATGATTATGTACTGGTCAATGTTGGGAATATTGGAGGATTTTTGGAATAATGATGCTATCAATGGTTTTGTCAAGGGGAAATGACATGTTTCAAAGCAAACATGTACCCCATTGATGTTATATGCATTTGTGAAGTAGTTGTGGTTAATGTGAATTCCGTTATGTATTTGTGTTGTAGAGTGACACATAAAGAAGGAGCGGGACTATTGTATGCACATCTAGGATTGTATATCCGTATTGAGAGTACAAGGTATGTAAGGTTACTATGTCCGTATCTTTCTGCGGCAAATAGTATCCACATTGCTATTTCACTAGTCCTATCCCAAAATGTGCTAAGGTATCCTATATCCGTTTATCAATAGTCCTTATCATATATTTCCTACTCATGGATCATTTGTGAGTCTCATGTCTCATAATCATGGTTACTGTTCCAAAAGCTCAAATAAGGCTATGCTCCAATGTTCCACTAGTGATATTACTTATGCCTCTTGTTCATAAATTATTGTCCCATAGTTCCCATGGTGTTATGATTCTAATATTGTTATGTTGCCAAGTTATTCACATGTCTCTCACTCATTGGTTAATGGTTCAAAGTTTCCAATAATGTTATGTTCCAAAGTTCAAGTGATGTTATGACTATCAAATACCAATCTCAAAGTAAAGAACAAAGTAATGCAAATGTGGTCAATGATCAAGTATGGGTGGCAAGTCTAGGGGAATAAGCCTAGCTCGACTCGATCCCGATGTGTTGATTTATGGGTGGCAAGTCTAGGGGCATAAGCCTAGCTCGACTCGATCCCGATGTGTTGATTTATGGGTGGCAAGTCTAGGGGCGCAAGCCTAGCTCGACTCGATCCCGATGTGTTGATTTATGGGTGGCAAGTCTAGGGGCATAAGCCTAGCTTGACTCGATCCCGATGCAGTGCTTTATGGGTGGCAGGTCTTAGGGGCATAAGACTAGCTCGACCCGATCCCAACATGACGATAAGTCATGGAAAGACCCACTGATCAGTAGGGGCCCGAGTACATTGTGACACATGTATGACATGCAAGCATTGAATGTAAAGAAAGTAATGGAAGTAATGAAAGCAATTCACATGGTTCCCAAAATGCAACATGGTGACTTATTCACATTGTCTAGTCATTTGTATTGAGTTCATTGGCATGTTCATGTGTTCAAAGTTTCATTTGAGCCTTACATACTCAGTACTTATTTCGTACTGACCCCTCTCGGGGAATTTACCTTACTTGCTGCAGGCGCAGGTCCCAGTAGGCCTCCCCAGTAGATTGCCAGTGTTAGCGGTTCCTTGGTGAGCTCCAGTTAATCCGGGGTTTCTCTGAGTCAGAGTAGATATATGTTTTGATGATATACATGTTGTATAAAGCGGGGACTTGTCCCGATTTTTGTTTTGTATTGGTCAATGCTCTTGTTAGAGGCTTTTGTAGACGGATGTGGGTGTATCAGTGTAGAAGACATATGTTGTTTTGACTGGATGGCCTCAACGGCCAAGTTTCATATGTATGTATAAATATGTCCCATGTTTCCCTTTATTTGTCTTTCATGTTCTTATGCAATGGTGGTTCTGATTATGATATGCATATGATGGAACATAGGCAAAGGTTGGTTCTCTCGGGCCTTATCGGCTACGAGTGCCAATCATGTCTCGATGGGATTCAGGGCGTGACAGATAATCATCGTACTATAGGACTTTGGAACATGACATGATTGGAAAATGCTTTTCAAGAATAAATAGATTCTCTTACATCTTACTCTCTTTGAGATAGTTCTTTTAGAACTTACAACGTTATGACATCTTTGGAACTTCAATCAATGAACAAGAGATAAATGAACCATAAGTCATATAAGAATAGGACACATATGAATAACAATATACGTCACCCTGAATTGATATACTTCAAGCCTCTCGGAATTGAAACAAGTCCAATGTCAATGTGAACAACATGTTGCAGAAGTATATGGAAAAAGGAACCTTACATACCTTCACTACCATGTATGAGTACAGGAGTCTATATATGAACACAACAGTCCAGCTTCTTCCTTACGTCTTACTCTACAATACAAGTACATAACAAAGTTCATGTTAACAACCAACTCCCTTACAAATATATAAATGTCACAATGAGTTACGTGAATGCTACATAGCATCATTTCATCATTCACAGTACATTCCATTGCATTATTATACCAACAACACCATAACATTCCACACATTGACCAAAATATCACACATCAATAGCATTTCACATCACACTTACCCTTATGCTTTCTCATTAGCATTCCATCACAATTACTCCTATCAACTTGCCTCATAACAACTTATGAACAATAATAAAAACTTAAAATAGTCCAACATGCTTCCATACGCCCCTTTAAAGTTATTAAAATGACATCACAAGTTGCTAATTACATCCATAAAGGGTATAGGGGCCTTCGGGGGTCAAAGGGGAACAAAAACATGCAAAATGGGGTTCTGGATGGGACCTGCGAAGCCACCTACGCCTGCAGGTGGCTGACCTGTGTCCGCAGGTTCCCTTTGGCAGTAGTCAGGGGCATCTGTGGGCGTAGGTGCCTCACCTGCGAGGGCGGGTGCCCCTTTTCGGCCAAATTGGTCTCTTTTGGGTCTTTTCTTGCAATGAATGGTCCATGATCATAACTAAACTTCTTTTAACATATTTTTGATCATATTACATGCCAAAAAGCATCCATGGTCTCACAACACACATAAACATCACCAAAATCTCACTTTCTTTTCAATCCGTCACCAAATCCATAACCAAATTTACGACAACAATTCCAAACATTATACACAAGGATAAAACAAGGAAAGACTATAATAACATCTCACATATCAATATTGAATCCATCAAGTTCATTTCCTTCAAGATCACAAGTCCATGTTCAAGTTTACAAGACAAAACCATCCTCCGATTTAGCAAACACAAATTGTTTTACACATAGTGAACTTCTCACACTTCACCAACATAACCAACATGATATAAACCATCTTCCATGCATAAAATATATTAAACCATAATAATATACACTTACCAAGTCTTTCAAGACAATGATCTTGGTCCAAGGGATGAAGAGTTAGGGTTTGTGTGAGATAAGGAAAAGTTAGAGAAAATTCTAGAAAAGGCATGGGAGGCACAAATGAATAAAAATCTGATTTTCCTCATATATATAGGTCCCTTTAAGTCTCTCTTATCCCATTCTTGACATTAAATGCATGGTTGATTTGGTCAAATGGAAGATTGGATCATTTTGCTCCATTGGGCCAAGTCTTCCATGTGATTTTGGGCCTCATTCAAGTCCAATGGCTCATGACTCATTAATTCCCAACAAAGTAATGTATAATTCATCAAATTTCTCATGTTTCACTAATTCCATAACTGTATACGTAGTCGTATAGGTTCAATAATATACGGGGTGTTACACCTTGTCACACCCCGAATCCCAACGAGGCGTGATTGGCACCCGAAGCCGATATGGCCCGAGAGAACCAACCTTTGCTCATGAACATTTGTATGCATAACCTCAAATGAATAACATACTGTCTCATGTAATTGATGAAATGTAAAATGTCATACATATACATATATAAAACTTGGCCGTTGGGGCCATCACGTCGCACTGAACGTACATATCTTACATCCATACACCCACATATGTCTACAAAAGCCTCTAAATACATACACGACCAATTCATAACGTCTACAACATCAAAACCAATGTACAAATTTGACTCGAAAAGACTCGATCCAACTGGAGCTCACCAAAGATCTGCAAATACCGTCAACCTACTGTGGAGGTCTACTAATGCCTGCACCTGCAACATGTAAGGTAAGTCCCCGAGTGGGGTCAGTACGAAGAATGTACTGAGTATGTAAGGCCATAAGAAAACTACATCAGTACGTAAGAACTTCCATAGAAATAATTATAAGAGAAAACTCAATGTGCGGAATTATGTACAATTCTTCTGTTATTGCCATTTACGATCATTCATTCACGATCACAACAACCATAGATCCAATATAAGAGAAATAGCAAATGTGAATAAACTCTCTTTCTGTATGTGGGGAACCATGTATATTACGTTCTTTACTTCTCTTGCTTTCATATTCATTCATCTTTATTGTTCTACCCATGCTAGGCTGTTTTGTAGCCCCTGGGATGAGATTAACCCATGCTAGGTACTTTGACCCCTGGGATGTCATATGAACCCATGCTAGGCTTATCGCCCCTGGGATGTCATGCTATGTGAACCCATGCTAGGCTTATCGCCCCTGGGATGTCATGAGATAACCCATGCTAGGCTTATCGCCCCTGGGATGTATCATGATAACCCATGCTAGGCTTATCGCCCCTGGGATGTATCGATGTATCGGGATCGACCCATGCTAGGCTTTTCTGTCGCCCCTGGGATTCCACCCGTGTTATTGGGATCGACCCATGCTAGGTATTTAACCCCTGGGATGCCACCCATTAAACATTGCTTCTTTATTTCATTACTCTTTCTTTTATTGCTCTTTCTTTCATTCAATGAGTGATACTTTGATGATGGAAACATTCTTGAAACTTGAAACATAACATGCAATACTTCACATCTTTACTCTTGTAATATTGACATCTTTACTTGTGAGGCATTCATAAGTATCTTATCCATGGACTGAAGTTCCTAAGCTCTCATAACGTTGGAACTGCTAAAAGAAACCATCTCAAGGGAAGTAATGATGTAAAGAGAATCTATTCATTCTTGAGTAGCATATCTAATAATGTTATGTTCCAAAGTTCTAATAATGTTTTAACCACTAAGTATCAATCTTATGAAGTAAAGGAGTGAAGTAATGCATATATGTGTGCTTCCAATAATGTCATGATCCTCAAGGTATTAATCTCTCACAAGTAAGGAATGAAGAAATGTGTAGGTATTAAATTATAACCCACCTATAAGGTGATAATCTGTATTATATTATAACCCACTTATAAGGTGATGATCGGTATTATATTATAATCTACCTATAAGGTGTTGATCGATATTATATTATAAACCCACCTATAAGGTGATGATCGGTATTATATTATGACCCACCTATAAGGTGGATGATAAATAAGATATTTTGAACCACTAACTAGTTGGATGAACAGTAATGAAGATAGTTGTAAAAGAAATGAGAGTATATCCCTTGCATGAATATATAAATATGAAGGTTATTATAAGAATGATGATGATAAGAATGAATGATCAAGTAATGAAAATAATGGAAGTAATGAACATGGTTCCACATATTCAGAACGGAGGTCTATCCATATTGATTATTCTCTTACGCTTGATTTCATGAAGTATTTATGTATCATACAGTTTTATATAGCCTTACATACTCAGTACTTTCTTCGTACTGACCCCTCTTGGGGGACTTACCTTACTTTCTACAGGCACAGGTGCTAGTAGACCTCCACAGTAGGTTGCAAGTCATTTGCGGATCATTGGTGAGCTCCTGTTGGTTCGGGGCTTTCAGAGTCACATGTGTACATTGTTTTGATACTATGTAAATATTGTATAGGCATGGTTATGTATCTATTAGAGGCTTTGTAGACGTATGTGGGGAGATGAACGTAAAAGATGTATGTCCATTTCGACTTGATGGCCCTAACGGCCAAGTTTCATATATACTGTACAGGTTTACCATGACTTCCGCCATTGGTATGTTATATTTTATAAGTTACACGAAATAGAATGCTATTCTTATAGAGACATGCATATGAAGGTACATGAGTAAAGATTGGTTCTCTCAGGACTCAACGGCTTCGGGTTCCAGTCCGCCTCAATGGGATTTGGGGCGTGACATCCTCCCACCATAGAGTTAGAGTGGGTGCCAATCATAACCACTTGGGTCGTGATAGTCGTTGAGCTAATGACTCTGAAGGAACATAACTACCAGAATCTGCAAATAGCTTAATGATCCCTAATAAACCCCCAGTAGGTATAGGCATTGCAGATTAAATAGGTCAGGCAGGGTAGCCCTGTAAACTCTGGCCTTGAGAATAAGAACCACTATAATTGTCCACCTTGTGGGTCTTCTTCTCCCTCATCTTAGAGTAACCATCGTGCCTCTCACTCTCTACCATTTTCACAAAATCAACCATTTCCTAGAAAGTCTTACCTAAAGATGTAATCTGAAGTGCGAAAACCTGAAGAAAGGCATTTAACCCCTTCATAAACAACCGAATCCTCTCCTCCTCAGTAGTCAACAACTACAAGAAATATCTTGATAAATCGTGAAATTTGGTCTCATTGGCTGCAACCAACATATTTATTTGCTCAAGTCTAGTGAACTCATCCTTATTTTAGTCCCTCGTAGTGTGTGGCATATATTTCTCTAAGAAGACAGAGTGAAACTAAGCCCAAGTCAATGGCGGCAAACCTGCTGATCTATACTCAATGAATGCCTTCCACCACATCTTGACATCACCATGCAACTGAAAAGAAACAAACTCCACACCATACTTCTTTACCACTCCTTACTTATGAAGCCTTTCTTGATAATCAATGATAAATTCATAGATATCTTCTGACTCAGTACCATGAAATACAGAAGTCTTCATCTTAAGAAATTTTCAAAACAAGTCATGTTCATCTCGGTCATAACTGTACCCAATACCTGACATGGAAAAGCATCAATCTCTGACACCTTGTCCATTCTGGGTGCCATGACAATGGTAGGCTACAACCCTGGATGCTAAACAATCAGAACTATCAGTGTAGCACCTGTACCAGCTAAAACAATCAAAACCCTAAAACTTACTGAATCAGCTCAGATGACATCAGAACATGTACTGTACCCCATGATATGGAACAACATTTGCCTGAACTGTTACCTTTCCATCCTCTAGTACTATTTTCTTGTTTTGGACCATGTTTAGAATATCCTCATGTGGGAGAGGAGACTTTAATCTCTACCTTGGCGAACCTATGGCGAACTGAACTCCACTACTGGAAGGTGCTGCCATACGGCCTCTTCCCCTCCTTCTTTCTCTCACTCTGACTCTACCTCGAGTTACAGCCCCAGCGATCAGCTTAGGTGTTACTGCTATTGTTGCTCTATTAGTGCGTGTGTTTACTATTTGTGAGACAAGAGTGAAAAGAGTTAGATACCAATTAGAATCAAGTACTATCTTGAAAGAAAGAAAAAGAGTGAAATTTTCCTAAAATCATGTATCCTCTCAAAGAAAATTACAGACGTCTCCGTACCAAGGAGACCTACACCTCTACCCATAAAGTGATTTAAATGGAGCCATATGGATACTAGAATGATAACTATTATTGTAACAAAATTAACTAAGAGGCAAGTGATCAACCCAATTACCTTTAAAATCAATAACACATGCCCTCAACATATCCTCAGGAGTCTGAATGGTGCACTCAGTCTGTCCATCGATCTGTAGGTGGAAGGTTGTACTAAGGTCCATTATGGTTCCTAATCCCTTCTGAAATGACTTTCAAAACTGAAATGTAAACTGAGTGTCCTGTCTAAGATGATAGACAAGAGAACCCCATGAAGCTAAACTAACTCATGAATATACAACTTATCATAATCCTCTGTTGAATTGGTAGTTTTGATAGGTAAGAAGTAAGATGACTTAGTCATCCTGTCTACTATCACCTAAATTGAATCATGCTAACAACGCGTAAGAGGTAAGCCTAGAATAAAGTCCATATTTATCATTTCCTATTTCCTCATAAGAATGCTAATCTTGAGCCTTACCACCAGGTCTTTGATGTTCTACCTTCAACTGTTGACAATTAGGACACTTTGCTACAAAGTCTACAATGTCCTTTTTCATACCACTCCACCAAAAAACTTCCCTTAAGTCACGATGCATTTTGGTGGAACCTGGATGAATCAAATACCTAGAATTGCGAGCCTAAGACAAATCCATGCTCTCAACCCATCTACATTAGGCATACACAACCTATCTTGGTATCGAAGAATACCACCTTCCCCACAAAAGAAGACTTTAATTTTCTACTTATGGACTGCCTTCTTCCACTGAAGCAATAATGGATCACTATCCTACTTCTCTTTCACTTCAATTACCAATAAAGACTCAGAATCATTTTGCACTATCATACCACCATCATTAGAATCCGCAACACAGACTCCTAAACATGCTAGTCTGTGCACCTCTCTCACAAGCTCTTTCCTCCCCTCCTCTACATGGGCAACACTCCTAATAGATAACCTGTTAAGAGATCAACAACTAAATCAGCCTTACTCGGATGGTATAACACACTTATATTGTAATCCTTGAGGAGTTCAAGCCATCTCCTCTGCTGAAGATTTAAATCCTTTTGATTAAAGACATATTGCAGGCTCTTATGATCTATAAACACATTAACATGCAAACCATAGAGATAGTGATGCCAAATTTTTAATCCAAACACTACCGCCACTAACTCAAGATCATAAGTCGGATAGTTCTTCTCATGAACTTTGAGATGTCTAGAAACATAGGCAATCACCTTACCATTTTTCATTAAAACACAATCCATCCCAACTATGGATGCATTATAATATACTATGAACCCATATGTACCCTCCAACAGGGTCAGAACTAGAGCAGATGTAAGTCAAGCCTTCAACTTCTAAAAGCTCTTCTCACAAGCCTTAGACTACTAAAATTTAACCTTGTTCTGAGTCATTCTAGTAAATGGGGTTGAAATAGATGAAAATCCATGTACGACCTCCTATAGTAACTAGTTAAACCCAAGAAACTATAAATATCAGATGGAGTTATCAGTCTAGGCCAACTTTTAACTGCTTTAATCTTATAAGAGTCAACCTATATTCCCTCACCAAAAAAATATGACCAAGGAAAGCAACTGACCTCAAACAGAATTCACACTTAGAAAACTTTGCAAATAGTCGTCTATCTCTAAAGGTCTGAAGAACAATTCTATGATGATCGGCATGTTCATCCTCACTATGGGAGTAAATCAAGATGTCATTGATGAAAACTATAATGAACATGTCTAGATACTGATTGAACACCTTATTCATGAGATCTATAAAAGTTGCAGGAGCATTGGCTAGTCCAAAAGACATGACAAGAAACTCATAGTGGCCATACCAAGTTCAGAAATTTGTCTTTGGGATGTTACATTCTCTAACTTTCAACTAATGATAACCTGAGGCTAATCTTAGAGAAATAAGTGGTGCTTTTTTGGTTGAACAAGTCATCAACTCGAGGAATGGGATACTTATTTTTTATTATGACCTTGTTCAACTAGTGGTAATTACTACATATTCTGAGGGAACCATCTTTCTTATGTACGAAGAGGACTGGAGCGCCTCATGGTTGAAATACTAGGCCTGATAAACCCCTTATCTAAAATATCTTTCAATGGCTTCTTCAACTCTTTTAACTCAGTTGGGGCCATTCTATATGGCAAAATGGAGATTGGCTGAATATCAGGAAAAATGTTTATCCCAAAGTCAATTTCCCTATCGGAAGGAACTCTGAGAAAGACTTTCGAAAACTCATTAACTATAGGAACTGACTGAAGAGTTGAAATTTCAGAAGAAGAATCCTTAACCCTCACTAAATGATAAACATATCCCTTAGAAATCATTTTTCTAGCTTTGAGATATAAGATGAAATGACCCTTAGGTACTGCAGGACAACCTTTCCATTCTAAGACTGATTCATTTGGAAATTAGAAATTAACAACTCTGGTTCTACAATCAACTGAGGCATAACATGAGTACAACCAGTCCACACCCAGAATAACATTAAATTCCATCATATCTAAATCTACTAAGTCAGTTGTGGTGTCCTTATGGTGGATGGAAATAGGAAAACTTTGATAGATTTTTCTAGCTACTATATATTCTCTGACTGGAGTGGAAACAAGGAAGGGATCTAGAAGTTGTTTGGGACTGACTCCAAAATTTACAATAATAAAAGGAGTGACAAAGGACAAAGTAGCTCCAGGATCTAACAAGGCATAAATGTCAATAGAGAAGACTTTTAACATACTTGTAATAATATCAGGGGAGGTATCCTGATCTTGATGAGATGACAAAGCATAAAAGCAGTTTTGATTACCACTTGCACCAGTGGTGGTGCCTTTATGGAAGTTTTGGCTTGATGGAGTTGAGGATGAAGTAGCTTGGGGTCTGTTAATCCCATTTCCCTACTTGGCAGAGCAATATTCCTTAAGCCTGTGGACTTTCTGACCATATCTATAGCAACCATCCCTACCATAAAAGCACTTAGCATGATAATTTTTTCCATAAGTCTTACAAGTAGGGTAAGTTGTGAACCTCTTTATAACACTATCTTGAAAATGAGAGCCCTGCATCTTAACCTACTGATCATACCTGGGTCTAGGTGTAGATGCACTAGCTGAAAATGGACCTGGCCCGGATGGCCTCTTCTAAAAGGATGATTAATTCCTATTATTGTTCCTCTATTGACTGCTTTCATGACTGGATATTCGGGCCCTCTTATTATGAAACCCATCCCTATTTTTTAGCTTTTCTCCCTCAACCTTATCCATATGGACCATAAGCCTGCCAATATCTATGTCTCTAATCAGCATCACTGCTCTACCCTCTTTTACAGTAAGGCGGGAAAGTCCAAAAACAAACAAACTCATCCTATTTCTCATATCAGCTACCATATCCAGAGTGTAATGAGATAGTTGAGTGAACTTTAGGTTGTACTCTATTACACTCATAGAGTCTTGCTCTAAGTTGAGGAACTCTCGGGTCTTTTCCTCCCTCAGCTCTTGGGGAAAGAACCACCCCAAGAAAGCCTCCTCAAATATATCCCAATCTGAAGGTGTAGCACCTATACCCCTATTCTTCTTTCACTGATCAAACTAAGTCCTAGCAACATTCTTAAGTTGATAAGCAACAATAAAAATACTTTTAAATTCATTCACATGCATCACACGAACAATTCTTTGAACTTCATCAATAAAGTTCTCCAGATCCTCACCCACCTTTGACCCAAAAAACTCAGTGGATTGATCCTGAAAAAGTCATAGATCGGGTAGTGTCTGGAGCACCCTGAGGACCTACAACTACTGCTCCCTGATGATCAACTTGGGTTGTCGTATCCTGAGCAAGTATTTGGATAACATTCCTAAATTCAGCATTAGTAACATTAGCATGAGGTGGAACTGGCGGCACTTGAGGGTTTTCATTCCTAGCCTATCATGGACGTTCGGTGGCTCTATATGGAGGCATAATCTGAAACACATGCAAAGTTGGAGTTAGGAAAGATTCATAGAGTTAAACTCTATCTCATGAACTTTAAGCATGAAAAAAAGAAAAGCATTTCCCAAAATGCTTTGTAGCCTCCTCGTTGTAAGTGTGGCGCACTTCACACCCATAAAAAAGACTTTATTGAACGCAGCTTTTCAGACATCCTAGGACTCTTGAACCTATTATTGTGATATGAAATTTGTCATGACCCAAGTCTACACACTAGCTGAGGGATTGTTTGGTGTGGGGGGGGGGGGGGAAGGGGTATTGGTAAATGCATACTTTTATTCTACTTGCTACAAGTTACCTACTTGATCATAGAGGCATATTTCCTCCACCTTATTTTCTAAGGAAATTTCAGAACTTCACATTCCATGCAAAGAAAAAGGAATGACTTAACAAAAAAGAATGTAACTGCGCTAAAAAAAGAAGAAACGATTTAATTTGGATCTTTATGAATTGTATGCTACAAGGACGAGAATAGAATGGTATGTAAGGCGGGTGGGAAAGAAAAACTTGATAAAGGCACCTTTTTAATTATTTTTCTCTTCTTTTATATGACTATAGTTGTACACACATATTTCATAATGTTAAGTTATGGTTAGTTTTGTGAATTTTTATTATGGTAGCTTTTTGCAGAATTTTAAAACGAATATTATGTACTCAATCAATGTTACATTTTTTTTGCATGCGGAAGTGCATTCCTAATTTTTATAGTCGACACTGTGGTCCAAAAAACTATCGTTAGAAGCATTTAAAAGAGCGAATATTTGGTAACTTCAAGAAAAGACGTTATCCAAGCAATGAATTCAAAAATTGACAACCAAATAGAGTATTTGTGTAATTATTAAGAAAAACTAAAGAAACTAAAAATATTATTTGCAGTATTTTTGTTTTTGTTTTTTTGTATATAAGGTCATAAATTTATATTTATATATTTATATAAAACTGGAATGAAACAACACCTCTTTTAAATTTACATTAGAAGGAATCTCTTTTAATTTAGACGTTTTTTATTTTCTCTCATATTTTAATATAATATCTCTTTTGTTTTCCTCCTTTTTTTGGATTCCTCCTATCTTTTATGTAATTAATGTAAGAATTAATTCCTTTATTTTCACAATTAATAACTTATTAATCCTTTTCTATTTCCTCACGGTAACTATTGCTAGTTAAAAGTCAACAAACAAACATGCATTATTGGTGAGAATTGAAAGCGTTGAGTTTCCAAATTGTAATTATATATTTTTTTGAAATTTAGATAATTTGAGCCCCAAGATGATTTAAAAGATGTTATGACAGCATCCATGAAAGTTCAATGTCATTAAAAGACATGGATGAACCTCTGAAAGTTGCAAGAAGATCCATTACAAGATCTCAAATAAGAAAATTTCTAGACAAGCCTAATGGGTTGTTTTTAGCAATTAAAAAGTGTCTTGTGATAGAAGAAGAACTCCAGACTAATGAAGATATTTTGCCCAAGTGTTACATCGATATGGAGGCCTAAATTAAAGTCTAAGAATAGGTGGAATTGGGCCCAAATCTGCCCCCAAAATGGACAAAAATGCAGTAGTATCTTCTCTTAACTAGTTTCTAGAACCAATATTTAAGAGTTGTTTAATTCAAGGTTGCCTTCTTTGGACTATGTGTGTGGGCAGCCTTCTAGGTCCAAGAAAATATCATTTCCATTTAATATTTATTTTATTCTGTGTTGATGCAACAACCTTTGTAGTGATTTTTAGATTTTTCTATATTTTGATAATTTTTACCCTCCCCGTTGTTTCCTTATAGTACTTGTGAGTTGCAAAAATTTGTGGCATGGTTCTCAAAGTGTTCGGGAGAGTTTCATGTGAGTTTTTGATTTTGAGAAACTTTTAAGTTGATATAGTTGGCTTTGGTCAACACTCGAAGATTCAAGCATCGTATCTAAATTTTGTCTGTTCTATTAGCTCCAGAATGTCAAAATTAGGTTGGTAGCATGGTTTGTTTGGGTCCCAAGGATTTTGATGTGATTTTGAGCGTTTGGACGAAAATTTAAAATTTTATGCCTAATGTTGACTTTGATCAACATTCATCAATAACGATCTCCGTTGGAAATTTTGACTACACCTTTGAGTCTGAAATATCATTTTCAAGCTACTAGCATAATTAATTTGTGTTCAGGAGATTCCACATGAGTTTTGGGTGAGTCTTTAAACATTTAGGTGTTTTGACTTTTTTTTAAGTAAAATCTGTCGACAAAAAGGTTCGTTATAGTTTTAAAGATAGAAAAATTATTTCAAGACTTGTGAAATTTAAACATGAATTATAGGGATGATCTGAAAAATTTGGTGTAATTTCGATAAGTTGAGACTGAGTTTTTATTGCGGACCATGAAATAATTCTTTAACAAGTAAAAACAATATCTGATTGGGCAAACGAGCATAAAATTGAGTTTCGATTGATCGAGTATGTCTGTGATGTCACCCAAAATATGCCTCCTAAGAAGTATAATGCGGTCGTTTGTCAAATATAGAACCCAACTAGGTTGGGGTCGATCTCATAGGGAATAGGTCGAAGTTGTTTAGAATACTAGACGGAGTAATTAGAAAGTAAGTAAAACTGGGGGATTTTTGTGAATAAATTGTGTCAATAACAATTGTTGGTTGTATCGAGATTGTAATCAATAAGAGAGATTTACTAGGACTGTGATCCCCAATGATTCCTTAACTCCACCGGTTATATGTGCTAACAAAACCATCCCACTATTTGGCATGCAAAATCTAACAAGATATGTTCGTCTAAACGTCTCTCGACCTTGGTTAGACGAATATCACTCTTTTCCTCTCGGTCTCAGAGTGTTGCACTACTAACCCTTGTCCTAGATCTTAGATAACCATTCCCGCTAAGGCTCAGGTTATTAGGTGAAGGTTGATAGCTTCACGTCTCTGTTGTTATCTCATTTTCCCAATCTCTACCTCTCTCTCGAGCAAGTCTAGAATATAGGCGAGTTTCTAACGTTTGCAACCATTAGACGAGAAATCACAACGAAGGAAACAACAATACATGCATACACAGCGGTTCAGACTTGATTTGCACTTAACCTGTTTCGTTAATTCCTCATGGTTCACACAACCCTAGTTAATGGGTTTAGCTACTCATAATTATAAGAACACAAATAGAATTCAGAGATGAAAAAATAATTATGATCTCACAGCAATGAAGAAAAACTGAAAACTCACTTATCAATAAAACTCGAATTAGGGTTTGTAACTACAAAATCAAGAAAATATTTATGAACATGGAAATAGTACGAAATAGCTCTCAAAACAATGTAATGACTAACTCTCGCACCTAGGACTATACAGGGGTATTTATAGATACAAAACTAATCCAATCCAAAACAAAATAGGAGAACAGAGTCGGCAACTTCCACGGTATTGTGACTTGGTGTCATGGAACCAAGTCACGCCACGTAGGTTGGTGTCGTGGGAATCAAGCTCAATTAGACGTCTTCAGAAGTTGGGTCACGGCATGCTTCCACGTCACGTGGGTGGTAGTCACGCCACGTGACTCCTGCCGTGGAAATCAGACAACCTTTTTCAATCTCTGAACACGATTCACGACAGCCACTCACGTCACGTGAGTGGCTTCCACGTCACGTGGGTAGTGTCGTGACTCCTTCTCTGGTGCAGACTCTTGTTCTTTCTTCTTTCGACACTTCGTTCTCGGGCTTGATTCTTCCTTTTTGATCATTTTGCCTTTAAAACCTGTTTTCCTGCAAAGTAGGACAGAAACCACATCATACCAACAAAATACACCCAAGTTATTGCATATTTTCCTTGTTTTAAGCATCAAAGTGCCATGTAAACATGGCACATCAATACCCTCAACTTTGAACGTTTGCATGTCCTCATTTGAACAAAACAAAAACACATATAGATGATGCTTGATTAAGAGAACCCTAAGGGACCTATGGCCGTCTACTCATTGCCTTTGACAAAAACTTTTCCGACCCCTCCTATTTGCAAATCAAAACCAAAGTGTGTATACAAGCAGCATAGTATCATGACATAAAAGGGATCAAGTGATGGCACCAGATTATGCACAAACAACAAAGCAAATATGCAAACGACATTTTTCAAACAACTAGCAGCTCACAATGCAACCCATGTGCTCTCACAATCAAAGAAGTCCCATGCACTCACAGTATACTAATGAATCTCAACGTAGGGAAGAGGTTAAAACACTCACGCTCACAAAGAAGTTAAAACAGTGTGCATGAAATACCATAGGCTTGCCCTTATTTTCTACGCCTTAGTTTTCAGACAGTTGGACTAGGATCACTATAAGACTTTACTCGGCTTGTAATGTAGGCTTGGGGATGGGTATGGTACATATGGATATGGTGACTTAACCCTCCTTGACACTGCACTATTTTTGGCTCCGGCTTCCAACCTTTCTAATTTTTCTTCTCCCTTATTCTCCTTTCTTTTATTTTCAGATTTTGGGTGTGATTTACTTCACTTTCAAAACAAAACTTTCTCTTTTTTTTTTTTCTTTCTTTGCAATTTCTCTTTTTTTTTTTTTTTTTTTGCAATTTCTACTTTTTTTTTTTTTTTATTTCACACCCAAACCTATTTTCCTTTTTTGTTTTAGTAACCTCTTCTTCATACCCAACTCAATCTACGCACCCCTATAATAGCCACCCTCAACTTAGGCGATTTGCCTGAGTTGAGGTACACAGTATTCAAGGAGGGACCAGGGCCAAGACAGGTTCATTGTAATTAAAATGGGAAGGTGATTAGGCTAATGAAAGAAATAGGTCAATTACGGCTCAAAGTCGGGATCAAGGGATACTTATTCATTTGGTTTGGCATTTTAGGCTAAAAGTGGACTTTATTCAAACACGGCCTATGATCCTTTCCTAATCCCTATCCTCTAACCTAGGCAAGACTAACCGGGCAAATTCTAGATCGTACACACACAGTTAACTAAGTAGTGACCTCACACACACATAGCACATGGTTGTATTATCAACTACTACCTATCCGGTTCATGCAATGCTAGCTACAGTTATTTGCCTATAATCCTAGTGCCATAACAAGATCCAACAGCTGTCACACACAAACATGCTACTCACATAATTCAAAACCAAAATTTTCAGGAGGGGTATCCTTAACCTTCAAAAAGCATAATTTTCAAACTAGACTGCATTATAGTTCCCTTATTTTTAGTTCCCTTATTTTTCTCCTAATTTAGTAAGAAACACATAATAATGTAAATATAAACCTAAACATGCTGGTTCTACTATGATAGCACACTCGGGGGAAAATAAACACGGCAACAAAACCCCCCAAGTGGTGGTACACGCCCACCCCCAACTAAATATGGTGCAATGCCCTCAATGCACAGATATCAATCAAATACAAGGAAGTGAATACATACCTGTGGCGCCCTAAGCGCCGAAAGTGGGCCCGCCCGCAGTGGAATCATCAACCTGCTCAGTCGTAGGTGCATTCGATAGAGGGACAGCCTGGCTAGCAAATGCACCACGCTCCCTCTGCTCCACCTCAATCTGGCTCGCATGGTACTCTACTCGGGAGGCTTTAACCGCCCTCCGCAGATCACTCTCGTACTCAGCATCACTATCACCCCGATCATCCGGACTGCGGGGTCTCTTGCCTCTATCCATCTAAGGCTCCTCGTCAGAGAACAAATCTACCTCAAATATTGGTCGTACGGAGGCCTGGGCAAGCATAGGTGGTATAATAGGAGTGCTACTCGATGCCAATGCCTGAACCTCCTCTCTCAATGTGGCTACCTCCTGGGATAAGCCGGTCATGTCCGGGCCTGGTGCAGCACTTAATCGGGAGGCCATACGTGCCTCAAAACTATCAATCCTCCCATGCAATCCCCGCATAAACTGCTCCATCGCTGCAGTCATCCGGGCCTCCACCCTAGTCTCTGCAGCCTCTACAGTGGTCCTAACCCAAGGCTTAAGCTGGGATACCAACTTAGCCATCTGGGTCTCAGTGTGAGCCTGGCGCTCAATCATCTCCATCTGTCTGTCAACAACCTGCTGCAGAAAGTCCCTCGATACTGAAACCATACTAGAAGGAGGCGGTGGAGCTCTAGTACCAGGTACCGCATCATCAACAGGGCCAGCGCCCGCAGTCTGTACAGGAATAGTCGAAGGTACCCTAACCAGAATGGAAATAGGCATAGGAGCACTACTCGGCTCATCTAGGGCTGCGCCCGACGACTCAAACGACTGTGACCCTCGTGGAAGAATGGGGTGGGAACCCCGCTGCTGCATCAGTCCAATATCTGTAATGCGGGTCACCTCTATATAATGGTCAAGGGCAGGTATCCTTTCTACACCCACCCTGTCACAAACCCTGGATCAAGCATGGGAAGGGTATACTAGTATGATCTCGGAAAGCCCGCTCGTGGATTTCCCGGATGATGTACCTCGCAAAATGAATCTCATAGCCAGCCAAGATGCTGGTTACTACCACAACCCGGTCCAATGTGAGTGAGTTGTCAGCATTGGTTGGACCCAACAGATGCTGAACCACGGACCACCAGAATCTACCAGCAAAATAAAGCGTGGACTTTTTGATGTCCAGCTTCCCAGTCACCCAACTAGCCGCCACACCATCTTCGGCTATGTACCCCGCAATCCATTTAAGCAGCTCCAATTTCTGCTCCACATCTCGCATCCTAACTCTATCTCTGACAGTGTCTATCCGATGATCAAATTTAGCAGTCGACGCCGAAAGTGGACGATCAGCCCCAAATAAGAAGCGGTGAATGGTCTGCTCTGAAATATCCACCCGGGTACCGCGAACCATGACGCGAGTCAAAAATGGCTGCAAAAGATATCGCTGCCCAACAGGAGTGCTCAAGTCAACCGATGCAACATAAGAGGCATAAAACTCTTGGACTAACTCCGAGCTATAACGACCAGAAGGCTGCGCCATCCAACCCAAACCATATCTCTCAAAGACAGGCCAAATGTCAGGCAGTGTCCTCAACTCCTCTACCCGGTATCGTGGCTCCTCCATAATGCTCCTCTGAAACACACACCCCTCTGTCAATTCAGCATCTCTATCATAAAAGGTACGCATGCCCTGCGCACACCAACGCTGAACCTCCGTACTCTGCACTGGAGTCGGAGCACTCTGGGCACCAGAACCAGTAATAGAAGCTGTAGCCTCCACCGCAAATGTACCCTGACCCGTAGCATAATTTGTAGAGCCTGACGCAGAAGCATCCTCCCCCTCTTCAGACTGGGGGGCGGACTCAGAGGACTCATCCGGAACAATCGGCTCGACAAGGGGTGGGGCAGGCGACGGGCTGCCTGGGCAGCAGCTCGAGCCCGCGTCTGTAACCTTGTGGTCTGAGGTACCAAAGCAGTATCATCATGTCTAACATCAAACTCCTCCACGGACCCACTTTTCTCAGACTCAGTCGGTTCGTCACGCAGACGGGTTGGTAAATCCGAATTTTTGGTGCAAATTCTAGATAAGGAATCAAGATGGTCACTTTGGGGGTTTGATTTGGGAGGCATGGTAATGGGTTTGGGTCGTATTTTGGGTATATGGGTTGGGTTTGGATCGGATTTGGGTGTGGGGGTTGGGTTTTTGAACTTTGTGGGTAACAAGGTTCGGATTTCAGGTGTATGAGGATTTGGGGATCGGATTTTGGGTTGGGTTTTGTGATTTAGGGAATGGGGGGGTCGGATTTTGGTTGATGGAGTAGAGAAAGATTGGAAATTAGGGTTTAATTAGATGAATTGAAAGTGGAGAAATAATGGAGTGGGTCGGAGTTATATCGGGTGAAGAAGAAAGGACCTGATTTTATTTTGGGAAAATGGGTTTGGGTTGGGTCGGATTTAGTCCATCTGCAAACTTTAAAAATCATGGTACAACCCACGTGACATGGGTTGGACTAACGTCACGTGGGTCCTGTCGTAGGTAGGTCCTGAGTCTGAACAAATATCTTTTGATTTCCACGATACAATCCACGTCACGTGGGTTAGACTCACGTTACGTGGGTCCTGCCGTAGGTAAGATCCTGAAACCTAAAAATTGTCTCTGATTTTCACGGCACCATCCATGTGTCGTGAGTGGACTCACGAGACGTGAATAGTGGCATGATTTGTGCTGAACCAAAGCAGGTAGATTTTGTGATGTTACTAACTGATCCTCCAATGCTCTGATCTCCACATAACAAAACCTTGGGTTGTCTCCCAATCAGTGCTTGATTTAATGTCGCGGCACAACACGGCTAACTCGGATACTCATACTTCACCAACTAGCCCATGGGTTGCCTCCCATGAAGCGTCTGATTTAATGTCGCGGCACGACATGGCTAGCTTGACTACTTAGACATCATCAAGTTCAAGTTCCTCAACTGTCCTTATCTCTTCCGTAATTCCCATATATTGCTTAACACACTGTCCGTTGACTTTGAATAGAACATTAGCTGCTCCTTTTAGCTCAATAGCACCATGTGAGAATATCCTAACCACCGTGAATGGGACAGACCATTTGGACTTTAATTTCCCAGCAAACAAGCGAAGCTTGGAATTATACAGTAAAACCAAATCTCCCGGGTGAAACTCGCAGTTCTCAATTCGACGATCATGATACAATTTCATCTTCTCCTTATATAATGCCGAACTTTCATAAGCCCGGAGATGAAATTCATCCATCTCATTCATCTGCTCAAGTCTCAATTGAGCCGCTTCACTCCAGTCTAAATTCAACCTTTTCAACGCCCACAAAGCTTTATGTTCCAGTTCAACGGGAAAATGGCAAGATTTTCCAAAAACCAACTGATATGGTGATGCACCAATTGGTGTTTTGAAAGCAGTCCGATATGCCCATAACGCATCATCCAATCTTCGAGCCCAATTAGTCCTATTTGCATTAACTGTTTTCGCCAAAATGGACTTGATCTCGCAATTTGACACCTCAACCTGCATGCTTGTCTGAGGATGGTAAGGTGTTGCCACCTTATGTTTGACACCATATTTTTCAAGCAGGGCCATGAACAGATGGTTGCAAAAGTGGTATCCTCCATCACTAATAATAACTCGGGGTGTCCCGAATCGTGAGAATATGTTCTTTTTCAAGAATGCTATGACACTTCTCCCTTCGTTATTAGGAAGCGCAATTGCCTCCAACCACTTAGAAACATAATCAACGGCTACCAAAATATATTTCATTCCATGCGAGCTCACAAAAGGACCCATAAAGTCAACTCCTCACACATCGAACAATTTAAGCTCAAGTATAGTTGTCATGGGAAGTTCGTGTCAGCGTGAAATATTCCCTTGCCTTTGACATTGGTCACAAGCGCGAGCATAATCGTGAGAATCTTTGTAAATACTGGGCCAGTAGTACCCACATTGCAAGATTTTATGGGCAGTTCGCGCACCTCCATGATGACCCCCAATTGTAGATGAGTGACATGCTTCCAAAATACTCATCATCTCGGCCTCTGGGACACATCTTCGAATTATGCCATCAGCACATACCCTGAACAGATACGGCTCATCCCAGAATGATTTTCTTACCTCATGCATGAATTTCCTTCTCTGATGATACGACATATCTTCCGAGACTAGATCACTTGCCAAGAAGTTGGCAAAATCAACAAACCACGGGATTAAGTCTTGGGATGCTGCCAATACTTGCTCATCTAGAAAAGTATCATCAATCTCAAGATCATCCTTCAATTTAAGCATGGCTTCCTCCTCAAGGCGTGATAGATGGTCAGCCACTTGATTTTTGGTCCCCTTACGATCTTTGACTTCAAAGGCAAATTTTTGCAACAAAAGTACCCACCGAATCAGTCTTGGCTTAGCATCCTTTTTCAACATAAGATACCGAAGAGCTGCATGGTCTGTATGCACAATCACTTTTGTACCTATCAAGTAAGATCTGAATTTCTCAAAAGCGAATACTACGGCCAACAATTCCTGCTCAGTCACAGTGTAATTCTTTTGGGCTGGATTAAGCACTTTGCTAGCGTAGTAAATCGGATGTAATATCTTCTCACGTATTTGGCCAAGGACTGCACCCAAAGCCACTCCACTAACATCGCACATAACCTTAAAAGGCTTAGTCCAATCCGGTGACACAATAATAGGGGCTGAAACCAACTTCTCCTTAAGACACTTAAATGCTTTAAGACATGCTTCATCAAACACAAACTTCACCTCTTTCTCTAAAAGTTTGCACAAGGGATGTGCAATCTTGGAGAAATCCTTGATGAATCTTCTATAAAAACCAGCATGACCTAAGAAACTTCGAATACCTTTTACAGATATAGGTGGGGGTAGCTTCTCAATTACTTCAATCTTCGCCTTATCCACCTCAATGCCATTCTTTGAAATCTGATACCCCAATACAATACCCTCATTGACCATAAAATGACATTTTTCTCAATTCAGCACTAGGTTGCACTCCTCGTATCTTTGTAGCACATTGGCAAGGTGTGCCAAACAACCATCAAATGAGTCTCCTACAACAGAAAAATCATTCATAAAAACCTCGATAGTGTCTTCCACTATGTTGGAGAAAATAGACATCATGCAGCGTTGGAAGGTGGCCGGTGCATTACACAAACCAAAAGGCATCCTCTTGAAAGCGAATGTCCCATATGGACAAGTGAAAGTGGTCTTCTCTTGGTCTTTGGGGGCAATAAAAATCTGATTATACCCCGAATAGCCATCAAGAAAACAATACCATCCTCTACCAGCAAGACGGTCTAACATCTGGTCCATGAAGGGCATAGGAAAATGTTCCTTTTCAGTCCAAGAATTCAGCTTTCGATAATCCATGCAAACTCTCCATCCAGTCACCGACCTCATTGGAATCAACTCATTTTTGTCGTTTGGAACGACAGTGATTCCTCTCTTTTTTGGCACACACTGAACTGGGCTCACCCACTTGGTATCAGCAATAGGGTAAACCACTCGTACATCTAACCACTTGATGATCTCTTTCTTCACAACCTCTTGCATTGGTGGGTTCAGACGACGCTGGTACTCAATGCTAGGTATGCACTCAGGAACAAGATGGATCTTATGAGTGCAAATGTCGGGTGGAATACCTATAATATCAGCAATGGACCAACCACTGGCCCTCTTAAATCTTCTCAATACTTAAACCAAAGCCTCTACTTCCCAATCCACCAATTTAGCAGAAATAATCACTGGCAAGGTATTGTTGGCTCCCAAGAATGTGTAGTGAAGGTGGGCCGGAAGAGCCTTAAGCTCTAATTTTGGAGGCTCCTCAATAGACAGACGAGCTGGTGGAGTTACCCTATTCTTTAAATGAGATCCAGTTTCTTTGGAGCAAAAGTGTATGCTCCTTTACCAGCGAGTTCACCCATCATCTCATCATAGTCTTCAATACCATTGTCATCAAAATTCATGATCACAGTAGCCAGAGGTTCTACTCCCAACCTTTCTTCAAGGGAACAACAACCTCACTATCATCAACCGCTTTTATCACTGAAATCACCAGCTTAGGTCTTGGCTGCTTCATTGAACGACAGACATTGAAAGTAACCTGTTCATCATTCAATATAAATTTCAGCTACCCTATTTCCATATCAACCAATGCACGACCAGTTGCAAGGAATGGTCTTCCCAATATGATGGGGACCTCAAAGTCAACTTCACAATCGAGAATCACAAAATCAGCCGAAAAGATGAAAGATGCAACCTTCACCAATACATCGTACAGAATGCTCATTGGCTTTTTCACAGTCCTATCGGCCATGAGAAGTCTTATAGAGGTTGGTTTTAGTGCTCCCAACCCCAACTGCTTGAAAATGGCTAATGGCATTAGGTTGATGCTAGCACCCAAATCACACAGTGCTTTAGCAAAGTCGTAGGACCCGATAGTACAAGGAATTGTGAAAGCTCCTGGATCCTCCTTCTTTTCAACAAGGGAACGCGAAGCAACTACACTACAGTGATGTATGTTATCTGCTGGCTCAAAACTGACAGTTCTCTTCCTTGTCACCAAGTCTTTCATGAACTTTGCATAACCTGGCATCTTCTCCAATGCCTCTACAAGAGGGATGTTTACTGACAGCTCCTTCAACATTGTGATGAACTTCTGATATTTTTCCTTCCTCAACCTTCTTCTTCAATCTTTGAGGATAGGGAGGAGGAGGTCGTAGGATAGTTTTGAGAACTTGTGGTACCTCTTTTTCCTTCCTCTTTTCAAATTTTGCATTATCACTATCATCATGATGATTTGGAACCGTGTCACCCTTTGAATTATTCGGTTCTAACTCAGCTTCTACATCAATAACCACTAGTTCATTAGTCACACTACTGTCGGCATGAATAGGTGGATCTGTCGTGCACTTCCCACTTTTAGTAGTAATGGCGAGACAATGACTATCATTTTTCAGATTTTGGACGGTATTGCTTGGAAGGGTGCCTGGCTGACGTTGATTTAGTGCCAATGAAATATGCCCAAATTGTTGCTCCAACTATTTAATGGCAGTTGAATGAGACTCCACTTTCTGACATATGCCCGAAATGTCAGTCCTAATCTCCTTCAAGCAATTTTCCTGGTTTTCTGCTCCTTTGACCAGTTTCTTAAGAAGGGCCTCCATCCTTGAATTTCTAGACTCCTCATCACATCTTCCTGGTGATACATAAAGGTCATTCTTCTCTCTATGATCCTCTTTCCGCCTTCAATCACTGTCACGATCTCATTCTCGATCTCTGTATCCCGATTTGTTGTAGTTGTCTCCATAATAGTTCCGACCTTGATTCCCTTGCCTTGAGTTCCAAAAGTCTTCATTAGACCCTTGGCCCTTGGCTCGGAAACCCGCCACTTCTCTATCTAGGTACTTATCTCTTCATCAGACTCACTATCATCATGTCTAGCCGATTTACTTTGTGCACCTACAGCATGTACCTTTTCCGTATCTCTGTCCGCTAGCTGTTTAGCCAGAAGACCAATTTTTGTCCTCAACTGAGCGACCTCTTGAGCCACAGATTCATCCAAATCCCTTTGAGATGCTGAAGCTCCAATAGCATATGTGTCAGCCGGCGTGTCTGCCTCCCGAGTATGCCACCCTCGGTTGGTCTTAGTGACACGATCTAATATCTCTGAAGTTTGTTCCCATCTCAGACTCATGAATGCTCCACCAGTGATATTATCTGCTACCACCTTTGTGTTGACATTCAAAGCCCTGTTGAAGATTTCAAGTAAATTCCTACCACTCATCCTGTGATTTGGTACATTCTGCACCTTCTTTTTGAACCTCAACCATGTCTCATAGAGTGCTTCAGAATGAAGCTGTCTGAAATTATAAATCTCGTCTTTCAACTGCAGTATCTTGGAAGGTGGGAAAAATCTTTCCAAAAATTGATTTCTCAATTCTTGCCAAGTAGTGATGGAACCTCGTGGCAGCTCAGCCAACCACAAAGTAGCTTCTCCTGTGAGGGAGAATGGAAGCAACCTCAACCAAATCACCTCTTGGTTAACTCCAGACAGATTGTACGACGTACATACCCCCACAAAATTCATTACGTGCATGTTTGGATCATCAGTGGGAAGACACGCGAACACACCCTTCAGGTTTAGCAGATGGATCATGGCACTAGTAATGTCAAACTTAATGCCTGGAGGTAACTCTGGTGGAATGATGGCACCAGTCTCTATTGGCTCAAAATAGGCCACATCTTCTTCTTCAGGATCATCATAAACAGGCACATATGGTCTCGGTTGTTCTCTTAGTCGTCTTTGTCACTCTTCAGCATCAGCCAGACGCTGTGTTGCTTCCTGCATAGCTCGATTATCTCTCTCTGCTTGTCTAAGAGCAGCTTGTCTAGTATGCTCTTCTCGTGTCAATCGAGCAGTTATTTGATCCGCCGTTTCCTTACCAACCGGATGAATTGGCTGGTTGTGAATGTCTCCCGCAGCTGCGGGATTCTGAACTCCTTCAGTGTTCACCATTCTCCGATTAGCTCTCAGAGTCCTTTCGATTTCAAGATCAAGTGGAATCAGGGGATTGCCTTGACTCCTAGTAATTGGCATCACCGGCGTATGCCCTCAAAAGTATGTAAAAACACAACCAATAAACTCCAACCAGTAATAATCAACTCCGTAACCTTAGTCCCCGGCAACGGCGCCAAAATTTGAGGTCGCCCAAAATATGCCTCCTAAGAAGTATAATGCGGTCGCTAGTCAAATATAGAACCCAACTAGGTTGGGGTCGATCCCACAGGGAATAGGTCGAAGTTGTTTAGAATACTAAACGGAGTAATTGGAAAGTAAGTAAAACTGGGGGATTTTTGTGAATAAATTGTGTCAATAACAATTGCTGGTTGTATCGAGATTGTAATCAATAAGAGAGATTCACTAGGACTGTGATCCCCAATGATTCCTTAACTCTACCGGTTATATGTGCTAACAAAACCGTCCCGCTATTTGGCATGAAAAATATGACAAGATATGTTCGTCTAAACGTCTCTTGACCTTGGTTAGACAAATTTCACTCTTCTCCTCTCGGTCTCAGACTGTCGCACTACTAACCCTTGTCCTAGATCTCAGATAACCATTCCCACTAAGGCTCAGGTTATTAGGTGAAGGTTGATAGCTTCACATCTCTGTTGTTATCTCATTTTCCCAATCTCTACCTCTCTCTCGAGCAAGTCTAGAATACAGACGAGTTTCTAAAATTTGCAACCGTTAGACGAGCAATCACTATGAAGGAAACACAATACATGCATACACAGTGGTTCAGACTTGATTTGCACTTAACCTGTTTCGTTAATTCCTCATGGTTCACACAACCCTAGTTAATGGGTTTAGCTACTCATAATTATAAGAAAACAAACAGAATTCAGAGATGAAAACATAATTATGATCTCACAGCAATGAAGAAAAGCCGAAATCTCACTTATCAATAAAACTCGAATTAGGGTTTGTAACTACAAAACCAAGAACATATTTATGAACTCAGAAATAGTACGAAATAGCTCTCAAAACAATGTAATGACTAACTCCCGCACCTAGGACTATACAGGGGTATTTTGTAGATACAAAACTAATCCAATCCAAAACAAAATAGGAGAACAGAGTCGGAAACTTCCACGGTATCGTGACTTGGTGTCGTGGAACCAAGTCACGCCACGTAGGTTGGTGTCGTGGGAATCAGGCTCAATTAGACGTCTTCAGAAGTTGGGTCACGGTATGCTTCCACGTCACGTGGGTGGTAGTCACGCCACGTGACTCCTTCTGTGGAAATCAGACAACCTTTTTCAATCTCTGAATACGAGTCACGACAGACGTGAGTGGCTCCCACGTCACGTGGGTAGTGTCGTGACTCCTTCTCCGGTGCAGACTCTTGTTCTTTCTTCTTCCGACACTTCATTCTCGGGCTTGATTCTTCCTTTTTGTTCATTTTGCCTTTAAAACCTGTTTTCCTGCAAAGTAGGACAGAAACCACATCATACCAACAAAACACACCCAAGTTATTGCATATTTTCCTTGTTTTAAGCATCAAAAGTGCCATGTAACCATGGCACATCAGTCCGTATCATTATTTTGGAATTATAGAAAAAAGAATCGGGGCATTTGTATGAGGAATTTACAGTCTTTTTAGTGAGAAATAATGTTGTTGCTGTCGCAATCCCTATTTTCATAAGGCGCAACTTCGGGACTCAAAAATTAATTAATTATTTTAAAAAAAATTAGAGAGTCGCCACCTAATTTTAGGAAAATCAGAAAACCTGTTATTTTAAAGAAAACTTAGTCTGCGAAACCAATTAGATTCTATATAAGGGCTCAAGTTATTCTAAAGAGAAGGTGTTAGACACCCTATGGAATTCACAACGGTGGTTCCCGGCTGAGATCATTTTTTCAATTGAAGAAGAGATAAAAGATCATTTTCAAGTATAAAAAAAATAAACATGTACAAAATGTAAGTAAAGCACGAATAACGAAGATGACCTTATATTTTCCTATCGTTAAACAAAATGAACAAATAGAATAAATAATTCAAAAGGATCATGTCACAACCCGAGTCTACACCCTAGCCGAGATAAGATGTTTGGAACCACAAGTGATCCCAAGCTAACCCTTGGCATAGCATAACTAAGCATATCATATGAAACTGAAGCGGAAGCTGTAGTAAGAATAATAAAGTCAAGTACTAAAATATAACTGAGTCATAATTTATATGATATGGGAAGCCCGGAAGGCTAACATGAACCACAAACTAATGTCTGAAAGCCTCTAAAACTGAATAACATAATCTACCGGGACAAGGCCCCCGCTAACCTTAAAAAAAATGTCTATGATAAAAAGGAAAAGAAAAACTAAGCTATATCCCCGGATGATGAGGACTCACCACTACTGGAGTCTGGACTGTGGAAAACTAGCCACATGCCTAAGAACGATCACCCATATCTACATCACATGAAAAATGTAGGCAAAAGAGGTATGTAATCAGTACATGGATGGTACTGAGTATGTAGGAACAAAACTAAACAACTGAAATCATATGTATATCATGAATAGACAAGTGACTGGAACTTTCATAATTATAAATATAAACTCAAAGTAAATGCAGTTTAAACCATAAGTAGGGATTTTCGAACCATGCATATATGAAATCATACTATTTAAAATCGTAGAGAGATCGTATCAACTAAGCTATCAAAATAGAGTAACGTCTTTAGGTGGGAGTTTATTACAACCAACATACATCACTTGAGCTAATGATGTCCAACGTCTAACCCAGTTGGAAGGGTTGTCCCATACCTTGCCAGTAAATAGGACCTATATATCTATGTGTGAATCCATTAAGTATTTTTTTTTTACTAAAAGGCCCGATTAGGCCTGCTTTATTAGAAAGAAAAGTTCAAAATTATTTACAAATCGGCAGCCCAAAGACTGACCTGGTCTAAAGCATCTAACAAACTTAATAAAAAATAAAAAGGAAAAGACAAGATCAGATATTTGTTGAGACAAGAGAAGTAAATGTGAACATTCTAGACTTTATCTCCATCAACTTAAGCTTGAGCTAAAGGCGTTAATGGTTCCTTTACCCGATCTATCACTCTCATTGTATCTGGGATCTTCTTCCTCAACACATCGACCATTGAGATTATCCAAAGACGGTGATACCTCTGTCACCTGAGATCTTCTTTCTCAACACATCGACCATGGAGAGCATCCAAGGACTAAAATATTTAAACTCAGGTACCAGTCAATCTTCTTCCTTTTTATTGAACTTTGCTCGATCTGAATACCTACCTCTGATTGAGCTTTTGCAGAGCCTAAGTTATAGAAAATAAGATTTACTCTTCACCTCCCCCGGTAAGTCAATCCTCTTTCATAGATTTGAACCCCTATTGGGATTGATACCACCACCTTTACCTCAATTTCTAAAAGAAAAGCTAAATCCACTAAATAAGCCTTTTAGGCTAAAGATTAACTGGCATTGCAATGAAATCATAATCATACAGTGGCACATAGTTATGGGATTTGGGTTATCTAAATCTGTATCCTGTTGGTGCTAAATAATCCTCCCAAAATTGTTCATATAATCATATGTTCAATAACAAATTTAAATCACTATCTATCAATCGTAAAACTTGAATTTTTACTAAATTCATATCTTGAAACTATCAAAAATTTAACCCTTCTATGGGTTTAATCAATCTTCTTGAATGTCCATACTATCATAAAGGCTAAAAATTCATACTTTAAAATAAAGGTTTCAAGAATAAGTATAAAATCATGTCATGAATGAAAATCCAACAAGGAGACACCTTGCTAAGTGTATAAGTAATTACAATGTTTATAAAATCCATAATTTTTGCTAAAGACTTCAAGAAATTATGCAATTTGATAAATATAAAGGGAAATTGGGAAGTGGGCTTATTACTCTAACTATGAACTTGAATTCATGAAAAACTATAGAGTTTTGGACATGAGGATAGAAGGAAATCATCATTGAAGTCCTACATATCTTAATTTGGTTCACACGAAATCAAGGAGGCACCCAAACTTGAGAAAAGTACCAAGAATTCAGTTCTTGGAGACTTAATGGAATTTTCCTTGAAAATCCTAGGTTATGTTGTAGGATTTCGTTAATAATCCAGAAAAAGAATGATTGAAGTACTAGAATTTGCTTAGAATTGAATGGGAGGAACTTACCTTAGGGATGGAGGATGAGGAGAGGAGAAAATATCAACTTAGGGATGATGGGAAATGGAAAGAAAGTGGGAAAAGTCATAAAAATGTCCTTTTAATGAATCTCATCTACCTTTTCAGTGATCTAGAGGTGAGCTCACCAAACTAGCTGATGATTTGCCAAAGTGGAGCCTCAGATAGCCAAAATTGACAAATTTTGAAGGTCTCGGGCAAGTTCAGTGAGCTAGTTTGGAAATTCTCCAAACTCTTCAGTGATACGCCAAACTATTTGGGGGGTTGCCAAACTTTCTAGCACTGACATATCTCAGTAAAATGACCATGGCTTTCTACTCCAGAATTGGATTAACAAATGGTTGGTGGCATTGGAAAGAAGACTTGAAGACGTTTAATTTGGTGGGTCTTAAGACACAAAACTCTTTATATTCTAAGAATAATGATTGTTAAAGTTGACCCTAGTAAATTGTTATACGGAACTTCAATTCAACTTTTTGCTAGAGGTTCCTTATGACCTTAATTCATATCCAAATCTCTTCACATGATAAGGAATCGGTCTTAACACCTATGTATAATTCAAAATCATTGGATTCGGGTCTATACTCTTTTGAATAATAGTTCGGATCTTAGTTTAGAAGTTTGGAGTGTTACATATCCTCGAATTTGAATGTGAGTATCTTGTTTGGAAAGCAATTCTGTGTACCTATAAAAACACTTGGTAAAAGTATCAGTATTGAACGAATATAAATTAAAATTAATTAAAGAAGTAATAAACAAAAATTAAGACTCATCTTATAGACATTGGAGGCCTTGAAAATCGATGAAAATTTCTTCATCGGCCAAACAAATCAATACTTGATATCAAGTAATTGAACTTAAAAATAAAATTCGTCTTTTATAATCAGGAGGCCTCAAAAATTCAATGGAGAGATTCTTTCATTGTCTAATTATTTGTTGTCACAACTTAAAAACTCAGTCATGATGGTACCTACTATAACCCGTCAGTAGGTAAGCCAAAACCATAGCCCAGAATGGAGAGTAACGGGCTAACAGGCAAAAGAGGGAAGAAGATGGGTAAATTAGTAAATGAAGAGACTAACATGAGAAAATATATGTGGCATGCATACAAAAAATGGGGAGAAGGATAAAATATACAAAATCAAGTCCCTAAGACCTGGTAAATCCAGTACAAGAGCCACTATACACAAGGAGTACTAGACAAGTTCAAAATATACAAAGTAGTTTCCAAATGATAGGAAATAAGACTAATGCCAAAACATAAGGAGATGGATCAGCTCCGGACGCTGAAAGCTCACCCTAATCCCTGATCAACAGCTCAGCTTGAGGGCATCGTCAACGGGACTCATACTAGGATCTATATCAGGGAAAAAGATGTAGAAGTGTAGTATGAGTACCAAAATATGCAGTACTCAATAGGCATCATAGGCCGACTGAGCTCAAATAAAATAAAAGCATAATAAAGAGAGAATATAAGCTAAATGCAAGAAAGGAGGGATCATAAAAGGAGTAATAGGATAAAGCTTGATAACCACGAGAAATGCAAGGAAATAACTTGAAAAAGCGTAAATAAACGGCTAACTACAACCTAACTATACCCCCATAAGCCCAGAAAGTACACACAATGAAAAACAAACCCAACTGAGCCCCTATAAGCACGGTGGATACAAACAACATATAATACTGATATAACCCAAGTACAATAGTAAAGAATATGAAAATAAACCATGATTTCCAATGAACGTACTGTATACTCCTCCTCCAACCATATCCATAAACCATACCGGACTCAAATCGGATTCCCAAATAGTAAGCAATAATAATGTATGTCGGACTACAACCGAAACTAAATATGCGATAAGGGTTAACTAAAGTGACTGGACTCAAACCGGACTAAATAGTTCATTTTTCCATTTTTTGAAAGTCAAATTCCTTAAAATATTCTAAAATCCCATTTATCCAGTTAAAATGGTGTTTAAGACCAAAATGCTAGAAAGTCAGGGATACCGAGTCAAACAAACACAACATAGAGAGCAAACAAATCCAATTCTGACAATCGACCCAACTAAGTATTTTAATCCAACTAGAAAAACTCACATTGGGCTTAGGGATAATCAGGCTCGAACTGATGACTTCCACCACGTCAAGGTGACACTCTACCGCTGAGTTATATCCCTTCCCCTATAGTTATTTACAATAGGAAAGGGCATTATCCTATGGCACTTTATCCTAAAACGAATAATAATGCTAACTACAAACCCCAAAAAACCAACCTAAGGCAAGCAACTACCCAAACCTAGGCTAAGACATCTAAATCCAATCCCAAGAGCCCTAGGTATGCTAGCCAAGTCCTACAAGAGAGCAATTACCGGGCCTAAGAAATTCAAGGTAGAAATCTATCCTAAAGTCCCCTAACCAACTATAAGGATTGTAAAATACCTAAAAGAATATTCGAACCATAATACCCTACTAATAATTAGCAATTTACAACGCTAATACAATAAATGAGTAAAGTATAAAGTTTAGGTAAGCCTAGCCTACCTAGACGCGGAAGAATACACTTGCAATCCAAATTGGGGCTTTTTCTTTCTGAGAAGCCTCTGACCGTTGCCACACTATCAAAGGGTAATCTAGGCGTCAAGTAGAGAATAACAATACCCAAATTGCAAGTTTACGCTCCGAGTTAGAAATCGAGCAAAAAATCAATTCATGGGACCCACCAACGAAATTAAAAATTGAGTCGTCACTAGGTCCCTTTCAACTCAAGGATTGCATGCTCCAAAATTTCCCACAATCCAAGCTTAACAACTGTCACAACCCAATTTCTGTGAGTCATGATGGCGCCTACTTTAACCCTCTAGTAGGTAAGCCGAACCGTAGCCCGAAACAACAAGTAATGGGCTAGCTGGTGGAAGGTATGTTAAATACCGAAGGTAAGCATATAATAGAATTATAGGTGGTAAAATATAAAAGCAACAGTATAAATATCAAAAAAGAGAGAGAAAGTATGCAAAAGAATATCCCACGACCTAGTAAGGTCAGTACAAGAGCCACTAAATCCAAAAGAATAAGAGTACTACACAATATCCAATATACATGTAGTCTCAAAAAGAAAAGACTATCCCAAAAGTAGTAGATGGAGAAAAAATCATCTCCAATTCTGAAAGCTCATAATATCTCCAAATCCCAAAAGCAAGATGGAATAGCACGTCAGTGTGGTGACTCGTACTCGAATCTGCATCAGAAAAAGATGCAGAAATATAGTATGAGCACCAAAGCAACGGGTACTCAGTGGACATCATTGGCCGACTGAGCTAAATCATAATAGAAGCATAATAAGATGCAAGAATATAAAGTGAGATTAGGGATAAAGGGGAAAACCTGAAATAATGCTCCGACTAACATATAATAAGTAAAAAAGATAAACAATTCAAAAGAATACAAGCTAACTACAGCCTAGCTGGGGACCCATAAGCCCAGAAGGTACAAACAAGAGAGGATTAGCACAAACGTGCTCCCATAAGTCCGATGGATACAATCAAAGAAGAATCACCGACAGTAGAAAACATAAGTAAGCGACAACCGTAATCGTATCTGAGAATCCCTTCATACCGTAGCCACCGAACTCTAACCAAAACCTTAGCATTATAAGTGAACAGTAAATGCTGGACACGAATTGGAACTTTAGCATTATAAGTGAATAGTAAATGCCAAACTCGATCTGAAATCTTAGCATTATAAGTGAACAGTAAATGTCGAACTCAAAATTTAAATTAAATACTAAATAACAAATCTAGCCAGGGGATGGAAGGATATCTAAATTATCCTAAGTTTCAAGAAAACAAAAAGATGATGAATGAAGACCTCCTAGGTCTACAAGGAGTTACTTAGGATATTTGACCTAAAAGAATGTCGGCAAGGCCCGCTACTAACCCTGAAAGTCCATACTAAGTCTTCAAAGTTTCATTAAAAGGCATTAAGCAGGTCTAAACTAGTCCTAAGACAACAATTTAACTCAAAGAAAATAGGAATGAGTCAATTCTACCTAAAATAGCTCTTTAATAGACTAAAAATCCAAAATTCACTAAACATGCAACCAAGCCGTAAATCCCAATCCAAATCTAGCATATTAATATACTAGTACCATGATAAAGCTCAATCTATCAGAAAAGTAAGCCTAGCCTACCTGGACACCGACGAAGCTCTAGAAAGTCCACTAAATTGGAGTTTTTCCCTTTTGAAAAGCCCTCTGCACGATGCCATGTACTCAAAATAATAATCTAAGAATTAATACGAGAATGGCAATACCCATATTGCATATAAACGCTCTGGGTCCAAAATTGAGCTAAAAATCCCATGTGGGGATCGCTTGCATAATCACAACTTTGAAACCGTCAAAACGTCCCTCTAAGCTCAAGAATCATTTACCCTAAAAAATGGGTACATTTCGAGCACAAACGAACCCTAAATTAGCCCGCGAAGTGACTAGGGATATAAAGTTAATTCGGAGAATAAATCAATAAATTAGACGGAAACTTAGGGAAATCTTGATGAGAAAATAACCAAAATAGCGTCTCCAACTCACCCCGAACACCCAATGATCGATCTCCACTCTCCACGAGCTCTCTAGGGTTTATATGGTGTTGGGACTTAAGGAAACTGGAGAGAAATTGGATTTCACAATATTAAATACTACCATGGGTCCCTTCATTGCTATCCTAGGGACCCCATTGCAAATGCGGAACAAGACCCGACTTACCCTTTGCGAACGTTGTCGTTCCACCGCAATCACGAAGGAGAAAGTCTAATCCAGTCTTAAGGAGACTCTTCACGATCGCAAAGAAAAGCTCGCAAACATAATGGCCGATACTCTTGGACTTCGTGAACGCGGCCAAGGCCTCTCAAAGGAGAAGGCCATTTTTGGCCTGCACCAGCAGTTTTGGCTAAGTGCCAAATCTTCAATCGGCCCTTCGGGATTCGTTCGGAATCCTGTGAATACAAATGAACTATGCTACTTACCAAATTTGACATTTTGCACTCAACAGCGCCATCAAAATTCCCAACCGAGGTCATTTTGATAAAATATGGGTCCTACACCCAAGGGTCGTTTTAACCAAAATCCACCTTATAGCCCAAAATGAGTCTAAAAGCCTTGGGAACAAAACCAAGGATCCCCCTAGCCTAAAATCAATGTGTCGGAGATAATGAAACTGTCAGAATTTGCATATGATCACCGAATCCAAACTGTAAGGCACAAAGTCTACGATTAGCATAACTCTTCTGCCTACTCTGAGCTGCTCTCAACCTATCTTGAATCACCTGAACCCCATCCAATGACTCACGAAGTAAGTCAGTACCACGGGACCTAACCTTAGAGGTTACAAACCAATCTATTAGAGATTGACAATGCCTACCATATAATGCCTCAAATGGTGTCATCTTAATACTCAAATGATAGCTATTATTATAAACAAACTCTGTTAAGGCTAAGTATTACTCCCACTGACCTCCAAAGTCCATAACACAAGCGCTGATAATATCCTCAAGAACCTGAATAGTCCTCTTCGACTGCCCATTGGTCTGAGGATGAAAAGCGGTGCTAAGGTCCACCTGAATACCCAACTCCTCCTAAAAATTCCTCCAGAAGCTAGAAGTGAACACTAAGCCTCTGTCTGAAATAATGGATACGGGTACTCCATGCAGGTGAACTATCTCATGAACATAGATATGGATGAACATCTCGACACTGAAAGACATTTGAATAGGGAGGAAATAGGCCGATTTGGTCAACCGATCTACAATAACCCAAATGTCATCAAAACCACGAGAAGTACGAGGCAAACCACTGACGAAGTCCATAGTAATCCTCTCTCATTTCCACTTGGGAATGGGTAATCTCTGAATTAGGCCACCAAGTCTCTGATGCTCGGCCTTTACCTGCTGACAACATAGGCAACGAGCTACAAAGTCTGCTACATCTGCCTTAAATCTCTATACATCTTAGTTATCCCAAGGTGAATAGAATATTTGGAGCTATAAGCCTCTCACAATATCAACTGAATCAAGTCTCCAACTCTCATAACATATATGCGGCCATCGAACCTTAGAATACCCTCTGAATCTAAGGTAGCCCTCCTAGACTCACCCCTCAGAACCTGACTACGGATGCTACAAAACACAGTATCCTCAAACTGGCGACTCTGAATCTGCTCAAATAAGGTAGACCTAGACTTAACAATAGCAAGGATCCTCCTAGAGTCCAAAATATCAAGTCGAACCATCAAGTTGGCTAAGGACTGAATGTCCCAAGCGAATAGCCATTCCAAAACTAAAATGGAAGCCAAGCTACCCATACTCACCGCCTTCCAGCTCAAGGCATCCGCTACCATATTCGCCTTGCCTGGATGAAATAGAATAGAGATATCATAGTCCTTCAGCAACTCAATCCATGATGTATTGAAGACTATAGTGGTCAATGAATAGCTCGCAACAAACACCAAACAAGTAATGCCTCCAAATCTTAAGTGTAAAAACTACCACTGCCAACTACAAATCATGAGTGGGGTAGTTGTGCTCGTGCACCTTTAGTTGCCTCAATGCAAAAGCAATAACTCAGCCCTGCTAAATCAGGATACAACCCAAACCAACACTAGAAGTATCATATTTTACAGTAAAACCCTCACCTTCAACAGGAAGAGTCAAAATAGGAGCTGAAGTGAGCAAGTCCTTGAGTTCAGAAAGCTCAACTAACACTCTTTGGACAACTCAAAAGTAACCTCATTCCTCATCAATCTGTAATAGTAGAAAACTTCTCAACAAACCGTCTGTAGTAACATGCCAAACCAATAAAGTAGTAGACCTGGGTCAGAGATATAGGTATGTCCAAATCACGAATAGCCTCAATCTTCATTATTTCCACCATAATCCCATCCTTAGACACCATGTGTCCTAGGAATGTCACAGACTAGAGCCAGAACTCGTACTTTGAGAATTTGGCAAAAAGCCTATGATCTCTCAAAGTATGGAGCACAATCCTCAAATATTGTTCATGCTCCTCCCAACCCCTCGAATAGACAAGGATATCATAGATGAAAAATATCACGAAGGAGTCCAAATAGGGCATGAAAATAATGTTCATCAAGTCCATGAACGTGGCTGGGGCATTAGTCAACCCAAAAGAAATCACCAGGAACTCATAGTGGCCATAGCGAGTCCTGAAGGTTGTCTTAGGGATATCCTCTACCCGAATCCTCAACTGGTGGTAGCCTGATCTCAAGTCAATCTTGGAAAACAGTGTCGCACCCTCAAGTTAGTCAAATAAATCATTAATACGAGGCATAGGATACTTATTCTTCACTGTCACCTTATTCAGTTGTCGGTAGTCGATACACATACGCATAGAACCATCATTTTTGTTCACGAAAAAGACAGGAGCACCCTAAGAAAATACACTCGACCTAATAAAACCCTTACCTAAAAGATCCTAAAGCTGAGAATTTAGCTCCGAATGCTCAGCAGAAGTCAAGCGGTAAGGTGCCATAGAAATAGGTCGGGTGTCCGGCTCAAGATCAATAGCAAAATCAATGTCACGCTCAGGAGGATGGCCAGGTAGGTCGGTAGGGAAAACATAAGGAAACTCATGAACAATAGAAATAGAATCAA
The DNA here is from genome assembly GCA_031232105.1 of Capsicum rhomboideum. Classification (NCBI taxonomy): domain Eukaryota; kingdom Viridiplantae; phylum Streptophyta; class Magnoliopsida; order Solanales; family Solanaceae; genus Capsicum; species Capsicum rhomboideum. The sequence goes on from CP124711.1 coordinate 92,147,236, forward strand.
ATGAAGGACTCTCAGCTCTAATATCATGAACATAAGCAAGATAAGACTCGCAACCCCTCGATACTAGTCTCCTATCCCGAACATAAGAGATAATCCCCATCGATGCGCAGCTAAAATAAACCTACCGCACAAGCATGGCAGGCATGTCTAAGGTAATGGTATTGACAAAGTAATCCAAGACCGCATGATAGGGGGATAACCATTCCATGCCCAGAATCACATCAAAATCCACCATATCTAGCATGACCTATAAACTCAATTCACTACTAAAAAATCATCCACAGGAGTAGATACACATAATGCCATAGATAAAGGTTCCCAAGACAACTCTAACCACGGTGCATAATAAGCAGAAACACATGAATAAGTGGATCCCAAATAAAATAAAGCAATAGTTGGCTGACAGCATACCAAAATTATACCTGTAAAAACAGCATTCGAAGACTCCATCTTTGGCCTACCAGGTACTGCATACAACTAACCCCGCCTGCCCTCGAACTGGCTACCTGACCTGCCATGTGTCCTACCAGCTTGAGGACCTCCTCTATAACCCTAGGGACCACCCCTGTGAACCTAGACACCACCCCTAGCAAGAGGCAGCACTGATCTGATAGGAAGAACACTCTGTGCTGCAGGCTGAATCATCCTGAGCTGGGGACACTCTCTGGAGAAATGGCCAACAACCCCATAATCATAACAAACCCCGGGCACTATACTCTGTCCAAAAGATTCGTCTGACTTGGAATAGCCACCTCAGCTAAAAGACCCAGAATGTGTACCCCTATAAGGATGACCCCTGCTCTGACCATTGTAGTTGTTATAACCGGGCTGACCCCCATCAGTAATTTGAAGTGTTGCCTGAACGGGTCTGCTAGATTAACCTCGGTGCTGATAAGACTAACCCTGAGGGTACCTAATATGAAAACCTCTTCCCCTAAATTGTAAACCGCCTAGCTCCCACAAAAACTACCCTGTTGGCGCGGCCTCTTATCGTTGCCCCCTTGGGCCTTGTGATCCATCTCTTCTATAAAATAGGCATGAGCGGCATTCTCAGAAAAAAACTTCCCTAGGTCACCAAAGTCTGAGTAGCCCTGCGGAGTGGTAGACTCAACCCTCTGATAAAGCACCGAATCCTCGCATACTCTATAGGCAGAATCCAGGTGGCATGCCTGGCTAAGTCGTGAAATCCCACCTCATACTCGGCCACCGTCAGAGAACCCTGTCTCAAAGCAAAAAACTTATCCCTCAGGCGCTCACGCATAGTAAGAGGCATGTACTTTTCCAAGAAAGCCTTGAAGAACTCACTCTAGGTCATAGACGGAGATCTAGCTGATCTGGAATCAAGATAACCCCTCCACCACTGTCGCACTACCTTGTCTAGCTGATAAGATGTACAGTCTACTCTGCGCGACTCAACCAGACCCAAATTATAGAGCCTCTCCTCACAACTAGTCAGAAACTCATAAGCATTCTCTCCTGGGGGCCCTGCAAACCTAGGTGGAGTCAATCTCAGAAATTGGCCCAACATCTGCTTCTCCTTGGCAAACATAACAGGCTGAGTAACTGTCGGCTATGAAGCTACCTATGCTGGAGGGATCACAACTCTAGGAGCCGCATCTATAGGCTGCGCCCTTACATATATACCACTCTGATCTGCAGACTGAGCACCATCAGATGGTGCACCACCAACTAATCCCAATAACTGGACCAAGGCATCTCTAAGTAATGAAGAAGAAATAAACCCTGGTGGAGCCTGGGCTGCCCCTTGACCCACCAATGGCTGGGTGGAGGAATCTCTGGCTCAGAACCAATAACAGGATCTGGTGAAGGCTCCGTATCCTAACCTCTAGCTTGGGCTGCAGCTCTAGCCTGACTCGACCTCTGGGTTGACCACAGCCTCTAGCAGGTTCTCTGGCTACAGACCCGAGGTCCTCATCTTCGGTCATTGTAGCTCGCATACTAACCATCTATGAAAGAGCGGAATAATGAGAAATTAGGAAACAACTCAAACTGAACGCAGGAAATGAATAAAGAATGTGAGATTTTCCCTAAGAATGACCTGTAGCCTCCCAAAGATAGGATATGAACATCGTCATTCTAATCCGCGGGAATCTACTAGACACTTGCTCTTTTACCAACAATACCAGTAAACCTAGGTTCTGATACCAATTTGTCACGACCCAATTTCCATGAGTAATGATGGCACCTTTTTTAACCCTCTTGTTGGTATGCCAAACCGTACTCCAGAATAAAAAGTAATGGGCTAGTTGGTGGAAGGTATGTTAAATATCAAAGGTAAGCATACAATAAAATTGTAGGCGGTAAAATATAAGAGCAACAGTATAAATATCAAAGATGAGAGAGAAAGTATGCAAAAGAATATCCCACGACCTAGTAAGGTCGGTACAAGAGCCACTAAATCCAAAAGAATAAGAGTACTAAACAGTATCTAATATACAGGTAGCTCAAAAAGTAAAAATTTTCCCAAAAGTAGTAGATGGAGACAAGATCAGCTCTGGCTCTGAAAGCTCACCTTATCTGTGAATCCCAAAAGCAAGCTGGAATAGCACGTCAGTGACGGTGACTTGTACTCAGATCTGTATAAAAAAAAAGAGGCAGAAGTAAAGTATGAGTACCAAAACAACGGGTACTCAGTAGACATCATTGGTCGACTGAGCTAAATCATAATAGAAGCATAATAAGATGCAAATATGTAAACTGAGGTTAGGGATAAAGGGGTAAACCTGAAATAATGCTCCAACTGACATATGATAAGTAAACAAGATATATAATTTGAAAGAATACAAGCTAACTACTGCCTAGCTGGGCCCCCATAAGCCTAAAAGGCACAAACAAGAGAGGATTAACCCAAAAGATCCCCCACAAGCCCTATGGATACAATCACAAAAGAATCACCGACAGTAGTAAACATAAGTAAGCAACAACAGTAATTGTATCTGAGAATCCCTTCATACCGTAGCCACCGAACTCGAATCAAAATCATAGCATTATAAGTGAATAGTAAATGCCAGACTTGAATCGAAACTTTAGCATTATAAGTGAACAGTAAATGTCAGACTCAAACCAAAGCTTTAAAGTAAATACTAAATGTAACACCCCGTACCTTCCTAACCAAATGTGATGACGATGAACAATGTATACTTGAGTGTCGAGAGACACACGAATGTATTTTGTAATGATATTGACAAGAAAATTGAAATTTGGCCTTATACATGTGATTAGCCCTTCGTAGGAGGTGTTTTGTGATTTTCATGGAGCATTTGTCGGGTTCAAAACGAGGCTAAGAGAACCTCTAAACAAAGTATATTAAGGTTAAGAAGTAACTTAAAGAATAGGATTTGAAGTATCTAACCAAACCCGCGAAGAAAAGTCGAAAAATGAAAATTTTGAAAAATTTAAGGGAAGGGCGCGTTGGGTAGCGTACCATGCCGCTCTGGGCTGAAATTTTCAGTCCAGAGGCAGTAAAGGGGCGCGCCAGGCAGCGTGCCACGCCGCCCCTGCGCACCTTTCAAAAGTTGAAAATTTTGTTTAAGTCCCAAGGGTTCCCGGGGACGTATTGAGCCGATTTTTTCCACGATTCTTCTACAACCATGAGAATATACATGAAATAAATGACATATTATATTGGTATGATAAATTTACTCGAGAAAGAAATTAGGGTCAAAATGACAATTTTACCCTTTGGGGCAAAACAGGTCATACGTGGCTAGAATCACTTGTTTTTGGGATTGAGGCTACGGATATGAATGACATGAGTAGGAATATTGTCGTAACACGTATGAGATGATGAAACCACGAGAAATTATTGATTTTATTGGGTTAAGTAAATTAGGCCCAAAAAGGACCCAAAAATGAAAAGAAAACATGGCCCAATGGGTCACAAGACCCATTCTTCCAATTGACTAAGTCCTACACATCAATTATTGAATCAAAGTGGATAAGCATGGACTTGAGAGCCTATAAAAAGGGCAAGAAATCTGATTTTTATTGCTTACAAAGGCTCATGCCTTTTTGACAAATATCCAAGGTATTTTCTTCAAACCCTAAGAGTTCAAAGCCAAACTTTGGAGCAAGATCAACATCTTCCAAGCCTAGGTAAGTGATTATTGTCATGGATTAATATATTATATGCATGGGAGAGTATGTGAATCTTGTTGGTTATGCTTGAAAGAGTTGAACATAGTACTTTGGGTTTTTGTACAAGATGTGCCATCCATGAGATTTGAACTTGAATTATTGCTTGTGCCTTTGATGAAAGATCATGGTATGGATAAAATATGAACATGTATGGTGTTATTTTTGGTATTAAACTTGTTATCTATAAGTGGAAATTGTGGGATTTTGGCCGATATGTGTTATGAGTCGTATTAAGGGAAGTTGATGGATTATTTGTGATGTGGTATGGATAAGAAAGTGGAAAGGAGAAGTGTTGTGGTAAAATGTGTCAATTATCATATATTGGTCAATGTTGGGAATATTATGGAATTTTTGGAATAATAATTTTATCAATAGTTTTGTCAAGGGGAAATGACATGTTCAAGGCAAACATGTACCCCATTGATGTTTTATGCAATTGTAAAGTAGTTGTTGGTTAATGTGAATCTCGTTATGTATTTGTGTTGTAGAATGACACATAAATAAGGAGCGGAACTATTGTATGTACATCTAGGATTGGATATCCGTATTGAGAGTACAAGGTATGTAAGGTTACTCTGTCCGTATCTTTCTGCGGCAAATAGTATCCACATTGCTATTTCACTAGTCCTATCCCGAAATTTGCTAAGGTATCCTATATCCGTTTATCAATAGTCATTGTCATATCTTTCCTACTCATGGATCATTTCTGAGTCTCATGTCTCATTATCATGGTTAATGTTCCAAAAGCTCAAACAAGGTTATGGTCCAATGTTCCAATAGTGGTTATGCTCATGTATCTTGTTATGAATGATTGTCCAATGGTTCCAATGGTGTCATGTTTCCAATAATGTTTATTCACATATCTTCTATTTTGATTATGGTTCCAAGTTTCCAAACATGCTATGTCACATGAATATGTCAATCTCTCACAAGTGAATATACCAATCTCATATGTCTCTCACTCATTGGCTAATGATCCAAAGTTTTAAGTGATGTTATGACTATCAAAATACCAATCTCAAAGTAAAGAACAAAGCAATGCAAATGTGGTCAATGATCAAGTATGGGTGGCAGGTCTAGGGGCATATGCCTAGCTCGACTAGATCCCGATGTGTTGATTTATGGGCGGCAAGTCTAGGGGCATAAGCCTAGCTCGACTCGATCCCGATGTATGATTTATGGGTGGCAGGTCTAGGGGCATAAGCCTAGCTCGACCCGATCCCTGGGTGGCAGGTCTAAGGGCACAAGCCTAGCTCGACCCGATCCCAACATGACGATAAGTCATGTAAAGACCCACTGATCAGTAGGGGCCCGGGTACATTGTGACATATGTAATGACATTGAAGTAAAGAAGCATGAAAGCGATGAAATCAATGAAAGTAATACACATGGGTTCCAAAGTGCAAAATGGTTACTTATTCATTGGATTATGCATATGCATTTGAGTTCCATTGAGTTCATTGAACTATTCATGTGTTGTATAGTTTCATTTGAGCCTTACATACTCAGTACATTCTTCGTACTGACCCCTTTTGGGGAACTTACCTTACATGTTGCAGGTGCAGGCACTAGTAGACCTCCACCGTAGGATGACAGTAATTGCAAATCATTGGTGAGCTCCAGTTAGTTCGGGGCTTCTCCGAGTCACAGTTGTTCAAATGTTTTGATATTATACATAGTGTATAAAGCGGGGACTTGTCCCGACTTTCAGTTAGTTTTGGTCAATACATCTGTTAGAGGCTTTTGTAGACGTATGTGGGTATACAAATGTAAGATGGTATATGACATTTTGACTTGATGGCCTCAACGGTCGAGTTTCTCATATGTATATACGTCACATGTTCTATGATTTCTGATTTTAGCATTTCCTGTTCCTATGGGATAGTAGTGTTTCCTAAGACATGTACATGAAGGAATAAAAGCAAAGCTTGGTTCTCTCGGGCCTTATCGGCTTCGGGTGCCAATCACGCCTCGTTGGGATTTGGGGTGTGACACTAAATAACAAATCTAGCCAGGGGATGGAAGGATATCTAAATCATCCTAAGGTTCAAGATTAAAAAAATATGATGAATGAAGGTCTCCTAGGTCCACAAGGAGTTAATTAGGATATTTGACCTAAAAGAGGGCCGACAGGGCCCGCTACTAACCCAGAAAGTCCATACTAAGGCTTCAAGGTTTCATTAAAAGGTATTAAGTAGGTCTAAACTAGTCCTAAGACAATAATTTAGCTCAAAGAGAAGAGGAATGAGTCAATTCTACCTAAAATGGCTCTCTAATCAGCTAAAAGCTAGAATTCACTAAATATGCAACCAAGCTGTTAATCCCAATCCAAATCTAGCATATTAATATACTAGTACCATGATAAAGCTCAATCTATCAGAAAAGTAAGCCTAGCCTACCTGGATGCCAATGAAGCTCGAGAAAGTCCACTAAATTGGAGCTTTTCTCTTCCGAGAAGCCTCTGCATGAAGCCAGGCTATCAAAATAATGATCTAAGCATTAATTTGAGAATGGCAATACCCATATTGCATATAAACGTCTCGGGTCAAAAATTGAGCTAAAAATCCCATGTGGGGCTCGCTTGCGGAATCACAACTTTGAAATCGTCAAAACATCCCTCTAAGCTCAAGAACCATTTACCTTCAAAAATGGGTAAATTTAGAGCACAAACAAACCCTAAATCAGCCCATGAAGTGACTAGGGATTTAAAGTTAATTCGGAGAATAAATCAATATATTAGACGGAAACTTACGGAAATCATGATGAGAAAATGAACAAAATAACATCTCCAACTTTCCCCGAACACCCAATGATCGATCTTCACTCTCCATGAGTTCTCTAGGATTTATACGGTGTGTTAGGACTTAAGGAAAATGGAGAGAAATCAGGTTCCACAATATTAAATACTACCAGGGGTCCCTTCATATCAATCGTGGGGACCCCATCACGAATGCGGACCAAGGCACGACTTATCCTTCGCGAACGCGGCCGGACCACTAGAATCACGAAGGAGAAAGTATGAATTGGTCTGGAGGAGACTCTTCACGATTGCGAAGACAAGCTCACGATTGTGATGGCCAATACTCTTGGCCTTCGCGGACCCTCGGGATTCATTTGGAATCTCGTGAAAGCAAATGAACTATGCAAATCTACAAAATTTAACATTTTGGACTAAAAGGCGCCATCGAAATTCCCAACCAAGGTCGTTTCGATAAAATATAGGTCCGACACCCAAGGGTTGTTTTAACCGAAATCCACCCAATAGCCCAAAATGAGTTTGAAAGCCTTGGGACCCGAACCAAGGGTCCCTCTAGCCTAAAATCAATGTTTTGGAGCTAACAAAACTGTCAGAATTGGCATACGAGGCCGTTTACCTAAATTCTTGGCCCAATACCCACTTCTTAATAGTAAGACTTCAAAGCAGGGAATTGGCTCCAAAAACCACACGAACTGGCCGATAATCGAACTGTCAGCACCACCAAGTCATAAATGACTTAGGGCAGCTATGGGAAAGCTCTTAAAGCCAAAATAGTGTGGAAATACAGAAAATGACATGGAGGGTCATTACAACAAGAGCCCCAAAATAGTTCCAAGAAAGAAAGAACTTTAAACTAGAAAATTAAGAAAAAACAAAGTCGGGAACTTATGAATTCGGTTGAGATATATTCGCAAGATGAACTAATAATTACCCCCAAGCTCAAAGTACAATTTTACACTGATTTTTCTAGCTCCCAAATGCTCTAATGGTGGAAAATCTTAGAGAAAATAATCTAAAAATTGAGAAAGACGGCCATATATACTACCAGCACTAGCCACTAAAGCTGCCTTTTTTACCGCTAAAGTGGAAGGGAGACCGCTTAAGCGGAAGCTGGTGATGTCACTCGGCTCCGCTAAAGTGGCACCCCAGTCGCTAAAGCAGACAAGGGGGCCACCTAAGTGGTTGGTGCTGATGCCATCAGGTACAGTTAAAGAGATATCCCATCCACTAAAACAGCTCAGCTAAAGCGGCAAAACAGGCACTTTAGCAGTTTCACCAGATCAAATACACCAGCAAATTTTCAACTATCTTCAAATATCCCGATTGGGTGTTTGGGATAAGTTTGAAGTCTCGTGCATGCAAATGAAATGTGCTAACCTACCAAAATTGACATTACGGACTTAATGGAACTATCAAAATTTCAAACAAAGGTCGTTTTGACAAAAAGTGGGCCCCATGCTACTGTTCTATTTTTACCAATTTCAACCAATAGCCTAAAATAAGCCCGAAAGCCTCGGGACCCAAACTAAAACCCCTTAGCCTAAAATCCATATTTTGGAGCTCACAAAACCATTGGAATTCTCATATGGGGCCGTTTACTTGAAGTTTAGGCGAAAGACCTATTTCTCAACTTCAAAAGCTCCAAAATATAAAAACTGGCATAAAAACTAAACAAACTGCCTGGGAATCAAACTATCAGTCTCAGCAAGTCATAAATGACTTGGGACAACTATATGAAAGCTTTAAACTCAGAAAATACACAAAAGGGGGAAATGACCTGGAGGGTAATCACAACATCCACTACTAAAAAAACTTTCGTCTGCAAAAGTCAAGAGAAAGAAAGTACTTAAACGCTTGAACAGGTGAGGATACTGGGTATGCATGTCATGCTCGGTCTCCTAAGTAGTCTTCATGACTGGAAGGTGTCTCCACTAAACCTTTACCACCATAATCTCCCTAAAGCTCAATCGTCTGACATCTCTAGATAAATAGGAAACTCTCTCCTCCATAAAGGTCAACCTATCATCCAACTGAATAAAGTCCCACTAGAGCACGTGAGATTCATATGGGATGTAACGACGTACCATCGACATATGAAAAACTAGATGGATAGCAAAAAAAGCTGGAGGCCTATCCCCAATCCTCTGTAGAATCTCAAATGGCCCGATATACCTTGGGTTGAGCTTACTCCTCCTCCCAAACCTCATCACGCCCTTCATGGGTGACACTCCAAACTATAACACTCGAAGTCTATGGTCGGGGTTGCTCTTCTGCTACTTTAAGCTACCCGAAGCCTATCTTGAATTAACCAAAGTCTATCCAAAAATCATAAAGCAAGTTTGTACCCTGAGGCCTAGCCTCAAAAGTATCAAACCACACTATCAGAGATCTACACCACCTACCATATAATGACTCAAATAGAACCATCTGGATACTCGAATGGTAACTGTTATTATATGAGAACTCTGGCAAATAAAGAAACTGATCCCATTGACCTATGAAATCAATAACATAGGCTCGTAACATATCCTTCAAGACCTGAATAGTCTACTTAGACTGGGCATTGGTCTGAGGGTGAAATGTTATGCAAATATCAACTTAGATACCCAACTCATCCTGAAATTCCCTCCAAAAGTTTGAAGTGAACTGAGAACCTCTATCAGAAATAATGGACACTGGTATTTCATGCAGATGGACTATCTCATGAACATAAATCTAATCCAACCTCTCTACACTGTAGGATATCTAAACTGGTAGAAAATGAGCAAATTTGGTCAATCGATCAATAATGACCCAAATACTATCAAAACCTCGAGAAGTATGCAGCAAACCCATAATAAAATCCATGGTAATCCACTCCCACTTCTACTCAGGAATGGGTAGCCTTTAAAGCAATCCACCAAGTCTCAAATGCTCGACATTCACCTACTGGCAATACAAACACTAAGATACAGAGTCCTCTATATCCTTTTTCTTCCCACACCACCAGTAATGTTGTCTCTAATCTCTATACATCTTGGCTGCGCTAGGATAAATAGAATATATAAAACTATAGGTCTCCTATAATATCAATTGGATTATATCACCAACCTTTGAAACAAAAATAAGTCCCTCAAATCTTAAGATACCCTATGAATCCAAGGTGGCCTTTCTGGCCACGCCCCTCAGTACCTAATCTTAAATGCCACACAACTGACTATCCCCAAACTGTTGGGCTTGAATCTACTTAATCAAGGTAGACATGGTCTCAACATTTGCAATAATACTCCTGGGGTCAGAAATGTCAAGTCGAACCAACTTGTTGGCTAAAGAATGGATGTCCAAGGCCTAAGGTTGCTCCAAAACTGAAATAAAATGCAAACTCCCCATACTCGCTGCCCCACATTTGCCTTGCTTGGATGGTTTAGAATAGAAATATCATAGTCCTTCAGCAAATCTAGCCACCTACGCTGCCTCAAATTAAGCTCCCTCTAATTAAGAATATACTGCATGGTATGATGAAAGGTGAATATATCACAGTAAACACCATCTAAGTAATGCCTCTAAATCTTAAGAGTGAAAACCACTATTGCCAACTCTAAGTCATAAGTAGGGTAGTTGCAGTCGTGCACCTTCAGCTGTCTAGAAGTATATGCAAAAATTCAGCCCTGCTGCATCAGAACACAACCCAAACCAACACCCGAATCACCAAAATACAATGTAAACCCCTCACCCTCAACTAGAAGAGTCAAAATAGGCTGAAGTGAGTAAGGCCTTGAGCTTCAGAAAGATCACCACACACTCTTCAGACCGCTAAAATGGAACATCCTTCCTAGTAAATCTAGTTAGTGGAACTGCAATAGAAGAGAATCCCTAGACAAACCATTTGTAGTAACCTGCCAACCCAATAAAACTGAAAACCTTGGAAGGAGAAGTGGGCCTAGCCTGGTCACAAACTGCCTCAATCTTCATTGGGTCTACCATAATCCCATCATTGGACACCACATATCCCAGGAATACTACAGACTTAAGCCAAAACTCATATTTTGAGAACTTGGCATAAAGTCGCTAATCTCTCAAAGTATGGAGCACAATCCTCAAATACTGCTCGTGCTCCTCCCTATTTCTCAAGTAAACAAGAATGTTGTCAATAAACAAAATCATGAAGGAGTCCAAATAGGGCCTGAACACATGGTTTATAAAGTCCATGAATGTTTTTGGGGCATTGGTTAACCCAAAAGATATCACCAGAAATTCATAATGGCTATAGCAAGTCTTGAAAGTTGTCTTAGGGATCTCCGCCACTTGAATCCTCAACTGGTGGTAGCCAGATCTCAAGTCAATCTTAGAAAACACTGCTACACCATAGAGATGGTCAAATAAATCATCAATCGGCAGCATCAGATACTTATTCCTTATAGTCACCTTATTCAAATACCAATATTCGATACACATATGCATAGAGCCATCTTTGTTCTTCACAAATAGGATAGAGGCACCATATGGAGAAACACTCAGTCTGATGAAACTCTTACCTAGAAGATCTTAAGGTGAAATAGAAATAGGCTGGTGCCTAGCTCAACGTCAATGGAAAAATTAATATCACGCTCAGGTAGGAGGCTAGACAAGTCAGTAGGAAAGATATCAGCAAACTTATACACCATAGAAAAAGAATAAAGTAAAGGGACGTCGGCACTAGTATGTAAGAGATAATCTCTATCAGCTAGTGACTAATAGAGCCCTGCCACACAACCGGGGATATGCAAGGTATGGATAAGGTAATGGTTTTGGCGAAGTAATCCAAGACCGTATGGTTGGGGGATAACCAGTCCATGCCCAAAATAGCATCAAAATATACCATATCAAGCACAATAAGGTCAGCCCAAGTGTTATACTCCCAAATAGTCACCAAACAAGATCTATATACCTGATCCACTACTAAAGAATCCCCTATGAGAGTATATACACACATCGGTACAGATTAAGGCTTACTATACAACCCTAAACAAGAAGTGTAATATATAGACACATAAGAATATGTAGAGCCCGGATCATATAAGACAGAAGCTTGTTGACGACAAACTAAAATTGTACTTATGATAACTGAGTTTGATACCTCTACCTCTAGCATACCAGAAAAGCCATATAATTATCCTTGGCCACCGCTGAATTAAGAACCTGACCAACCACCTATCCTACCTGGTTATCCACCTCTACAAGGACCCTGAGAACCACCCTTATTGCTCTGGGAACCACCTCTGGCTGATGCTGCCACTGCTCTAAGGGTGATAACGATACTAATCGGACAATTAGAATTGATATCAAAAATATAGAATTAAACAACATAAATTGAAGATAGAGGGATAAATTAGAAAAAGGGATGAGAATTAGAAAAAATTGAGATAAGAAATAGAAGAATAGAAAGTCTAATTGAATTAATTAACCGAGGGGGAAGAGTACTTTATTATCTAGAAATTGAGAAAAAAATTTGAATCCACAAATGAGTGTCTCAATATGAATAATCAAGTAAAAGAGTTCTAAATCAATAATAGGAATCCACCCATCACTATCCTAGATTTAGCTACACTAAACTAGACTAAAGGAATTCTACCCCAAAATACTTTTCAGGAGTAATATTCTCAAATCATCCAAGTCTTCATAGAAAAAATGGCTAAGGCAACTATTTATAGCTATAGCCTTTACATAAATAGCCTATTACAGAAATAGCCCAAAAATGGCTATTTAAGAAATAACCCACAAGAGCCCTTCTTGATTGACCAAATGACATCTTGATCGCCCGTTGTCTTATGTATTTGCTACTCAATTTCTTTCTCCGAGCCTCAAGCTATCATCCATATATGGAAGCCCCTCTTAATATGCTCCATAAGACCCATCCAAGCCATCATCATGGCTTGGGTAGCTCAGGGTACGGGTCAATCATAAATTAAGATAATCATGCTCGTATCAAAGGGGCTGATATGTTTATGCTAAAGTCCCAATCATCTCACACTGAGGACACTCTATGGTGAAGTGACCAATAACCCCATAATAAGAACATGCCATGGATGCCCTGCATTGATGATAAGGTCCTACTGACCAAGATTAACCACCATGACATGAAGCCCTTGACTGAACACTCCATGATAGCTGACCAATGCCCTAACCACTGAAAATCACTATAACTATAATGACCTATTTTGTGAAACTTTTCTTTTTATGAATTTTGAAGATTTGTCCCTTTCTCATAATTGCTACATATTAGTTTTAGGGTGTGGGGATGGTTTGCATGCTCTCCGATGTGATCGGGAATGTTTTGGTCAAGTTTGTGATTTTTGGAGGCTTCAAAAGTCATATAGTTAATTTCGGTCAAAATTTGTTGTTCTGAGTGTCGGTTGGTGATTTGGACAATTTTATGAGATTCGAAATGTCAAATTAGGGTTATTAGCGAGGTTCGTTCAAGTTTGGGACCTTGACATTGCATTTCGACTGGAAAACTAGATTAAATAAGCATTAAGGGGTTTCGGGGGTAACTTGTTGAAAATGATCCTTTTCCAAAAATCTGATGTCTCAATTGAGTCTAAAACATCAAAAATAGCCTAGTAGCATAATTCATTTGCATTTACGGGATTCCAAATGAATCCCTAGGGTCTGATCGAAAACTTGGCATTTTAGCCAAGTTGTTGATTATGTTGCTATTTGGTGTAGCCGCTTAAGCGGCCAAGGACCACTTTAGTGGTAGCTGCTTTAGCGGCCTAGCATCACTTAAGTGGTATCCGCTTTAGCAGCCATGCATCGCTTAAGCAATGGCTGACCTAAGTGGCTTGGCCACTTTAGCGACCTTTTAGCCGCTTAAGCGGTGGTCGCTTAAGTGATCAATTATCCGCTTAAGCAGCCATTGCTGATATAAAAACTCTTTTATTGTAATTTTTCCCTATTTTTGGACTTTGAGCTTGGAGTTTGGGCATTTTTTAGGGTTTTCATCACCATTTGAGCTTGGGAAAGCTCCAAAACTTTATTCCCATTACTTTATATTGAGTTATATCATCAAAACACTCTTTAATCGTAGTTTTAACTTGGGATTTTGAGGATTTTTTTGAAAAAGCCTAAAAAATGTTTTTTCTTCAATTTGGACCTCGTTTTTTAACTCATTTTTGCATAGATTTTCAACAGTAGGTTCCTTTAACCTTGGAGAATTTATTCCTAAAGAAAAATTTCAATTTTACCCCTCTCATTTTCAAACTCATTTTTTGAGTCCTTTTTGGACCCAATTTAAATATGGTCGATATGGGTATTGATAACTTCCTTTTAACGCATCGATGTTATATTTGTATATTTTAGTTGATTCCAAGGCCATTTGAATAGAAAAAGCTCCGTGTTAAAGGACTTTAGGCTCAAATTTCATCATTTTGATGTAGGTTATGGCTTAATTTCTTTCAAATTAAGCTGGGTAGTTAATAAATTAGTAAAGCATGCTATTGGTTGGGGAAAATAACTATGGGTTTTATATTTCAAGATTATTATTACTGTTGTATGCCCATGTGGGGGCTTATAATTTATTGTTGTTGACTTGTGGTATCTGATATAGCGTGTTTCTCGAATAGGGCTTTATTTGACCTCATTGGTCTTATCTGTGCATTTGAATGCCTTATTCTAGATATAATGCCCGTGCAGGGGCTTAAATTGTTATTATATGCCTTATTTGAGCATTGGTTGCCTTATCATGATAGAAATGCCTGAGTTAGGGGTTGATATAATATTAATGATGTCTTACATGTGTATTTATTTTGATGGTGGATAATTAGAGTTAATATCATGAATTATGGACATATTGAGTTGATTTTCAGGCTCACTTATACACGTATTGAATGGATTGGATATCTTCATACCGATTTGATTATGAGCATTACATCCTCATTCCATACATGTACATTCATAGTATATTAGTACCATTGAGGAACACTATTTTTAAAAAAAAAATGAGATATTTTATAAAAACCCTCTCCGTGAACACAAGCAGGAGAGGTGGGTTGAGCTTTGATATATGAGTTATAGTATACGAGTTGTGAACCCCCCATGGGTCCTATTACGGGAGCTGCGAGCTCTATAGGTGTACAAAGAAAGTCATACGATAACTTTTACCATTCATCCTATTATCATCATTGCATTACATTGCATATGCATCTTTCATGATTCTTTTAGTTTTCCTTGAATTGTGTTTAGTTTCCGTATACTTTTAGTGCATATCTGTGTTGTTTCAATTCAGTATTATATTAGAACTGTTAGTGGAGATAGTGTGAGCTACCGGTTGGGAACTTTTCTGTTTGTAGGTGACACACTCATAGTTTTCTTTACTTATATTATTTTTTGCTTTGCTTAGTCGGTCTATGATTCCTACTGAGTACAAGTGGACTGTACTCACTCCTACTGTGCCCTTTCGGTGCAGATCCTAGCATGAGTATGACATGTGGAGGCTAATTTTATGCTACTATTGGTGATCTTTTGAGTTACTGGCATGCTCTAGAGTGCAAAGTTGCTTCCTGGACCTCATCTTATCTCATTTATGTCTTTATTTTGATTTTTAGAGATAGATGTATATTCTCAGATTCGGTTATGTATTGGATTCTCTTATAATATGACACCAGATTTTGGGTGGTTTATGAGATTTCTTTCATACTTCCACTTTACTATGTCATGTATCAGCCTGACTTTATTCTAAAAGTCTCGCCTTATCTTTATTTATTATTATGATTGAGGTTTTCTTTCCTTTTTGGGTAACAGACTTACTTATCAAGGCTAGACTATGAAAAGTGTCATCATGACCTTTTTGGGTCGTGATAAATTGGTATCAGAGTGTCAAGTTCATTGGTCTCATAAGTTTATGAGCAGGATGTCTAGTACAATCTCTTGGATCGATACGTAGACGTCTATATCTATCTTCGATAAGCTATAAGATATCTTTAGGAAAAACTTCTCTAATTTTATTCTTCATCGTGCGGGTTGTTCATACACAATGTTCTAAACTTATATTATACGCTTTTCTATGTAGATATTGAGGACTAGGTTAAGAGATGCTAGGGATACTGAGTTGGCACCCAATATGGGAGCCTCAGTTCGAGGATGAGGCAGGGGTCGTAGATGACCCAGAGGTAGAGGACAGGCACGAGGAGCTTCCCCAGTCAGAGGACGTAGAGGTACTACAGGGTTTAATTGACACACCAGTGCATCAGGATTTAATGGTTTGCCTTTTGAGTTATTTGGATGGTGTTCCTTTGAGTGTACCGAGTGCTTCTAAGACTTCGAGTAGTGTATAACCATCTGTATTGGCATCTCTTATGGTATTCCTGCTTCTGGGGTACAGCCATCATCTATGGTACCCCTACATATGAAATCTTTGTCTACCAGACTTACTATTTCTCCAGTTGGTTTGGGTAGAGTGATATCTTCTGATGATCAGAAGAGGTTTAAGAGGTTTATTCACTTGGGTCCGCCTAAGTTCAGTGGTACTAATGGCTAGGATTCCTATGAGTTTTTGACTGATTACCAGGAGAAGTTACATAATCTTGGATCCCTTGAGTCTTATGGAGTTGCTTATACTACCTTTCAGTTGACGGATGTGGCTAAGGATTGGTGGAGGTCGCTTTCCAATTGTAGACCTTTAGGATCTCCTGCTATGACTTGGACTCAATTTTCTGAGGCATTCTTGGAAAGGTTTGTATTGTATAGCTTGTGAGATTAGATGAGGGATGAGTTTGATCACTTGGAGTAGGGCTGCATCTCTATTGACGAGTATGAGGCACGTTTCCTTGCTCTATCCAGATATTCAGTCGTTAGCATCTCTACCAAGTCTGAGAGGATTTAGAACTTTGTTAAAGGGTTAGATGGTTTACATCAGTTGGCTACAACCCAGATGGTAGTTTCAGGGGCTTTTTTGCAGAGTATTATTGAGCACACCAAGATGACCAAGTCTATTATCCACGCTACTCAGGGAGGCACAAAAAAGGTGCATTCTTAGGGTGAGTTTAGTGTACATGCCTTCCAAGGTAGAGAGTTCTCTAGTAGAGTTTCTTGTGGTTATCATGTTAGGCTGGTTTAGGGCAGCGTTGTAGGGATCAGGTGGTAGACCTTCTGGTTCTATGATTTCTGATAGCCAAGTATCAGGTCATGCGAGTGGAGGTTCCAAGTTTGGTTCTTCAGGAAAGGATGGTCATTTTGGTTCATCCGTACCTTCTCAAATTGAGTCGGGCCATATGATGTGCCATGGTTACATGGCACTTTCGATGCTTAAAACAAGGAAAATATGCAATAACTTGGGTGTATTTGGTTGGTATGATGTGGTTTCTGTCCGACTTTGCAGGAAAATAGGTTTTGAAGGCAACAAATAATCAAAAGGAAGAATCATGCCCGAGAACGAAGTGTCTAAAGATGAAAGAACAAGAATCTGCACCAGAGAGGGAGTCATGACACCACTCACATGATGTGGAGGCCACTCACGTGACGTGAGTGGCTGTTGTGAGTCTACTTCAGAGATTAGTAAATGTTGTCTGATTTCCATGACAAGACTGACGTGGCGTGAGTACCACCTAAGTGATGTGAAAAGATGGTGTGAGTCAACTTCTAAAGATGTCTAATTGAGCCTGATTTCCACGACACTCACCTACGTGGCATGACTTGGTTCCACGACACCAAATCACGATACCATGGAAGTTGCCGACTCTGTTCTCCTATTCTGATTAGGATAGGATTAGCTTTGTATCTATAAATACCCCTATATAGTCCCATGTGTGAGAGTTAGTCAGTACATTATTTTGAGAGATTTTTTCTACTGTTTCTGAGTTCATAAACATATTATTGGTTTTGTATTCAAAAACCCTAGATTCGAGTTTTATTCATAATTGAGATTTCAGTTCTTCTTCATTATTGTGAGTGTGCAATTATGTTTTCATCTTTGAATCCTTATTGTGTTCTTGCAATTATGAGTAGCTAAACTCATCAACTAGGGTTGTGTGAACCATGAAGAATTAACAAAATGGGTTAAGTGCAAAGCAACTCTGAACCATTGTGAATGCATGTATTGGTATATCCTTCATTGTGATTGGTCTTCTAACGGTTGCAAATGTTAGAAACTTTCCTGTATTCTAGAATTGCTCGAGAGAGAGGTAGAGATGGGGAAAAGGAGATAACAACAGAGATTTGAAGCTATCAACCTTCATCTAATAACTTGAGCCTTAGCGGGAATAGTTATCTGAGATCCAGGACAAGGGTTAGTAGTACGACACTCAGAGATCGAGAGAAGAAGAGTGAAATTCATCTAACCAAGGTCGAGAGACGTTTAGATGAACATGTCTTGTCAGATTTTGTATGCAACATAGCGGGACGATTTTGTTAGCACAAGTAACCGATGGAGTTAAGGAATCATTGGGGAGCACAGTCCTAGTGTACTTCTCATATTAACTACAAACTCTATAATCAAAAATTGCTACAGTTATTGCTACTTACAAAAAAACCCCAATTTTTACTTATTTGCCAACTACTCAAATAAGAACTTAACCTACTTCCGTTCTATTCCCTGTGGGATCGACCCCAACCTAGTTGGGTTCTTTATTTGATACAGCGGCCACATTATACTTTTATGGAAGTATATTTTAGGCGACATCACCATAGAGGATGTTTTGTATGTGATGAATTTGGCCAAGTGGCCAAGGATTGCCCTCGATGTGTGTTTGGACCTACTCAGCAGGGATATCAGCTTTAGTTTTGCCCTACTCCTATTTCTGCATATAGAGATGGTTCATAGAGTAGTAGGGGTGGTGTTAGAGGTGCTCGAGGTATAGGTAGGAGAGCTTGTGGTAGTGGTCATGGGGTTGCTCAGTCTGGGAGTAGATAGTGTTATACTATACCAAGGAAACCCAAGGTAGAGGCCTCTGATGTAGTCATTACAGTTATCATCTCTATTTGCTATAGATCTTCTTTTATGTTATTTGACCCTGGGTATATATTTTCCTATGTGCCTACATATTTATCTTCTGGTTTTGATATTGCATGTGCGCCCCTTACTATGCCTCTTCATGTATCTACCCCCATAGGAGATTCTTTAGTAGTGGATCGGGTGAACCGATCTTGTGTGGTCACTATTATGGGGCGTGAGACTTGGGTAGACTTGATTCTCCTAGATATGTTTAACTTTGACGTTATTTTGGGTACGGACTGGTTAGCTCTTTATCATGCTATTTTGGTCTGTTATGCCAAGACCGTGACCTTAGCTATGCTGGGTATGCCAAGGTTAGCTTGGAAGGGTATGCTTAATTCGGGTTCGAAGGGAGTTATATCTTTTCTAGGTGCTCGTCGCATGGTAGAAAGGGGTTGTTTGTCTTATTTGGCTTATGTTCGTGATACTAGCATTACCTCACCGCCTCCTACAGATTTTATTTAGGTTGTTCGTGAGTTTATGGATGTGTTTCCTATGGATTAGCCTGGTATACCTCTGGATCGTGATATTGATTCTCCTATTGATGTGGAACCGAGCACTAAACCTATTTCCCTTTCTCCTTATAGGATGGACCCGGCTGAATTGAAGGAGCAGTTGCAAGATTTATTGAGTAAAGAGTTTATTAGACCTAGTGTATCTCCTTGGGGTGCGCTTGTCTTATTTGTGAAAAAGAAAGATGGTTCTATGCGCATGTGTATTAATTACTGGTAATTGAACAAGGTGACAATTAAGAACAAGTATCCTCTTCTTCGTATTGATGATTTGTTTGATTAGCTTTAGGGTGCGTCCGTGTTTTCTAATATTGATTTGAGATCCGAGTATCACCAGTTGAGGATTAGAGCTTCGAATGTTCCAAAGACAGCTTTTCGGACTCAATATGATCATTATGAGTTTTTGGTCATGTCTTTTGGGTTGACCAATGCCCCAGCAGCGTTTATGGAGTTGATGAACCAAGTATTCAGACCGTATCTCGACTCCTTTGTGATTGTATTTATAAATGATATTTTGGTTTATTCCAAGAATAAGGCCGTTCATGTGAAACACTTGAGGACTGTACTTCAGAGATTGCGTGATTAGAAGTTGTATGATATGTTCTCCAATTGTGAGTTTTAGTTGGATTCTATCTCTTTCTTAGGTCATGTGGTGACCAAGGATGGTATTATGGTCGATCCGACTAAGATTGCAGCAATTCGGGATTGGGCTAGGCCCACTAGTCCTATCAAGATTAGGATTTTTATTGGCGTGGAGGGTTATTATCGACATTTTGTTAAGGGTTTCTCTTCTATTGCGGCTCCTCTAACCAAGTTGACTCAGAAAAAGATTACCTTTTAGTGGTTAAAAGCGTGTGAGAAAAGCTTTCCAAAACTTAATGAGTTGACCTTGCCCAAAGAGTGCGTGGGTTTTACCATATTTTATGATATTTTTGGTATAGGTTTAGGTGCAATGTTGATGCAGGAGGGTAAGGTGATTGCTTATGCCTTTGGTCAGTTGAAGCCTCATGAGAAGAATTATCCTACCCATGATTTGGAGTTGGTCGTGGTTGTGATTGTATTGAAGTTGTGGAGGCATTACTTGTACGGAGTTCGTTGTGAGATCTTCTTGGATAATCATAGTCTTCAGTACTTCTTCACCCAGCGAGAGCTTAATATGAGACAGCAGTGTTGGCTTAAGTTGCTTAAGAATAATGATCTCGTCATTCTTTATCATTCGCGTAAGGCTAACGTGGTTGCGGATGCCTTGAGTCAAAATTCGACTAGTATGGAGAGTTTAGCTCATCTCTTGACTCAGGAGTGGTCTTTAGCCTTAGAGGTTCAGTTTTTAGCTAACCGGATGGTTAGGCTTGACATTTTGGCACTTGTACTTATTTTCGCCATTGTTGATGCTATGTCTTCTTTGATGGAGCAGATTCGAGTTTACCAGTTTTTGTTGATGCTAGGTCTTCTTTGATGGAGCAGATTCGAGTTTACCAGTTTGATGATGATAGTTTGAGAGTGCTTCGGGATAAGGTGTTGAGTGGCGAGGCCAAGGAGGCATCTCTTGATTCTGATGGTGTTTTGAGGATTGGTGGCCTAGTTTATGTGCCAAGAGTTGGTGGATGGGTGAGATTGATTGGGAAAAGGGAATAACAACAGAAATTTGAAGCTATCATCCTTTATCTAATAACTTGAGTCGTAGCAGGAATAGTTATCTGAGATCCAGGACAAGGGTTAGTAGTGCGACACTCAGAGACCGAGAGGAGAAGAGTGAAATTTGTCTAACCAAGGTCGAGAGACGTTTAGATGAACCTATCTTGTTAGATTTTGCATGCAACGCAGCGGGACAGTTTTATCAGCACAAGTAACCGGTGGAGTTAAGGAATCATTGGGGATCACAGTCTTAGTGTATTTCCCATATTGTCTACAAATCCTATAATCAGCAATCGTTTCTGTTACCACTTATTCACAACAAATCCCCCCAGTTTTACTTACTTTCCAATTACACAGACTAGCATTCTACATAATTTTGTCCTATTCCCTGTGGGATCGACCCCAACTTAGTTGGGTTCTATATTTGATACAGTGACCGCATTATACTTTTCTAAAGGTATATTTGGGGCGATATCAAAGTTTGGCGCCTTTGCCGGGGAACTACAGTTACGGAGTTGAGTATTTTGCTTGTTGAAGTTGATTGGTTTTATTTCCTTATATTTTTAAGGCACACGCCGGTGTATGCCCAATACTAGGAGTCAAGGCAATCCCCTGATTCCACTTTATCTTGAAATAGAAAGAACTCTGAGAGCTAATCGAATAATGGTGAATACCGATAGAGTTCAGGATCCTGAAGCCGCAGGAGACATTCATAACCAACCAATCCAGCCAGTTGGTCATGAAACAGCAGACCAAACTACTGCTCGATTGACACGAAAAGAGCAAGCTAGACAAGCTGCTCTTAGGCAAGCAGATAGGAGCTATGCAAGAAGCAGGCTAGCGACTGGCTGAGGCTGAAGAAAGACAAAGAAGACTGAGGGCACACCAACCACCTCAAAGACCGCACGTACCAGATTATGATAATCCTGAGGAAGAAGATGTGGCTTATTTCGAGCCGATAGAGACTGGTTCCATTATTCCACCAGAATTACCTCAGGGCACTAATTTTGGCATTACAAGTTCCATGATCCACCTGCTTAACTTGAAAGGTGTATTCCCAAGTCTTCCTACAGATAATTCGAACAGGCATATGATGAACTTTGTGGGGGTTTGCACTTCTTATAATTTGCCTGGAGTTAACCAAGAGGCCATTCGTTTGAGATTATTTCCATTCTCTCTAACAGGAGAAGCGACTTTGTGGTTGGAAGAGTTACCACGAGGTTCCATCACTACTTGGCAAGAGTTAAGAAATCAATTTCTGGAAAGATTTTTTCTACCCTCTAAGATGCTACAGTTGAAGGATGAGATTTACAGCTTCAGACAACTACATTATGAAGCACTTTACGAGACATGGTTAAGGTTCAAGAAGAAGCTGCAGAATGTGCCAAATCATAGGAAGAGTGGTAGAAACATACTTGAAATCTTCTACAAGGCTTTAAACGCCAATACTAAGGTTGTAGTAGATACTATCACTGGCGGAGCATTTATGAGTCTGAGGTGGAAACAAGCTTCAAAGCTATTAGATCATATCACTAAGACCAACCAAGGATGGCATACTCGGGAGGTAGATATGCCTGATGGCACGTATACTATTAGAGCCTCAGTAGCACAATGGTCTTTGGACGAATCTGTAGCTCAAGAGGTCATACAGCTAAGGACAGAAATTAGTTTGTTAGCTAAATGGATTGCGGCCAGAGATGTTGAGAAGGTGCATGCCGTAAGTGCACAAGGCAAAACACCTAGGCATGATGATAGTGAATCTGATGAGGAGGCTAAGTACCTGGATCGAGAAGTGGCGGGTTTCTGAGCTAAGGGCCAGGGGTCTAATCAAGACTCTTGGAACTGAAGGCAAGGGAATCAAGGTTGAAGCTATTATTGAGACAATTACAACAAGTCGGGATATAGAGATAGAGAACAAGATTATGACAGTAATTGGAGGTGGAAGGATGATTATAAAGAGAAGAGTGGCGTATATGTTCCATCAGAAAACCGCGATGCTGACTATGGAAATTCAATAATGGAGGCCCGTCTCAATAAACTGGTTAAAGGGTTAGAGAGTCAAGAAGATTGATCGAAGGAGATTAGGTCAGATATTTCGGGAATAAGTCAGAAAGTAGAATCTCATTCGACTGCTATTAAACAGTTGTAGCAACAGTTCAGGTAGATATCAGTGGCATTGAACCAACATCAGCCAGGTACCCTTCCAAGCAACATCGTCCAGAATTTGAAGAATGATATTCATTGTCTGGCCATTACTACTAGAAGCGGGAAATGCACAACTGATCCATCTATACCTGTGGATAGTAGTAAGACCAATGAGCCGATGATAGTTGATGTAGAAACTGAGATAGAGTCGGATAATTCGAAGGTCGAAATAATTCCAAATCCTCATGATACGGCAAAAAGGCAAAATCTGAAAAGAGGTAGGAAAAGGAAGCCCCACAAATGCTGAAAACTATCCCACGACTCCTCCTCCCTTTCCTCAAAGGTTGAAAAAGAAGGCTGAGGAAGGAAAATATCAGAAGTTTATTACAATATTGAAAGATCTATCGGTAAACATCCCTCTTGTTGAGGCATTGGAGCAAATGCCAGTTTATACGAAGTTCATGAAAGACTTGGTGACGAAGAAGAGAACTATCAGTTTTGAGCCGGCAGATAACTTACATCATTGTGGTGCAGTTGCTTTGCGTTCCCTAGTTGAAAAGAAGGAGGATCCATGAGCTTTCACAATTCCTTGTACTATCAGGTCTTACAACTTTACTAAAGCACTTTGTGATTTGGGTGCTAGCATTAACTTAATGTCGCTAGCCATTTTTAAGCAGTTAGGGCTGGGGTCACCAAAACCAACCTCGATGAGACTTTTCATGGCGGATAGGACTGTGAAAAATCTGGTGGGCATTTTGTATGATGTTTTGGTAAAAGTTACATCTTTCATCTTTCCAGCTGACTTTGTGATTCTAGATTGTGAAGTTGCTTTCGAGGTTCCCATCATACTGGTAAGACCATTCCTTTCCACTGGTCGTGCATTGGTCGACATGGAAATAGGGCAGATAAAATTCAAGTTAAATAATGAACATGTCACTTTTAATATTTGTCGTTCCATGAAGCAACCAAAATATATGCGGGTGATTTCAGTGATAGATGCAGTTGAGGAGAGTGATATTGCCATGCCTCTTGAAGAAAGGTTGGGGGTAGAAGGTCTTGCGGTCGTGATTATGAATTTTGATAGCGATGGTGTTGAGGAATACGATGATATGGTTGGTGCACTTGCTGGTAAAGGATCATACATTTATTCCCCAAAGAAACTTGATCTCGATTTGAAGAATAGGGTGACCCCACCAGCTCGTCCATCTATTGAAGAGCCTCCAATTTTGGAATTAAGGCTCTTCCCGCTCACCCTCGCTACACATTTTTGGGAGCCAACAACACCTTGTCTATGATTATTTTTGTTGTGTTGGTGGAGTGGCAAGTAGAGCCTCTGGTTTCGATATTGAGAAAGTTTAAGAGGGCCATTAGTTGGTCCATTGTTTATATTATAGGGATTCCACCCAGTATTTACACTTACAAAATTCAACTTGATCTTGAATGCATACCAAGAATTGAGCACCAACGTCGTCTAAACCCATCTATACAAGAGGTTGTAAAGAAAGAGATCATTAAGTGGTTATATGCAAGTGTGGTTTACACCATTAAAGATAGCAAGTGGGTTAGCCTAGTTCAGTGTCTGCCAAAGAAGGGAGGAATCACTGTGGTTCCAAACGACAAGAATGAGTTAATCCCAATGAGGCCGATTACTGGATGGAGAGTTTGCATGGATTATTGAAAGCTGAATTCTTGGACAGAAAAAGATCATTTTCCTATGCCCTTCATGGACCAGATGTTAGACCGTCTTGCTGGTAGAGGATGGTATTGTTTTCTTGACGGCTATTCGGGGTGTAATCAGATTTTCATTGCTCCCAAAGACCAAGAAAAGACCACTTTCACTTGTCCATATGGGAGGTTCGTGTTCAAAAGGATGCCCTTCGATTTATGAAATGCACCAGCCACTTTCCAGCGTTGCATGATGTCTATTTTCTCCGACATGGAGGAAGACTCTATTGAGGTTTTTATGGATGATTTTTCTATTGTGGGAGACTCATTTGATGATTGCTTGGCACACCTTGCTAATGTGTTGCAAAGATGTGAAGAGTGCAACTTAGTGCTAAATTGGGAAAAATGTCACTTTATGATTAACGAGGGTATCGTATTGGGGCATCAAATCTCAAAGAAAGGTATTGAAGTTGATAAGGCAAAGATTGAGGTGATTGAAAAGTTACTCCCACTTATATCCATGAAAGTAATTCGAAGTTTCTTGGGACAAGCAGGATTTTATAGAAGATTCATCAAAGACTTCTCGAAAATTGCAAATCTGCTATGCAAGCTTTTAGAGAAGGAGGTGAAGTTCGTGTTTGATGAGGCGTGTCTAAAAGTATTTGAGTGTCTGAAAAAAAAGTTGATTTCAGCCCCTATTATTGTTTCACCAGATCAGACGATGCCTTTTGAGGTTATGTGTGATGCTAGCGGAGTGGCCTTGGGTACAGCCCTTGGCCAAAGACGTGAGAAGATTTTACATCTGATTTACTATGCTAGCAAAGTACTTAATCCAGCTCAGAAGAATTACACCGTGACTGAATAGGAATTATTGACAGTGGTCTTTGCTTTTGAGAAATTCAGATCTTACTTGATTGGTACGAAGGTGATTGTGCATACAGACCATACAACACTTCAGTATCTTATGTCAAAGAAGGATGTTAAGCCAAGATTGATTCGGTGGGTGCTTCTACTACAAGAATTTGATTTTGAAGTCAAGGACCGAAAGTGAACCGAGAATCAGGTCACTGACCATCTATCATGCCTTGAGGGTGAGGCCATGCTTAAATTAAGGGATAATCTTGATATTGATGATACTTTTCCAAATGATCAAGTGCTGGCAGCATCACAAGACTTAATCCCATGGTTTGCAGATTCTGCCAACTTTCTAGCAAGTAATCTAATCCCGAAAGCTATGTCGTATCAGCAGAGAAAGAAATTCATGCATGAGGTGAGAAAATTCTTATGGAATGAGCCATATATGTTTAGAGTATGTGCAGATGGTATGATTCGAAGGTGTATCCCAGAGGCTGAAATGATGAGTATCTTGGAAGCATGTCATTCATCTCCAGTTGGGGGTCATCATTGTGGTACGCGGACTGTACACAAGATCTTACATTGCGGTTATTATTGGCCTACCATCTATAAAGATGCTCACGACTATGCTCGGGCCTGCGAACAATGCCAAAGACAAGGGAATATCTCACGCAGACATGAACTCCCTATGACAACTATTCTTGAGCTAGAATTGTTTGATGTATGGGGAATTGACTTTTGGGCCCCTTTGTGAGCTCACATGGGATGAAATACATTTCGGTAGCTGTTGATTATGTTTCTAAATAGGTGGAGGCAATTGCGCTTCCCAATAATGAAGGAAGAAGTGTCATGGCATTCTTGAAAAAGAACATATTTTCACGATTTGGGACATCACAAGTAATCATTAGTGATGGACGATCCCACTTCTGTAATCGGATGTTCAAAGCCCTGCTTGAAAAATATGGTGTCAAACATAAAGTGGCAACACCTTACCATCCTCAGACGAGCGGGCAAGTTGAGGTGTCAAATCTTGAGATAAAGTCTATTTTGGCAAAGACGGTGAATGCAAATAGGACTGATTGGACTCGAAGATTAGATGATGCATTATGGGCATATCGAACTGCTTTCAAGACACCAATTGGCACATCTCCATATCATCTGGTGTTTGGTAAATCATGCCATTTGCCTGTTGAACTTGAGCACAAGGCATTATGGGCATTAAAAAGGTTGAATCTAGAATGGAGTGAAGCGGCTAAATTGAGACTAGATCAGATGAATGAGATGGATGAGTTTCGTCTCTGGGCTTATGAAAGTTCAGAACTGTATAAAGAAAAGATGAAATTATATCATGATCGGAGGATTGAGAAATGGGAGTTTCACCCGGGGGATTTGGTACTATTGTATAACTCCAAGCTTCGTTGTTTGCTGGAAAGTTAAAGTCCAAATGGTCCGGACCATTCATGATAGTCAGGGTATTCCAGCATGGAGCAATTGAGCTGAAAAGGGAAGATAATGTTTTATTCAAGGTCAATGGGCAGCATGTAAAGCACTATGTGGGAATCACGGAAGAGATAAGTACTTGTGAGGAGCTTAGAATTAATGAAGTCTGAGTAGTCAAGCTAGCCAAGTCGTTCCGCGACGTTAAATCAGGCGCTTCATGGGAGGAACCCATGGGTTGGTTGGTGAAGTCTGAGTAACCAACCTAACCAAGTCGTGTCGCGACGTTAAATCAGGCGCTACTTGGAAGGCAACCCTAGGTCCAATTGGTTGTGATCTGCTCATTGGAGGATAAGTTAGCGGGAACTTACAAGATTGAAATCGAATATGTTGAGTACAACACATGACACTACTTCACGCCACGTAAGTCCATCCACATAATGTGGGATGATACCGTAGAACTCAGAAGGAATTACATGCCTGTTGAACTTGACCTATGCCAGTGACCCACATGATGTAGGTTAACCCACGTCACGTGGGTAGTGTCGTGAAATTCAGAGGCCATGTGCAACCTGTAGGACCCTACCTATGATAGGGGACCCACGTGATGTAAGTAGACCCACGTCACGTGGGTGGTGCCGTGAGACACAGGAACCCTCTAAATCCGACCCGACCCGACCCTAAATTTATATAAATATCAGTATACCACTCACATCCGACCCACTTTCAAATCTGAACTTAACCTTTTCAAATCAAATTCACAACATAAACCCTATTTAGCCCAGATTCATTAAATTCCCACAATTATAATCCAAATCCATCAGATTCCCACATACCAAATCCAAAATTCTTAAATCCTAAACCCCAAAATCCCCAAAAATCCAACCCACTCAGTCCAAAATCCGACAAACCCGACCCTCACCCGACATAAAACCTGACCCCATGCCACCCAAATCAAACCCTAAAATGTGGAGACATGGGTTCTTCCTCACGAATCCGTACGAAAAATCCTGAATTTACAACTAGGTTACGCGATGAACCTTCGAGGTCAAATAAAAGTGGGTCTGAAGAGGTATACGAGCTTGCTACCACTAATTTTACACTGGTACCTCATACTAAAAGGCTACAAACTAGGGCCCAAGCTACTGCTCGGGCTACCTAACAGCCTACTTCACAGCCTCCGCAACCGAATGCCCCTGCTCAGTCTTCTGATTTCGCCCCCCAGTCGGATGAAGGGACGGAAGATTCTACACTCGGTGATAAATAGGAGGTTGATGTATCTGGGTATGAGGAGAATGCTGAGGATAAGGATGATGCCGAGGTTGATGTCTCTAGGTCTGGGAAAAATGTTGAAGGCCCGGATGATTCTGCAGTTGATGCGGCAGCATCTATTTATTGCACGGGTCGTCAAAACTCCACGACTTCCTCACAGTGACAGGTGGCTGCACAGCGGGCCACAGTTGAGGATCGAAGGGAAAATAAGTGATGGTGTGTTTAGGGTATGAGGGCCATTTATGAAGGGAATGCTGAACTTACTGAGAGGGGTGTGTGTAGAAGGAGTATCACTGAGGAGCCCCGATATCGGCTAGATGAATTGAAGGCACTGCTTGAGATTAAGGCTGTATTTGATCATTATGGATTCGGGTGGAGGACGGAGCCTCCTGGGCACTATAGCTGAGAGTTGGTCCATGAGTTTTATGCTTGTTATGTTGCTTCTATTGAATGGATCACACCTAATGAGTAGCGATATAGGGACTAACCACCATTGACTCACACTTTGGTCCGGGAGACCAGAGTGGACATCTCTGAGCAGACTATCCACAAGTTTTTGTTTAGTGCTGAGCATCCATTTCCAACTAGCACTGCAGAATTTGATCATCATATGGAGACTGTGAGAAATAGGACTAAAATGAGGGACGCCGATCAGTGATTGGAGTTACTGCAGTGGATTACAGGTTATATAGTGGAGGATGGTGCTAATGCTTGTTGGGTTGCTGGGAAGTTGGATATTAAGAAGTCCTCGCTTTACTATGCAGGACAATTTTGATGGTCTGTTGTCAGTCACCGGTTGAGTCTGACTAATGCTGATAATTCACTCACACTTGATTAGGCAGTGTTGGTAGCGAGCATTCTGGCAGGTTATGATATTAACTTCGCTCGCTACGTCATTGAGGAGATACATAACCGTACTTTCCGCGACTTCACCAGCATCCCTTTCCCCTGTCTGATTCATGGCTTATGTGATAGTGCTGGTGTGTTCACGACACCTGCAGTAGATAATCATATTGAGGTGACCCGTGTTGCTTATATAGGGTTGATGCAGCAGCAGGGAGCTCACCCAGTTTTTTCACAGAGGTTTCAACCTTTCGTGTCCTCAGGATCAACCCTATTTGAAGGGCCTGGAGATAGAAAGGAGTCGGTTAGCACTCCGACACCGATGAGTATACCTGAGACTATTCGTGTACCTGCTGAGGGCACAGGCCCGGTGATTGACGATGAGGTAGCAGGCACTACAGCACCTCCGCCCCCCTCTGGTATGGTTTCAGTTTCGAGGGACTTCCTGCAGCAGTTGGTGGAACGGCAGACATAGATGTTTAAGCGACAGGCTCACACTGAAGCCCAGATGGCTAAGTTGGTATCCCAGCTTAAGCCATAGGTTAGGACCATGGTAGAGGATGTCGAGGCTAGAGTGGAAACCAGTATGACTGCCGTTATGGATAGGTTTATTCCAGAGCTACATGGGCGGATTGATAGCTTTGAGTCACGGATGGCCACCCGGATAAGTTCGGCACAGCTTTCTAATATAGAGGGATTGTCATAGGAAGTGGTTGCATTGAGAGAGGAGTTGATAGCTTTATCACTAAGCAACACTCCGGTTATTCCACTTATACCCGTTCCAGCCTTGATGAGGTAAGCTTTTGAGGTGGATTTGTTTGCTGATGAGGAGCCTCCTATTGATCGAGGCAAGAGACCACATAGTCTGGTGGATCAGGATGATAGTGGTGATGAGTTCGAGGATGATTTCTGGAGAGCGGTTAAGGCCTCTAAGGTAGATTACCATGCCTGACAGATTGCTCAGGAGGAGAGGGCATGGGGTGCATCATCTAGTCAGGTACCCCCTCCACTGGACGCACCTAGCAGCAAGCCAGAGAGCATGCTGATGATCACGCATTGGGCAGGCCCACATCCGGCGCCTAGGGCACCTCAGGTATGACTTCACTCCCTTCCACTTACCATATTGATAGCTTTGCACTGAGGGCAGTGCACCATTATTTAGTTAGGGGTGGGGGTGTACCACCACTTGGGGATTTTTATTGTTGTGTTTCTTTTCCCTCAAGTTCTATCATAGTAGAACGGCATGTTTAGGTTTTTATATATTATTTATGTGTTTTCGTGTTTAATTAGGAGGAAGATAGGGGAACCTTAGTGCAGTCCAACTTTGAACGTATTTTGAATAATAAAGATGCTTTTTTGTGCTTTTTGATAGCCTAAAGGATACCCCTCCTGGAAAAAAAATGTTTATTTTGAATTGTGTGTGTAGTAGTTTGTGACAGCTGTTGGATCTTATCTTTTTATGGCATTAGTATTATAGGCAGAATAACTATAGCTCGCATTGCATGAACAGGATGGGTAGTAGTTGATAGTGTAACCCTATGCTATGTGTGCGTGAGATCATTACCTAGTTCACTTTTGTGTGTACGATTCAGAACTTATCTGGTTAGTCTTGCCTAGGTTATAGGATAGTGGTTAGGAAAGGATCATAGCCCATTTTTGAATAAGTCCACTTTTAGACTAAATGCCTGACCAAAAATGAAATAAATACCCCTTGATCCAGATGTTGAGATGTAATTGACCTATTTCTTTCATTAGCCTATTCACCTTCCCATTTTATCTTATAATGAACCTGTTTTGGCCCTAGTCCCTCCTTGGACATTGTGTACCACAACTCAGGCAAATAGCCTAACTTGAGAGTGGGTATTATATGGGTGCGTAGATTGATTTGGGTATGAAGAAGGGGTTAATAAAAGAAAACGAGAGCAGATTTGAGTGTGCAAAAGAGAAATAAAAAAAAAGAAAAAGAAAGAGAAAAAAAATTGTGTTTTGAAAAAAAAAATCACACCTCAAAATCTGAAAATAAATGAAGGAGAATAAGGGAGAATAACTAAGCATGATTGAAAAGTGGAGCCAAAAATAGTGTAGAGTCAAGAAGGGTTAAGTCACCATATCCAGATGTACCATACCTGTCCCCAAGCCTACATTACAAGCCGATAAAAGTCCTATAGTGATCCTAGTCCAACTATCCGAAAAACTAAGGCATAGAAAATAAGGGCAAGCCTATGGTATTTCATATGCATTGTTTGAACTTCTTTGTGAGAGAGAGTGTTTTGACCAAGTCCCTACTTTGGGATCCATTGGTATACTGTGAGTGTATGAGACTTCTTTATTGTGAGAGTACATGAGTTGCACTGGTAGCTGCTATTTGTTCGGATAATGTCATCTGCATATATGCTTAGTTGGTTGTTCATAATCTGATGCTATCATGTGATCCTTTTTGTGCCATGATAATATGTTGCATGTATACACACTAAGATTTTGATTTACAAGTTGTAAGGGTCAAAAAAGTTTAGAGGTCAAAAGCAATGAGTCGACTGCTGTAGGTCCCTTAGGTTTCTCTTAGTTAAACATCATTGTGTGTATTTTTTTTGTTTGCCTGAGGACATGCAAATGTTCTAAGTTGAGGGTGTTGATGTGTCATGGTTTCATGGCACTATCGATGCTTAAAACAGGGAAAATATGCAATAACTTGGGTGTGTTTGGTTGGTATGATGTGTTTTCTGTTCTACCTTGCAGGAAAATAGGTTTTGGAGGCAAAATGGACAAAAAGGAAGAATCACGCTTGAGAACGAAGTATCTGAAGACGAAAGAACCAGGATCTGCACCGGAGAAGTGACTCATGATAGGACTCACGTGTCTTGAGTCCAATCACGTGACGTGAGTGGATGTCGTGAGTCACCTTTAGAGATGTTCAATGTTTCTTGATTTCCACGGCACTGACCTACGTAGCGTGACTTGGTTCCACGACACCAAGTCACGATACCATGGAAAGTTGCCGACTTTGTTTTCCTGTTTTGATTTGGATAGGATTCGCCTTGTATCTATAAATACCCCTTTATTGTCCTATGTTCAGGAGTTAGTCATTACATTATTTTGAGATAGTTTTTCATTATTTTGAGTTCAAAAACACATTATTGGATTTTGTAATCTTAAAACATCAGTTCTAGGGTTTTATTCATAATTGAGATTTCAGAGTTTCTTCTTTATTGTGAGTTTACAATTATGTTTTCATCCTCGAATTCTTATTGTGCTCTTGCAAACATGAGTAGCTAAACTCATCAACTAGGGTTGTGTGAACCATGAGGAATTAACAAAATGGGTTGAGTGCGAATCAAATTCTGAATTGGTGCGAATGCATGTATTGTTATTTCCTTCATTGTGATTGATCTTCTAATGGTTACAAATATTAGAAACTTGATTCTATTCTAAACTTGCTTGAGAGAGAGGTAGAGATTGGGAAAAGAAAATAACAACAGAAATTTGAAGTTATCAACCTTCATCTGATAACTTGAGTCATAGCAGGAATAGTTATCTGAGATCCAAGACAAGGGTTAGTAGTACGACACTCAGAGACCGAGAGGAGAAGAGTGAAATTTGTCTAACCAAGGTCAAGAGATATTTAGATGAACCTATCTTGTTAGATTTTGCATGCAACGCAGCGGGACAGTTTTGTCAGCACAAGTAACCGGTGGAGTTAAGGAATCATTGGGATCACAGTCCTAGTGTATTTCCCATATTGTCTACAAATCCTATAATCAGCAATTGTTTTTGTTACCATTTATTCATAACACATCCCCCCAGTTTTACTTACTTGCCAATTATTCAGACTAGCATTCTACATAATTTTGTCTTATTCCCTGTGGGGACGACCCCAACCTAGTTGGGTTCTATATTTGATACAGCGACCACATTATACTTTTTTGAAGGTATATTTTAGGCGAAATCACACCCACAGATCGATGGTCAGTTGGAGCAGACTATCCAGGTTTTGGAGAATAGACTCCTCGCGTGTGTCATGGAATTTAGAGGTCAGTAGGAGAAGCATTTAACCTTGGTGGAGTTTGCTTATAATAATATCTACCATTCGAATATTGAGATGGCACCTTTTGAGGCGTTGTCGATCTCCGATCAGTTGGTTTGAGACTTTCGAGGCTAGACCTTATGGTACCGACTTGCTTCGTGAGTCTTTGGATAGAGTTTGGGTGATTCAGGATAGGCTTTGGGCATCCCAAAGTAGGCAAAAAAGTTAATGATCAAAGACTTTGTGTTTTGAAGTTTGGTATTAGAGATTCGATCTTTCTTCGTTTGTCGCCCATGAAGGGCGTGATGAGGTTCAGAAAGAGAGGCAAGCTTAGCCCGAGGTATATTGGATCTTTTGAGATCCTTCGGATAGTTGGAGAGGTTTCTTATGAGTTGGCTTTACCTCCGAACATTTCAATCGTTCATCTAGTCTTTCATGTATCTATGCTCCGACGCTATATTCCGAATGAGTCTCATGTGCTTCATTGGGATTCAATTCAGTTGAATGAGAGGTTGACCTTTGTTGAGGAGCTAGTTTACATTTTAGCCAGGGATGTTAGATGGTTACTTTCTAGAGATATTCCTATAGTTAAGGTTCAGTGGAGACACCATTCCATTGAGGAGGCTACTTGGGAGGTCGAGTCTGATATGCATAGTAGATACCCCTGTCTTTTAATCGACTCAGGTATTTCTTTGCTTTTTAGTTAGAGGATGAACTACAGCCTTAGTGTTGGATATTATAATGATTTGGTTTGTAAAACTTGTTTTTTATGAGTTTTGATCATTTTTCCCTTTCTCGTAGTTGTTACAGGTTGATTTTGGGGTATGGGGACGGTTGGCATGGTCCCCGATGCGATTGGAAATATTTTGGTCAAGTTTGTGATTTTTGGAGGCTTCAAAAGCCATATAGTTGACTTCGGTCAACATTTGTTGTTCTGAATGTCGGTTGGTGATTTAGACAGTTCAATTAGATCTGGAATATCCAATTTGGGTTAGTAGCGGGGTTGGTTCAGCTTCGGGACCTTTACATTGCATTTTGACCCTTTGTTGGAAAACTAGTTTAAATAAGCATTAAGGGGTTTCGGGAGGTAAATTATTAAAAACGATCTTTTTCTTGAAATTTGATGTCGCTATTGAGTTCGAAACATCAAAAATAGCCTAGTAGCATAGTTTGTTTACATTCACAGGATTCTGAACGAATCCCGAGAGTCTGATCGAAAACTTGGCATTTTAGCCAAGTTGTTGAGTTCTGCTATCTGGTGCAACCACTTAACCGGCCAAGGACCGCTTTAGTGGTAGCCACTTTAGCGGCCTAGCATCGCTTAAGCGGTAGTCGATTTAGTGGTCCGGCATCGCTTAAGAGGTGCCCGGCCTAAGTGGCTTGGCTACTTTAGTGACCTTTTAGCCGCTTAAGCGGTGGTCGCCTAAGCAGCCATCACTGATATAGAACCCCTTTTTCGCGATTTTTCACCATTTTTGGACTTTGAGCTTTGGATTTACGCAATTTTTTGGGTTTTCATCACCATTTGAGCTTGGGTAACCTCCAAAACCTTATTCACATTACTTTACATTGAATTATATCATCAAAACACTCTTTAATCTTGATTTTATCATGGGATTTTGAGGATTTTTTTGGAAAAGCTTTAAAATGGTTTTTCTTCAATTTGGACCTCATTTTCGCGTGGGTTTTCATTTGTAGATTACTTTAACCTTAGAGAATGTATTTCTAAAGAAAAATTCCAATTTTACCCCTCTCATTTTCAAACTCGTTTTTTGAGTCCTTTTTAGACCCGTTTTAAATATGGCTTATATGGGTATCGATAGCTTCCTTTTAATTCATAGTTGCTATGTTTGTATGTTTTAGTTGATTCTGAGGTCGTTCGAAAAAGGAAAGCTCCATTTTGATGGATTTTAGGCTCGAATTTAGTTGTTTCGAGGTATGTTATGGCTTAACTTCTTTCAGATTGAGTTGGGTAGTTAATAAATAAGTAAAGCATGCTATGGGTTGGGGAAAATAACTATGGGTTTTATATTTTGAGATTATTATTAAAGTTTTGTGCCCGTGTGGGGGCTTAGAATTTGTTGTTGTTGATTTGTGGTATCTGATATTGTGTGTTGCCTGAATAGGGGCTTTATTTGACCTCATTGGTCTTATCTGTGCATTTGAATGTCTTATTCTAGATATGATGCATGTGGGGGCTTGAATTGTTATTATAGGCCTTATTTGAGCATTGGTTGCCTTATCATGACAGAAATGCCCGAGTTAGGTGTTAATATGATATTAATGATGTCTTACATGCATATTAATTCTGATGGTGCCTAATTAGAGTTGATATCAAGAATTATGGACATATTGAGTTGATTTCTTGGCTCACTTATATACATATTTAATGGATTAGATATCTTTATACTGATTTGATTATGAGCATTATATCCTCATTCCATACATATACATTCATGAGATATTGGTACCATTGAGGAACACTATTTTTCGAAAGAAAATAAGACATTTTACAAAAACCCTCTCCATGAACACGAGACGGAGAGGTGGGTTAAGATTTGACATATA
Organism: Capsicum rhomboideum; assembly: GCA_031232105.1. Classification (NCBI taxonomy): domain Eukaryota; kingdom Viridiplantae; phylum Streptophyta; class Magnoliopsida; order Solanales; family Solanaceae; genus Capsicum; species Capsicum rhomboideum. The sequence continues at coordinate 92,183,049 of CP124711.1, forward strand.
AGTTATAGTATATAGGTTGCGAACCGCCCATGGGTCCTATTGTGGGAGCTGCGAACTTGGTAGGTGTATACAGAAAGTCATGCGATGACTTTCACCATTCATCCTATTATTATCATTGCATTGCACTATATATGGATCTTTCATAATTCCTTTAGTTTTCCTGGACTTGTGTGTAGTTCCGTATACTTTTTGTGTATATCTGTGTTGTTTCAATTCAGTATTATATTAGAACTGTTAGTGGAGACGGTGTGAGCTACCATTTGGGAACTTTTCTGTTTACAGGTGATTTACTCATAGTTTTCTTTACTTATATTTTTTTTTTTTTGCTCAGTCGGCCTATGATTCCTACTAAGTACAAGTGGACCATACTCACTCCTACTGTGCTCTTTTGGTGCAGATCCTAGCATGAGTAAGACACTCGGAGGATTAGTTCGTGCTATTGTTAGTGATCTTTCGAGGTACTGGCGCGCTCTAAAGTTCAGAGTTGCGCCCCGAACCTCATCTTGGCGCGCTCTAGAGTTCAGAGTTGCTTCCCGAACCTCATCTTATCTCATTTATGTCTTTATTTTGGTTTTCAGAGAGAGATATGTATTCTCAAATTCAGTTATGTATTGGATGCTCTTACATTATGACACAAGATTTTGGGTGGTTTATGAGATTTCTTTCAAACTTCCACTATACTATGTCTTTTATCGGCATGACTTCGTTCTAGAAGTCTATCTTTATTTGTTGTTATGATTGAGATTTTCTTTTATTTTGGGGTAACGAGCTTACTTATCAAGGATAGGCCATGATAAGTGTCATCACGATCTTTTTGGGTCGTGATAATAACTAGGCTGACCCCCATCTAAAATCTGAAATGCAGCATTAATAGGTCTGCTAGACTGACTATACTGCTGATACGGTTGTTGTTGATTCGTGCTACTGTTGATGCCTTCGCTGGAAACCACTACCTCAAAACTGTGACCCGCTATGACTACCACCGTAACTTCCCTGATGATGGGGTCTCTTACCACTGCCCCCATGAGCCTCACGATGCATATCCCCTATAGTGAAAGCAAGGTCAACAATATCTACAAACGATCTACCTGAAGATACCAGACTTTAGGTAGCCATATGAAGCGGAAGTCTCAACCCTCACATCACATTCTCTTGTACTTAGTAGGTAGAATCATAGTGGAATGCCTGGCTAACTCGTTGAAGGCCCCAAAAAACTAAACCAATGTCTTAACAGGGGACCCAGCTGGTCTGTAATCAATGTACCCTCTCCACCACTGCCTCATTGCACTATCAAACTAAAATATTGTGTAATCCATACCCTGTGAATCCAATAAGCCAAGATTAAACAATCTCTACTCACATCTAGTAAGGAACTAATATGCATTCTCTCCTGGTGCTCTTGAAAACCTCGACAGAGCCAATCTAAGAAACCAACCTAGATTCTTTTGTCCTCAAAGGTCATGGCTAGCTGGGCTGCTGGTGGTTGTGCAACTAACGCTGCTGGTGGAACCTGTGCTTGGGGAGCCACGGCTGTAGGCTATTCTCCTGTACCTGGCCCACCCTGTGCTACCCTATGAGCCGATGTATGAGCCCCATCCATCGGCTGACCTCTAATCATACCCAATAACTGGACTAGGGCATCTCGAAAGACATATGAGGCTAAAAATTTGGGTGGAGTCTAGGTTGGTCCCTAGACCCCTGGCTGTTGTGGTGGCAGATCCTCTAGTATAATGTCTAGTTTCGATAAATAACCAACTCAGGTGAAGGCTCTCTGGCTAGGCCTTGAGTTGGTGTTGCAGCTTTAGCCCGACCTGGACCTCAGGGTCGTCCTTTACCTCTACCCCTAACTGGCGCACTAGTCGCAGGCTCGAGGGCCGAGCCCTCAGCCGTCATGGACCTTGTCCTAGCCATCTATGAAAGAGTGAAACAAATCAGAATCTAGAAACCAATATAGACACAACGCACGATAACGAATCAAAAAGGTGCCTAAGAATGTCTTATAACCTCCTGAAGATAAAATATGGATGTCATTGTACCGATCCGTGGGATTCTACTAGACACTTGCTCTTGTACCAATGATACTGGTGAACTTAGGCTCTGATACTAAGTTGTCATGACCCAAAAACTCAATTCATGATGGCACCAACTATAACCCGCTAATAGGTAAGCCAAAACCGTAGCTCGAAACGGAGAGTAACGGGCTCATAGGTGGAAGAAGAGAGAACAGGGGTAAAACAGTAAATGAAGCATAGAACAGGAGAAATATATGTAGCATGTATACAAAACGAGGTCAAAAGGACAAATATTCAAAATCGAGTCCCCAAGACCTGGTAAAGCCAGTACAAAAGCCATTATACACAAGGAGTACTAGACAAGTGCAAAATATACAAAGTAGTCTCCAAATGATTCAAAATAAGAATAATGCAAAAATAGAAGGAGATGGATCAACTCCGGACGCTAAAAGCTCACCCTAATTCCTGATCAATAGCTCAGCTCGAGGTCATCGTCAACAACTATGACTCATACGAGGATCTGCATCAGGGAAAAAGATGCAAAAGTATAGTATGAGTACCAAAACATGCGGTACTCAGTAGGCATCATAGGCCAAGTAAGCTCAAATAAAATAAAAGTATAATAAAGAGCAAATATAAGCAAAAGGCAAGAAAGGAGGGGTCAGAGAAGGATTAATAGGATAAAGTTAAGCAACCATGAGAAATGCAAGGAAATAACATGAAAAAGTGTAAATAAGCGGCTAACTACAACCTAACTGGACCCCAATAAGCCAAGAAGCTACACACAATGAAAAACAAACCTAATCGAGGCCCCACAGTGGCAACAAACAATAGGTAATATTGATATAACCCAAGGGGCTACCTAAGTGACTGGTGTTGATGCCATCAGATACCGCTAAAGCGGCTTACTAGTCGCTAAAGCGGTAAAAAGGGCACTTTAGCTATTGCACCAGATCAAATACACCAGCAAGTTTTCAACTATCTTTAAATATCTGGATCAGGTGTTCTGAATTAGTTCAGAGTCCCGTGTATGCAAACAAAATATGATACCCACCAAAATTAGCATTCTAGACTCAATGGAACCATCAAAATTCCCAATAGAGGTCGTTTAGACAAAAAGTAGGCTCTACACCCACTGTTCCATTATTACCAATTTCTAACCAATAGCCCAAAACGAGCCCCAAAGCCTCTAGACCCGAACCAAAAGTCCCCTAGCCTTAAATCCACATTTTAGAGCTAACAGAATAGTGAGAATTCTCATTCGAGGTCGTTTACTTGAAGTTTAGGCCAAAGGCCTATTTCTCAACTGCAAAAAATCCAAAACAGGAAAACTGGCATAAAAAAACAAACGAATTTCCTGGGAACCAACTATCAATCCCAGCAAGTCAAAAATTACTTTGGACAGCTATAGAAAAGCTCTAAACTCAGAAAATACATGAAAAGGGGAAAATGACCTAGAGAGTCATCACATTAGTATTTGCTAAAACCTTCTTAGCAAAGAAAGCAAGGGTAAAAATGTTTAGTATTAATCAAACAAAATGGTAGCGAGTCTGTAGAGAGACAGTACCATAAAACAAATCATCGGAGTATTAATTTAGAGCAAAGCCCAACAAAGATAATGTAAAAATTTAAAAATTAGTCCAATAGAATAGCAATCATTGAATAGACTAGAACAATAAAGACATGAGGGATATTGGAAAAAGAAAATTAATAAAATAATTAAATAAATCAAGTCCATGCAAAACAGCTATCTTAAGTTTCAACTGAAACAAATTTTTCCAAAGCAACCAACCAACTTAAAATCAAAAGAAAATAAAGTTTGCCAAGAAGTAGCATCTATTCATTAATCAAAATGCCATATACGGAGAGAAACCAGTGAAAAAACATACATTCAAAGATACAAAAATTTTAAAACAATTTCTTATCACTACAAGTAAATAAATTTAATACCAATTCATAATTCCAAGTATTAAATGGGTTTTACAGCAAACAAAAGGTAAAAGAAACTTACATTGATTTCAAAAAGTGTACTGGCAGTGTCATGGGCAACAAAAAATCGTGAATCCAATCAAATCTGGAAATTTTTAGGTTTGACAATGGTCATCTTGTGAAGTTGTTATAGTGGCGGTGCTTCGCCAAAGACAAAGCCTAAAACTGCCAGAGTAGTAAGCTCATTGATTATGTCATCCATAGTTGGCCAAAATAGTGCGTTGGTTGCTAGATTTCGCTGGATCTGGTCACCAACAATGGCACTACAATAGTGTGTTCGAAGCTCAGATCTTAAAACTCACAGGAGCAACTATTTCATCGGAGAACCTGAAAAACATAATAAACAAAACAAAAACTAGAAATAAATATAGGAAAGGGGAAAAGGGATTGTCTGTTATTGTTAATTTTGCTTCGATTCATCGAAGTTAAAAGCTCCTCACTGGAAATAGGCTCATCGGAGTTGAAGGGGAAATAAAAGGAGGGTGAGGAACGTTTTGGAGCTGTTTTTGTTTGGGTAAGCTCGAAGCTTGCCATTAATAGTGGAACTTCGAGCTAAAGAAAGCAAAAATGTGTTAGAGCTCTCGTTTATGCTCGGTGGAGCTTCACCGAAGGTAGGCTGTTGGGGTGGTGTTTGGTTGGTTGGTGGGTGGTGGATGGAAATAGGGTGTGATGGTGAACTCGTCAGAAAATGATAGAGAAAGGGGAGGGTCGGTTGTTCTAGCCAAAAATGGAAAGGGAAAAGAGAGCTTTTAAGGTTTTTACTAAATTTAAAAATTTCCACCACCGAAAAATTGTAAAGGGAGTGGATAAGTTTTATAGACAAACAAAACCACTCAAGAGCAAAATTGTGTGCTCAATACCATGCTTTGGAAAACTATAGGCTATCCAAAACCACGAGTTATCCAAAGCCATGACTATTTGATCTTATCTGTATAAAAAATATCTTATGCATCTTATATGAGTTAACGAATTATGATAAAAATAAATTTACAAATGTATTTAATGTCTTGTAAGAGTGTGATTTTAGTTTAAAACAAAGATGATGATAAATATCCTAACATTTTTAAAAAAAAGGATAATTATCAATAATTTATATTAATATTAAACAAAAATATGTAAAAAAAATGTGCAATTTAACGAATATAAAGCTAAAAGCTATTTATTTTAAAAATATCAGGCCAAAATTGGGTGTCAACAGTTGCTCTCTTCATCTAGAGATGATAAAAGAGTCATTGGATGAAGATGTTGACGTGTAGCCAATTTTTACTATACGAAGAAGAAAAAGAATGTAATATGCACAAAACGATGCCAAACGTTACAGACATTTTAACAATACTCTATGTCCATTGGTAGGGTGGAATGATAATAAAAAGGAATAATGGTAAAAGGCAAAAGATAATTCAAGACATTCACATACTTTCGACCTTACTTCCAAAATTACCTCAGTGTCGAGCTTGTGAGACGCTGGAGATGCAAGACTTTGTATCTATTTGAATGAGGTAGCGGATCAACTTGTCTCATTGAAGGGTGGACAACCTAATTTGAATATGATATGTCACTTTGAATGAGATGGCTACTCATATTAGCTCATTGAAAGGTGGACGACCTACTTAAACATGATATGCCATTTTGAATGAGGTGGCAACCTAATTTGTCTCATTGAAAGGTGGATGACCCAACTTGAATTTGATATGCCATTTGAAGGGGTGGTGACCCATCTTATATCATTGAAAGGTAGATGACTTATCTTGAAGATGACATGCCACTTTGAATGAAGTGGTGACCCAATTTTTCTCATAGAAAGGCGGACGACCTATCTTGAATTTGATATGCCGTTTGAATAGATGGCAACCCATCTTGTCTTATTAAAAGGCAGACGACCTACTTAAACATGATATGCCACTTTGAATAAGGTGGAGACCCAATTTGTCTCATTAAAAGGCAGACGATTTATCTTGAACTTGATATGTCATTTGAACGAGTACGACCCATCTAGTTTTATTGAAAGGTGGATGACCTATCTTGAATTTGATAAGTCATTTGAATGGGTGGCGACCCATATTGTCTCATTGAAAGGCAGATGACCTATCTTGAACTTGATATGACATTTGAATGGGTGGCGACCCTCTTATCTCATTAGAAGGCAGATGAACCACTTGAACATGATATATCACTTTGAATGGGGTGGTGACCCAATTTGTCTCATTGAAATATGGATGACCTATCTTGAACTTGATATGCTATTTGAATGAGTGGTGACCCATTTGGTCTCATGAAAAAGGCGGACGACCCATCTTAAACTTGATATGTCATTTGAACAAGTGGCAAACCATCTTGTCTCATTGAAAGGCGGATAATCCATCTTGAACTTAATATGCCATTTGAACGGGTGGCGATCCATATTGTCGCAATAGAAGGCAGACGACCTATCTTAAACTTAACATGTCATTTTAAATGGGGTAACTACCCAACGTGTATCATAATCATCTGCACTAAACTTATTAGTAGCAAATGCAATGTATATGCAATATAAATTGCGCAAACCTAGTTAAGCGTATGACGATCCAATTTGATTCTTTGGAAGGTGGATGAGCTAATTTTGAATGCAGTATGTCATTTTTAACAAGGTGACTTTATAATATGTCTTGTTGAAAGGCAGATGACCTATTAGGATAAATGGAATTACCTTGATGCCATTTTGGATAACTGGTTGTCACTTTTACAACAATTAGAATTAGTGGAGTCACTTTGATGTTGGTCTGGATAAATAGAATCACCTTGATGCCATTCTAGATGAATGGTCTTCACCTTGATGTCGATCTAGATCAGTTTTCATCACCTTGATAACGGTCTAGAAAGTGGAGTTACTTTGACGCCAATTTGAATACCGCATGCCACTTTAAATTGGTGACTTCCCAATGTGTCTCATTGCAAAGCGGATGACCTAACATGCCACTTATGCAACATGTCACATTGACTGGGGTGACTTCCCAACGTGTTTTATAATCACCTACTCTAAACTTATTAGTAGCAAATTCCATATAAGGGCAACTAAAAATTGTGCATACCTTATGCAACATGTCACTTTGAACGGCGTGACTTCCCAATGTGTCTAATAATCACTTGCACTAAACTTATTAGTAGCAAATGTCATATAAGGGCAATGAAGAATTGTGCATGCCTTATGCAATGTATCACTTTGAATGAGGTGACTTCCCAATGTGTCTAATAATCACCTGCACTAAACTTATTAGTAGCAAATGCAATATGTCACAATGAAGGAGGTTATGATCCAATATAACATATCATAAATAAGAGGTGACGATCTAACAATATGTCACAAATAGGAAGTGACGATCTAACAAAACATATCATAAATATGAGGTGACGATCTAACAAAACATGTCACAAATAGGAGGTGACGATCCAATAAAACATGTCACAAATATAGGAGTGATGATCCAACAAAACATGTCACAAATATAAGAATGACGATCTAATAAAAAAATAACATGTCATTTTGAAAAATGGACGACATAAATTAAAGAAATGAACCATGTTGGAGAAATGACCAATGAGTCACTTAGACAGGTATTCACAAGTGGGTGACTGCCCCAAATTTCATTTTTAACAAAAAAGAGAATCAAGTTCTGACTGTAGTTTAGTACCAACAGCTAGTATAGCATAGAAATTTCTCTTTTGCTTCTCTTTTAACTGAGATCGACTTCGATATAATTCCTATAGATTCAAGTGGTACCTCAAACATACGTAAGTGTCGACAAGATTTATTCGTCTTGCTTCAAACAAAGGTTTTGAACTAGACCTATCCTCATGTTTCCAGTGCCCTCATCACAAATAAAGTCCTCATTTGCACATACTTAAAGTGTATTTTTTATTTTAGGATATTTGGGAAAATACTCTCATACCCAAAAAATGTTCAAAGCATTCAACTGTAATACCATAGGCTTGACCCTCATGTAAATCTCCACTAATGTGAGAACATTTGGAATGGAATCATGTAGAGCTTGTTATCGGCTTGTAATGTCAGCTTAGGGATGGGTAGGATATTAATTTGGGATAAAAGTAACTTAATCCCTCCTTGATCTTTGCACTTAATTTATGCTTTTGACGATTGTCATGTCTTTGAAGCTTGATCCTATTGTTGTCCCTTTCTTTGTTTTGACTTCTTTGAGCCCTTTGCTTGCTGGAGCTTTTGATTCCTTTCATTCTAATGTTTTCTTTTCTTTTGAAGTTTCTCCTTTTTTGTTCGGAGTGTTCTCCCTACTTTATTCAGAATTTCTCCTTTTTTTGACCTTGTAGGAGTTTTTGACTCTCTTTCTTTTCTTTTGAAGTCATTTTGTATCCTTGACTTTCAGGGATTTTGCAACTATTGTCTTTGACAGCTTCAAACTTGAATCTTCTTCTGTAATTTGCACATCTTCAGTGTGCTCAGGGAAGTGGGGCCAAGAGAGGGATAGTGTATATAGGCACTCAAAAGGTATTGGTTGAGATGTAGTTGTCTAAAGAAGAGGCTTTAAGATCAAAGGGAGATAGACTAGGGATTAATGTCATTTGATAGGTATTGAAAGTCACAAACGGGCCAAAGAAGACCTACGATCATTTCCCAAATCAAATATTACTCAGGATTTCACCTCAACAAACATTCGAGCCAACTTCTAGATCAACTATGCAATGCAATTGAATATAATCTAAAACTCACCACATAATGCACATAAAACAATGAGATTAGTTTTATTCATAACTCAAGTGCATGAAAGAGAACTTTTTTGTGTGTCACAAAGGTACAAATGAGAGGTACCAAAAGAACCTAAGGTTCACCACAAAGTCAACCCTCTCAATTATAAAAATTATTTTCACGCTTCTAACTGTGTTAACACCAACTGAGTCAGAGGCATGATTCCAATTTTATTATTAAAAATAAGGGATACCAAAATCGTTGAGGGCTTCCCATGTATCTCAATCTGAAGGATAAGAATCAGGTGTGTGTAGTTCGTGCAGATATGATATAAAATATATGCACAAAAATAATGCAAAGGTATAGACAAACTCATAGCGATGCCTTCTAAGTTTTTTGTCGGCTGTACTCTTATGTCAGAGAGCGTCGCCCAATTATTTGTAGGACCATTCATTGTTGATCATCTCCTGTTATTTTAGAGACAACATGGTGCGGCTCCTCAGTTGCTTTTAAGGGAACTTGTTCTTATACTCTCTTCCAGGGTGCTTTCAGGAATTGCGGGGTTTCCGATTAACTACCGAAATAGCACATTATCATGACCATATCCAATTGTCTGTGAGGATGATTTTCCTACAAAGAGATGAGAAAAGAGTGAAAGTAAGGAAGTCACAAAAATTATAATAAAATGAAAGAGTGACATTGCATAGTCAAAGACTCCCTAAATTGTCTTCCGAATTAAATATTGGTGGCTCATGGAGTCTGAGACCACATGTAGTCTAATTCATAAAGTGCAAGCTTGGTGGAATTTTTGAGGACTTTTCTCAAAAATTCTGCCTCAGTTTAAAACACAAAAAGAACTTCCTAGAACTTCTTGAAGCTTCTTTGAGTGGAATTTTATAGACCTTCTAAAAAATCCTGCCTTTATTTTGACTTCAACAAACTCTTGTATTTAACCTATAGCAAAATATCTTCTTTTGTAGAATTTTTTAGACCTTCTCAAAAATTCTTCCCTAGTTTCCATTTAAACAGAAGATGAAAAGCTTACGGGAAATATGACTGAGTAGGTAAGGCACCTACGTAACCCATTGATATAGGAATCAAGTCAAACATAGTTTGAAAACTTTTTTAGAATGATCAACAAATAATGCTTAAAGCAAAACCTAAAGCTCAAAATCAAATGAATATGGATGAAACAAATTAGGAAGAATATAACATATAAATGATATATAAAGCATCCTAATATACATGTGACCTTTTAAGCCAAAGGTAAGCCTAACGATTGAAGGATGTAGATTCCTTTTGTGAAACGTTCCATTGCCCCCCCCCCCTAAAAAAAGAATATATGTAATGACCCTATAGGTCATTTTCCTCCTTTTTGTGCTTTTTCTATGTTTAGAGCTTTTTGATAGCTGTCTTAAGTTATTTATGACTTGCTGGGACTGACAGTTCAATTTTTGGGTACTTCGCTTGGTTTTTACATCATTTTCCCTGTTTTACAGCCCTTGAAGTAGAGAAAATGGTTTTGGACCAAAACTTTAGGTAAACGAACTCATATGACAATTCAAACAGTTTTATTAGCTCTGGAATGTGGACTTTAGTCTAGGGGGACCCTTGGTCGGGGTTCCAAGGCTTCCGAACTCATTTTGGGATATTGATTAGAAATGGGTGAAAATGAAACTTTAGGTGTGGGGCCTACTTTCATCAAAACAACCTCTATTTAAAATTTTAATGATTCCATTGAGTCCGTAATGCTAATTTTGATAGGGTGGTATTATTTTTTTTGCGTGCACGGGGTTCTGAACGAATCCTGAGCACTCGATTGGAATCTTTTTGGACTTAGAAAAAATTATTGGTGCCAAGTAGATAGTGCAACCGCTTAAGCAAATTGGAGAATGCTTAAGCAGTAGCTGCTTTAGTGAAGGATATCTAGTTTGGCAGGGGTCACTTAAGCGATCCTTTGCCGCTTAAGCGATGACCCTTTTTGGCCGCTTACTTATGTATGTTATATTTATGTTTCCACCTCGGATCCAAAAATGATTTTAAGTGTAAATTACCTCTATTGAAGCACCCTGATAGCTTATAAATTAGTGTAGATCATCAATTTAAATCTTGGGGTAATCGGATTCTCGTGCCTTTATCGTTTTCTCGGCTTAAACTCATAAGTTCCCGAACTATTGCAATCTTACATTCTACTTTTAATTCTTGATTTCTCCGTTTGTTGTAAGGGCTGTTGTTAATCTTAGATTGCGCTCAATTTTGGAGCATACAATCCTTGAGCTGAGAGGGACCTAGTAACAGACTCAATTTTCAGTTCCATCGGGAGGTCCCATGATTCAATTTTTAGCCCAATTTCTGACCCGAAGCATGAATTTGCAATATGGGTATCATTATTTTTGTCTTGATGTATGGACTACTATTTTGATAGCATGGCAGCGATTGGAGGCCTATTCGAAGGGAAAAGTTCTGATTTAGAAAACTTTGAGTGCTCAACGGCGTCCAGGTAGGTTAGGCTTACCCTCCTTTAGACTTTGCTCTTTTATGTTATTGGAATTGTAATTTGTTGATTGTTGGTAGGGTATTATGGTTTGGATAGTTCATTATACGTTTTGCGAGCCTTGTCTCCAGTTAGGGGACTTTAGGATAAATTTCTACCTTGAATTCCTTTAGGCCCAGTAAATGCTTTCCTATAGAACTTAGCTTAGTGAACCTAGGGCTCTTGGTATGGGATTTTGATGCCTTAGTCTAGGCTTGGGTAGTTGCTTTCCTTAGGTTGGGTCTTCGGAACTTGCAGTTAGAATTATGGCTCTTTTTAAAGTAGGTTACTTTAGCATAATGCCTATTTTAGATAAAAATGATTATAGGATTACTTCGAGAGGCTAGTTATTAGGATTTAGTTGGCTTGTTCGCTATATTGTGATCGTTAGCTTTGGTATCCTTGGTATTTTAATATTTTGCCATAAATCGCGGTTTCAACTTAATAAATTGGAGTTTGTATATATTTGAGGAATTTAGTCTTCTAAATTAAGAAAAAAAGACTAGTTAGACAAGGTTTAAGTTTGAACTCTAGATTGTCACCTTGTACTGCATATTAAGTTCTAGTTTAAGTCTGGCACCTGGGGTTTTCTTCTTATTGTCTATTAGCTCTGATTTGAGTCCGACATTCATTATTATTGATTTTTGGTTGAAAATTTAGTTTGATACTGGTACGAGTTATAGTTATGGATGAAGGAGGAATACACAGGTACGCTTATTGCACATCTTAGCTAGTTTTCATATTTCTTACTATTGTACTTGGATTTATATAGTATTATTCCTTGTCTGCACTCACCATGCTTATGGGGGCTCGTTCTGATTTTGTTTTTATTGCGTGTACCTTTTGGGCTTATGGGAGTCCAGTTAGGTTATAGCTAGGCATTTATTTCTGCTCTCGAGCTATTCACATACAATTCTCGCATTTGCTTAGAATAGTCTGTTATTTCCGTTCTAACCCTCTTTTATTGCCTCTTTGTATAGATTAGCACTTTATTATGCTTTTACTTTAACTGTGTTCAGTTGGCCTATCATGACCCGATTTCTCAGGTCATGATGGCACTTACTCTAACCCACCAATAGGTAAGCCAACCCATAGTCCGGAACAGCTAGTAACGGACTACTAAGAGAAATAATGAGAACTGCGGAATAAATATGATAAAAAGACTAATATAATCCTAAACCTGGTGGAGCCAATACTAGAGCTTCTAATACATCAAGAGTACAAGTGAAATACAGGATAAATATATATACAAAGATGTCTCTGAGTATAACATAGAGATTAGTCTAACAATAAGAGAGAGAGGAACAACTCTGAATGTCAGGAGCTCACCCCAAGTCTCCTATCCAAAGTTGCTCCGCACGATCCACACATCAATGGCAATAACTCGTACTATGATCTATAGGCTGCATAAGTGTAGTATGAGTACCAAACACGTGGTACTCAGTAGGCATCGGCCAACTAAGCTCCAGAAATAATGTAAGCATAAATAACATGTAAGGCATGAATGTAACTACAGGCAACTATCTAAGGAACTAGTCATAATAATGTTAACGGAGCCATAAGGATAACTATCATGTTCTAACAGTAACCAGGGTCTAAGGCGCAATACCGTATATCACTAGCCAATATACTAATGAAGAGTGAAAGAAGTATGGGTAATAGTATACTAGGCCAAAGAATACATATACAATATGAATAGACAAAGAAGGAGAGGGATACACGGTAATACCATATATATATATATAAACCTGTAGTACTAACTCAAAGGTAATAACCTGAGGGAGTCAACCTAACCTCTCGAGGGCCTTAGCCAAGTAAAGGAGCTAATACTAGCATGATCAGGCCTCTAACCAAAATGTGACTAAGCATGAGGTAACTCAACCATAAAGTAACTCATCAAAATAAAGAAGGGAAACAAAAATGTACCGACAATCTCAGGTACCAGTCCATAATAATCCTGCCACGAACTAACAATAATAACTAACAATAAAGTAATTGGCTAGCCCAGGCAAACAATAACCTAACCAGATCCTCATAAGCCCGGAAGGTTCACGGAAGTACTCAGCAAATAACAACCATAACTAGTACCAATACAACCCCGCAAAAGACCAATAGATACAGGCGCCAAACAATCATACTGGTGATAGGAGATGCATATAAATGAATGAATGCAACAAATCCATAAATACCATATTCAATCCAAGTGCCGTAAAGTACCAAGTGTATACACCTCCTCCATCTCCTGAGCTCGCAAAGGCAGGACCTACAGCAACCATCCTTTTACAGCACTGCGGCTCACAGACGAAGGGGCCCATAGAGGATTCGAGATATCCGTAAACACTGCCTGGTCTCGAACCAGGACATTCAATAATCATCATAATCCATCTACTCCATCCAGTACCGTAGAAAGATATAAGTATAATAAGTGCACGGACTCAAATCGTGACTAAAAGAGTGTAAGTCTGTAAATCCATTGCTCGAGATCAACTTCGAGACTAAATCATCATAATAATATAGAAAGGGTCGGAATCTCCGTCGACCAAAGCAAATAGGAGTGGTAAAATGAGCGAATTAATAACGGACCGAATCAACCTCGGTCTACTTTTCAAAATATAATTTTGAGTTCCAAAAGCTCACAAATCATCAAATAAGGTAGTACGATTCCCATTATAAAAGAATCCATTTTAAAAGTGAAAAATGAGAATGAATACCTTTTTGGAAAACAGTAGTAAAATCAAGGTTTGGGGTTGTAATTGTACCACTAAGTGAGCATGAAAGCACCTATTAGTATGCATGCCATCACCAGTATCCAAAAAATACAACCATAAGCGCCTAAGCGTCTATAAAATAGAACCTCATCCTCAGAAGGATAAGATACTCACCTGGATTCCAACTGGTATCGTAACCACGACCTCAAGTCTAATAATACATATCAACATAACAAGCCTCATAACTCAGGAATCCATAGTAATCAAGGGCATAAAGCCGCTACAAGGATCTAATCGAGGAAATACCTCCCAAATCACTAAGTCAAATGATAAATCTTATACTAACGGATCCTTAATATTGAACTATAGTTAGCATGCTTAAAATCGAGGGTAATAGGATTCTATAGCCATGACAAGTGTTTTACACTAAGGTTAGGGTCACATTTATATCCCAAATTCCCTAAATGGGCTAAATCATGCTATACTAGTGATAAAGATATCCTATCATCCCTACCTAGCATGCAAACTATACTATACACAATCCCATAGAGAAAAGTAGACCGAAGCCTACCTCGATTTCGAACCGCAAATCTTGAATCACACATAATTAGCTCGACTATGCTCCACGATCCCAAAATGCCACCACGCTATCAAAATAATCATCTACATGTCAATACGAGTAAAACAAGACCCATATTGCTATATAAAATTTTGGGTTAAAATTTGGTTCAAGAATGGGTCTGCGAGGCCCATAAACGAAATCCAAAATTGAATCCATCACAAGTTCCCTCAAAGGACAAAGAATGTGTGCTCAAAAGTTGAGCACAAACAGTGCGTAAATCGGGGCCCAAATCAGTCCCCAAAGTTAAGGATTTAAAGACCTAATTTCTAAGAATTTACAATGAAATGGAACTGAATTCAACGGGTAAGATGATGAATAAAGACCAAGGAGTGTAGAGCTAACTTACCTTAGCTTCAATGGAAGATTTTCCACACTTTCTCTCTCTTCAAGCTCTCAAAAATATTAGAGAAGGGTTGAGAAAATGAGAGAAAATCGGGTGAAGAAGGGGATATAAAACCCCCAGGAACCACTAAAGCGGACACCTAGCCACTTAAGTGGCTACCGCTAATGCAGTACATGACCGTTAAAGTGGTCGAGAAAAGAAAGGCGGAGGCCGCTAAAGTGGAACTTGGCCGCTAAAACAATGTCCGCTTAAGCAGACCTTGACCACTAAAGCGGACCTCAGCCAAGTAGCTAAGGCCGCTAAAGCAGCACAAGGTCGCTAAAGTGACTACCGCTTAAGCGGTCCTTCGGCCGCTTAAGTGGTTGCACCAGAAACTTTGAGGCATCAGATTTTCTAAGACTAAATGAACTCTGATTGGGTGTTCGGGATTCAATAGGAACCCGTACGCACAAACGAACTATGCTACCATACCAAATTCGACATTTTAGACTCAATGGAACCATCAAAACTTTCATCATAGATCATTTCGATTAAAAATGGGGCCCACACTTATAGTTTTATTTTTCATCAAATCTACCCAATAGACCAAAACGAGTCTGGAAGCCTTGGGACTGAACCAAGGGTCCCCTAACCTAAAACCAACGTTTCGAAGCTGATGGCACTGTCAGAATCTCTATTTGAGATCATTTACAAGCAGTTTTGGTCCGAGACTAATTCCTTAACAGCAAAAGCTCCAAAATAGTAAAATGATCCTAAAATCCAAACGAACTGTCCGATGACCGAACCAACAGTTCCGGCAAGTCATAAATGATATGTATCCATTGTGGAAAATCTCAAAATATCAGAATGTGTGGAAATTGAGAAAATGACCTGGAGGATCATTACACGACCTATGATACCTACTGAGTACCGTATGTTTTGGTACTCATATTACACTTCTGCATCTTTTTCCCTGATGCAGATTCTAGTATGAGTCATCATCATTGATGTCGACTTCGAGCAGAGCTGTTGATCGGAGACTAAGGTGAGCTTTCAGAGTTCGAAGCTGATCCATCTCCTTCTGTTTTTGTACTAGTCTTATTTTGTATCTTTCGAAGACTACTTTGTATTTTTGCACCTGTCTAGTACTCCTTGTGTATAGTATCTCTTGTACTAGCTTTACCAGGTCTTGGGGAACTCATTTTGTACATTTTGTCCTTTTCCCTTATTTTGTATGTATGCCTTGTATATTTTCCCTTATTTGGCGCTCCAACTACTATTTTATCCCTATTGTTCTCCCTTCCGCCTGATAGCCCAGTACTCATCGTTCTAGGCTATGGATTTAGCTTACCTACTAGAGAATTATAGTAGGTGTTATCATGACCTGAGTTTTGCATTGTGACAATATATTTTATACAAACCAATCAAATCGAATGGGGATACAAAATAAAGAAAAGGGATGTGCAATAAAAAACATTCCTATGCTGGGGTACAATCCTAGACTAATCTGTCATGGAACGCTTTTCATTCTCGAGCTTCTTGGAATTCCAAACTCCTTTTGGATAAAGATATTTTGGTTATTACATAGAAACACACTATCTAAATTTTTCCCAACCCCAAGGAATAGTAGTTCGTACAACCTATCATCACATCCTTCAATTTAAAACAAATAGTTGAATGATTGACCATTTAGGTTGTGGGCCTTTTTGGATACAAGATGGTCTCACTAATGGGCTCGATACCCTTTGGATACCGGGCCTTAGGTCAAAATACCTATTTCATAGGATTTGACTTTGATCTATTCTAGGTGACTAGAGTGGGTTTTGAAAAGTGATCTGGAACCCAGACGGACAACCGCAGGCCAAGACAATAAACAAGTGTCGGGTGATCCAGAATCGACTAATTATTTATTGTTTTGAGAACTTTGAGTTTTTTAGTGAGGAAACAATCGTAAAAGATGTGTAATCGCCTTTTCCTATTGCGTTCTAATTTTTTGTTTGGTGGAACTTGTATGTCATGAATGCAATGATAGCATACGTATAACAAGTAACAAAGAAATAACTAAATAATGTTAAGGACATACATGATACAAATAATGAACAAAATATACAAGGCAATATAAAAACTTGTAAAAGTTAAAAACTCCTCAATTGAAAAAATGAACCCAAAATAATCAGAACCTTTATATCCCAAGCAGAGTCATCATTCTGCCGGAACCTTTATTTTCATAAGGCGCAATTTGGGGACTCAAAAATTAATTAATTAATCTAAAAAATTTAGAGAGTCGCCAACTAATTTTAGGAAAATTAGAAAACTTGTTATTTCAAAGAAAACTTAGTCTGTCAAACCAATTAGATTCTAGGTAAGAGTTCAAGTTATTCCAAAGGAAAGGTGTTAGGCACCTTTTGGAATCCACAATGGTGGTTCCCGACTGAACTCATTTTTTCAATTGAGGAGATAAAAGATCATTTGCAAGTATATGAAAATAAAACATGTAAAAAATGTAGTAAAGCATGAATAACGAAGATGACATAATATTTGTCTATCGTTAAACAAAATGAACAAATAGAATAAATAATTCAAAATGATCCTCAAATTTAAATTTGAGTTCTTCTTTGGAAAGCAACTCTGTGTACCTGTAAAAACACTTGGTAAAAGTATCAGTAATGAACGAATATAAATTAAAATGAATTAAAGAAGTAATAAACAAAAAGTATAACACATCTTATATACATTGGAGGATTTGGAAATCGATGGAAATTTATTCATCGGACAATAAAATCAATACTTGGTAACAAACAATTGAACTTAAAAATAAAATCCGTCTTTTACAATGGGAAGGCCTCAAAAATCCGACGGAGAAATTCTTTCATTGGCCAATTATTAGTATTTGCTAAAACCATCTTAGCAAAGAAAACAAGGGCAAAATGTTTGGTATCAATCAAGACAAAACAGTAACGAGTCTGCTGAGAGTCAACACTACAAAACCAAATCATTGGAGTATTACTTTGGAGCAACGGCCAACAAAGTTAATGTAAAAATATAACTATCAGTTCAGCTGAATAGCAATCAGTTAATAGACTAGAACAATAACAACATAACGGAGCACTGAGCAAGAAAAGAAAAATAATAAAATAATCAAATAAATTAAGGCAATGCAAAACAACTATCTTAAGTTTCAACAGATTCAAATCTTTCCTAAGCACCAACCAATTTAAAATCAAAACAAAATAAATTTTGCCAAGAAGTAGCATCTGTTCATTAATCAAAATGTCATATACTGAGAGAAAATAGGGAAAAAAACATATATTCAAAGATACAAAAATTTAAAAATAATTTCTTATCACTATAAGTAAATATATTTAATATCAATTCATAATTTCAAGTATTAAATGGGTTTTATTGCAAAGCAAAGGGCAAAAGAAACTTACATTGATTTCAAAAGTGTACTGACAGTGTTATGGCCATCAAAAAATTATGAATCCGGTCAGATCTGGAAATTTTCAGGTGTGACAACGGCTGGCTTATGAAGTTGTTATAGTGGTGGTGCTTTGTCGGAGATGGAGCCGGCGACTTTCAGAGCAGTGAGCTCATTGATTGTGTCATCCATGACAGCCAGAACAGTGCATTGGTTGCTGGATTTCATCGAATTTAGTTGCCAATAATGGCATTATTGCGTGTGGTAGGAGATCAAAGCTTAAAGCTTACCGGCGTAACGAGTTCGTCGGAGAACCTAAAAAACATAACAAATGAAAACAAAACTAAAACTAAAAAAATGTGTGAAAAGGGGAAAAGGGACTGCCCATTGTTGTTGATTTTGCTCCGGTTCACCGGAGCTAAAAGCTCATCACCAGAAATAGGCTTGTCAGAGCTGGAGGGGAAAGAAACTGAGGGTGAGGAACGGTTTGGAGCTGTTATGGTTCGGGTGAGCTCGAAGCTCGCCTTTAATGGCGGAACTTCGAGCTAAAGAAAGGGAAAATGGGATGGAGCTCTCATTCATGGCCGACGAAGCTTCGCCAGAGGTAGGTTGTTTGGGTGGTGTTCGTTTGGTTGGTTCGGTGGTGGACGGCAGTAGGGTGAGATGGTGAACTCAATAGAAAATGATAGAGAAAAGGGAGGGTCGGTTGTTCTAGCCAAAAATGGAAAGGGGAAAAGAGAGCTTTTAGGGGGTTTGCCAAATTTGAAAATTTCCACCACCAAAAAGTTGTAAAGGGAGTGAATAAGTTTTATAGACAAAACACTACCACTCAAGAGCAACACTGTGTACTCAATACCATGGTTATAGAAAATCATGGGCTATCCAAAACTACGAGTTATCCAAAGTCGTGACTATTTGATCTTATCTGTGTAAAAAATATGTTCTCCGTCTTTTATGAATTAGCGGATAATAATAAAAATAAATTAAGAAACGTATTTAATGTTATACAAGAATGAGATTTGAGTTTAAAACAAAAATAGTGATTTAATAAAACTCAAACAACATTTGTTTATAAAAAGACTGTGTAAAAATCAGTGACAGTTAAAAATAATAATAAATTGATAAATATCCTAACATTATAAAGAAAAAGAATAATTATCAATAATTTGTATTAAAATTACATAAAAAAGTGTGTAAAAAAATTGTGCAATTTAACGAATAAAAAGCCTAAAGCTATTTATTTTAAAAATGTCAGGCCAAAATTAGGTGTCAACAGTTGGTGCAAGAATTCTGGTGCATAAATAGCTAGTGTAGATTTTCTGAATAGGGTATTTAAATTTTAGACTATCTTTATTTTGTATTTTGAGCATATTGGGAGTTCTAGGACCCGTTTGGCCATGAAAATCAAAAATATATTCACTTTATTTGGTATTTTTGAAGTTGAAAATAGAGTTGTTGTTGAGTTTGACCATAGTATTTTTGAAATAGGGTATTTTTGAAGTTTAAAAATATAAAAACTGAAAATAAATTTTAAAAAAATTTAGAGTTTTATGAAAATTGGGTTATTTTATGAAAATAAAAAAATTAGATTTTTTTTTTTAAAAATAAATTAAAAAGTACAAAAAGAGAATCCAAAAATAGTGAAAACACCTCTTGGTGTTTTTCAAATATCCAGATATTGTAAAAACGTATTTCAGAATATTTATGGCCAAACAAATATTTTGGAATAAAGTGAAAATGTATTTCGAAATATTATGAATAATATTCATGGCCAAACACCTACCTAGATCTCAAAATTAAGTGATTCTTACGGCGTTCTTCTCGGTTTAACAATGGGGTAAGTATCTAATGCTTAGGTTGATATTCTTCCAAGATTTCTTCGGACTCAGTTTTTGATGAACTTTCATAGTTAGGATCCTTATGTTATGGGTAAACTGATTTTGATAAAAATTAACTGATTTATCAATTATTTTCTCATTTTTAAACCACTTTTAACATGGAAGTTTGGAGTTTTTTGATAAAGTGAAATATTGATATTTTAATAATTTTTAACTGGATTTCAACTCTTTTTTCGATGGAATTTTAGATTTGAAACCCTTAGATTATGGGTAAAGTGATTTTCTACTAAAATTCTAGTTTTACCCATTTATTTTTGGGGTTGATTTTCTAGGTGATTTTAGATCTGTGACTAAAGTACATTAATATGGGTATTATTGGACTCTTATTTATGTGTAGATCTCATATTTGAATAGATTAGACTTCGAGGTGTTTTAGGAGAGTAGAGCTTCTCTTTGATTCTTCTGGTTGTGGTTTGGCTTTGCGGGTCTTCTTAAGGCAAGTTGAGATTTACCTTGTCCCTTTTATCTGAAGTGTTTACGTGCTACATGCTAGTTGCTTGTATATTGTGAATAACTAGGTATTTGGGAGTCTCATATATATGAGATGATGAGCATCTATGAGGTTACTAGTGTTTATTGTTGGGTTAAAAGTAACAAAATGAACATCTTGTATGTTCGCTCTACTTGATGATATGTTTATGGCAAATTATGTTGATGAATGACTTATTAATCATAAATAAATTGATAGTGAGTATATACTTAAGGGTTTGAATCCTGTTTAGTGGAATTTGACGAAATAATTGGGGTTAGTAACTACTTAAGGTATAAAGAGATTGGAAATATAAATAAGAAGTTAAAAACAGGGATCTTGGCGTAATTGCTATGCAATGTGAGTAAAAAAGATCTTCTGAACATGCTTGTTGATGAGTATATTTTCCTTTCGAGCATTTGAGTCTAATTGCGTTATAATTGAAAAAAGGTAGGAGACTTATCGTGTAAAGCATGCTATGGGTTGGGTGAATTTTAATGTTTACACTATTTGGGTTGATTATCATTATAGGATGCCCGCGTGGGGGACTTGTGTGTAAACTTGATTAATTTCTCAACTAAACTTGTTTGGTTCGTCTACAACCAATTTGTTGTTACTTGAATTTTGTCAAATTCCTATCTTTTAAATTCTTGTTTAGTCTTTTCAATTAGTTTCCTAGTTTTTGCTTTCACATTTTTTTAAGTTAATACTACATATGATAAAAGAGAGTTGCAACTAAAGTGTAGAAATTCAAGACATTGAGAACAATAACTAAGGATCTTGGTAATTTCTTTTATAGTGTCTATTATAAGTTTTTTTTAAAAAAAGATTTTACTACTCTTAGTGTTTAAACTTTAAAGCATTAGATATACTTAGATACAAAAGCAAAATCATAATTTTTAAATATATTTTTTTATTTTGTTGAGTTCTTGATATATTATTTATACATGTTGGATAAAAATTTTCATAAAAAAATTATATTACCTACATAGAAATAGTTTAAATCAAGTATTCTTAGAAGACCATGAATTCTAAAAGAGTGAAAATTTTAAATAAACTACAAAATTAATTGTAAATAATGTAATGGACTAACATTAATTTTAATTTATTTAAATTTGAAAATTAAAAGGAATCTTAACATATATTCTACACTTAAATATTAAAAAATTGTATATATCTAATAAAATATTTTATAACCGCGCTTAGCGTGGCCCATTTCACTAGCGTACTATAATTTAAGGGTTAGTGGTAGCGATCAGTGTTAATTTGAAAAAAATATCCCCCGTTAATAAATAACATTCTATGTTACTAGGATAAAGATACTTTTTCTTATTTACAAATATAACAAAATTTTATAAAATATAACAGATCTGATAATTCACTCCCTATAAGAGTTTTTCTCTAACCCCCTTCTTCCTTCTTTTTTTGTTTACAATTGAAGACCTACTCAAATTGGACCTGTTATGCTGCAAGCGGAGGTATAATCACTTGATAATGAAGAACCCATGCAAAAAATGTGAAGTAGTCTTCAGTTTTTCTTGTCAAATGTCTCGTGACTTCAACATATATCATATATATTCTTTATTATTGCCATGATTTATAGTATTATTTTTTTGTTTGAGGTGCTAAAATTTTATTGTTGAAACGTAACTGGTGGCCTTATTTTCTACAGTCAGTGAATTCTTCTTCTCCCGCGAGATCCAAACATCGTCGCCGCACCGCCGTACCACCACAACGACCAAAAGAGACAGCAAGGACCAGATCTGACCAGAACAGCTTCATCTAGCAATTTATCTGGCGACTCACACACTGTCCACTATTACTCACACTGGCGAATATCGCTACTTTCTCTGGTTAAACTCTATTTTTGTAGATATACCCTATTCTCATCTCTCTTCTCTCTTTTCTTTTTTGCCTAACCCCTTTCAGTTACTATCAATCCAGACCTGACCCACTTTCTCCAGTGGGTCGTCGGCGACCCCACTGTGGCAGTAGCATTTGAGCAGTAAGAAAAGGTGATGAACCAAGATTTTGGCGCCCAAATTTTGCACCAAATCTTGCCGAAATCTAACAAATCGACCAAGAAAATCTCCCAAACCTCGGTGATCTCTATCCCTAATCCTTTATTTTTCGGCAGATTTTAATTTTTGCACCCCTTCTCATATTTTCTATTTGTTTTGATTCAATCACGTTCTTGATAGATTACTTAGACTAAAAATTATTGCATTCTTGACATTGAATGTTCTGTCGCTGCTTTGATTGATAGTTGCTTGCTTTTTGATTATTTGTTACCTATTATACACATTAAAATTTGGCATTAAATTTTATTTAGTGATCCCTGCCTTAGTTTCTTGGCATATTCAATCCTATTCTTGGGCAACATCAGCTTGTTGTTATATTGATTGCTTGCTTTCTGATTTCCATGTCGTATTGTTGCTTCTTCAAGCCTAGTAGAGGTCATGGGTATTGTAGTTTTGGATTGGTTTTTCTCTGTGAGTTTTGGACTGATTTTCCCCTGGTAGCTTACATTATTTGGTGGCTTTGGTAATCGATGGTGGACTAAGGTCATGTCTTAGGTCGAGGTCGAAGGTGGGGGATGGGAGTAGTAAGAGGGTTAAAGATTCCACTGGGTTGCGATTAGGGTCATGGAATATAAAGTCTTTGACAGAAAAGTCCATATAGCTAGTAAAGATTTTAAAAAAGAGGAAGACTAATATAGCGTGTGTACAGGAGACCAAATGGGTAGGCACCAAGGCTTGGGATGTGGATGACTGGATGGGTTTAATATGTGGTACTCAGGAAGTTCGAGTAATAGGAATGAGGTAGGAATTTTAAGCGACGAGGACCTTAGGGAGCATGTGGTAGGGATTAGGAGGATTAATAACAAGATAATAATGGTTAAGCTATTCATTGAAGGGCATACTTTAAACATTATTAGTGTGTATGCTCCACAAATGGGCTTGTACAAGGAGGTCAAGAAGATCTTTTGGGAGGATTTGGATAAGGTGGTGAGAGGAATACTAGAAATCGCGAAGATATTTGTTGATGGGGATTTCAATGGACATATTAGAGTAACTTCTAGTAGTTTTGACAGGGTTCATGGAAGCTTTGGTCTTGGAGATAGAAACGGTAGTGGAACCTCGCTCCTAGATTTTGCTTAAGCCTTCCAGATGGTGATAGCTAATTTGTGCTTCCCAAAGAAGGAAAATCACTTGGTTACCTTCCGTAGCATGGTGGTAAAAACTCAGATAGACTACTTACTCTTATGAAAGGGAGATAGAGGCCTTTGTAAGGATTGCAAGGTTATCCCGAGTGAGAACCTCACTACCCAACATAAGCTTTTGTTGATGGACTTAGAGATAAATCGAGGTAGGAAAAATAAGAATCTTTATGTCCGACCAAGAATTAAATGGGGTGGCTTGACCCCTATCCTCTCTTAGGATTTGGGGT
The DNA here is from genome assembly GCA_031232105.1 of Capsicum rhomboideum. Lineage (NCBI taxonomy): Eukaryota > Viridiplantae > Streptophyta > Magnoliopsida > Solanales > Solanaceae > Capsicum > Capsicum rhomboideum. The sequence continues at coordinate 92,207,166 of CP124711.1, forward strand.
AGAATTTTATAGAGATGGGGGCTTGGAGAATTAGTGCGGATGCAGATAGCATGTGGGAGAAAACAACTAGTTGAATTAGAGAGACATCTAGATAGGTGTTTGGGGTGTTGAGGGGAAAGTTCGGTGGCGGTCGAGGGGATTGGTGGCGTAATGGAGAAGTTCAAGGCAAAATAGAAGCTAAGAAGAATGCCTATACTAATTGGGTAGAATATAGGGAAAAGGAAGATAGGATGCAGAATAAGGAGATCTGTAAGGTGGCTAGGACAACAACTAAGTTAGCAGTCACAGAAGTTAAGACGGCAGCCTTCAAAAGACTCTATGTGGCACTACAGGACAAAGGCGGAGATAAGAAATTTACAGGCTTGCACAGACGAGGGAGAGGAAGGCCCAAGACCTGGATAAAGTGAAGTGCATTAAAGATAAGGGCGACAAGGTATCGGCGGATGAAATCTCATCAAGCAAAGATGGCTAGCCTACTTTCACAAACTATTGAAAGAAATAGGTGATAGAGCTATTGTGCTGGGGAATTTGGAGCACTCTGAGATACATAGGGATTTTTAATATTACGGATGTATTATGATTGAGGAAGTGATGCATTTTATTAGTAAGATGAGTATGAAAGAGCTACTGGACCTGATGAGATCCCAATGGAGTTTTTAAAGAGCTCGGGTAGGGAAGATATGGAGTAGTCGACTGAGTTGTTCAATGTCACTGTTAAGACAACTAAGATGCCAGAAGAATGGAGGTGGAGTACAATGGTGCCATTTTACAAGAATAAGGGTGACATCCAAAATTGTAACAATAATAGGGGTGCTAAGTTATTAAGTCACACTATGAAAGTTTAGAAGCGAGTGGTGGAGATGAGGGTGAGGAAGGGTGTGTTTGTTTCTAAGAACCTGTTTGGATTTATGTCGAGTTGGTCTACTACGGAATCCATCCATCTGGTGAGGATACTGATGGATAAATACCGAGAAAAGAAGCGGGTATGGTGTTCATTGACATTGAAAAGGCATACAACAAAGTTCTGAGGGAAGTCCTTTGGAGATTCCTGGAGGCTAGAGGTGTATTGGTGGCTTACATTAGGGTGATAAATGACATGTATTATGGACCTAAAAAAAATTTTAGAACGGTAGGAGGAGACTCGGAGCATTCCCCTGAGGAAATGGGGTTGCACTAGGGATAACCTCCTAGTACATTCCTCTTTGTTGTGGTGATGGATAGATTGATGCGGTGCATCCAAGATGAGGTGCCTTGGTGTATCTTATTTGCAAATGACATAGTACTGATTGATGAGATGCGTAACAGAGTGAATGATAGGTTGGAGGTATGGAGACAAACTCTGGAAGCTAAAAGGTATAAGTTGAGCAGGACCAAAATAGAGTATTTGGCATGAAAATTCAGTGAGGGGTTGCATGAGAAAGGCATGGAAGTGCAGCTGGACACACATGCTCTCCCCAAGAACGACGGTTTCAAATACCTTGGCTCTATTATCCAGGGTAGTGGGTTCATCGACGGTGATTAAACTCATTGTATTGGTACGGCATGGATGAAGTGGAGGATTACCTTTGGAGTCTTGTGTGATAAAAAGATACCACCGAAACTTAAAGATAAGTTTTATAGAGTGGTGGTTAGACCAACATTGTTGTATGGGGTGGAGTGTTGACCAGTCAAAACTCCCATGTTCAGAAGATGCATGTCGCAGAGATAAGGATGTTCAGATGGATATGTAGACATACTAGGTGTAATGGAATCATTCGAATCAAGAATGAGATTATTAGAGATAAGGTGGGGGTGACATCCATGGTGGACAAGATGAGAGAAGCGAGATTGTGATGGTTTGTACATGTGATGAGGCGAGGTTCAGACGCTCCAATGAGGAGGTGCAAGAGGTTGGATATAGTAGGTACGAAGAGGGGTAGAGGTAGGCCAAAGAAGTATTGGAGAAAGATGATTAGACAGGACATAATGCATATTCAGGTTACCGAGGACATAACCTTGATAGGGGGATGTGGAGGACGTTTATTAGAGTAGAAGGTTAGTCGGGTAGGAGTGTTGTTATGCACTAATCGTAGTATGGTAGGTTAGGGTTTAACCGTAGATATCTATCATTGTTGTTGTGAATTGTGTTTCAATTATCACACTATATTTGTGGCTAATTATTATTTTTCTGGTAGATTTTGCACAGTTCCCTTGTTAGTTGCCATATTTTCTTCACTATTTTCCTCTTCTTTGTACCTGGATTGGCTACACTTGAGTTGAGGGTCTTTCAAAAATAATCTATCTACCTTCCCGGGGTAGTGGTAAGGTCCGCGTACACTTTACCCTCCCCAGACCTCACTTGTGGAATTTTACTGGGTATGTTATTGTTGTTATGCTAAAATTTTATTGTCCGTTATTAAAGGAACCTGAATTTCAAGTTTTAATAATTGATTTGTTGTGAATGTACTTTGTTTCGAGTAGGTGATATCTCAAAAAATTGAAACGTCGGGGGAGTTTCAATCTAGAATTTAGGGCTATTTGGGTAGGATTTGAGCTAGTTTTGGACTGAATTTCAGTCCAGTTACAACAACAACAACATACCCAGTGTATTCCCACCAGGTGGGGTCTGGGGAGGGTAAAGTGTACTCAGTCCATACCACTACCTCAGATGAAGTAGAAAGGTTATTTCCGATAGACCCCCGGCTTAGAACAGATAACAATCAAACAAAAGTCATAGAAACAAACAAGAAGAAGAGACAACACATCACTATATACGGAAATACGCATGACACCCACAAAGTAGCACTATAGACTATTTATTCAGGGTTACAAACATCTCCAAAACAACACTAACAAGAATGTGCCCAAGAAACAACAGGCACTGATACACATAAACATACCTTCCTACACAATACGGACTCTTTCCTACCCACTAACCCTCTACCCTAATACGCGACCTCCACATCTTCCTATCAAGGGTTATGTCCTCTGTAAGTTGTAACTGCGCCATGTCATGCCTAATTACCTCCATCCAATATTTCTTCGGCCTACCTCCACCCCGCCTAAAACCATCCACAGCCAACCTTTCACACCTCCGTACTGGAGCATCCGTGCACCTCCTCGCCACATGCCCGAACCAACGCAACTTCACCTCCCGCATCTTATCCTCCACCTAAGCCACTCCCAACTTTTCTTGAATAATCTCCTTTCTAACCCTATCCTTCCTGGAAAGTCCACACATCCATTGCAACATCCTCATCTCCGCTACCTTCAACTTTTGGATGTGGGAGTTTTTAACTGGCCAACACTCTGCCCTATATAACATGGCCGGACGGACGACCCCTCTGTAGAACTTACCTTTGAGCTTCAGAGGCACCTTCTTATCACACAGAACTCCCGAAGCGAGCCTCCATTTCAACCACCCTGCACCAATACTGAGCGAGACATCCTCGTCAATGTTGCCATTTCCCAAAATCATAGACCCTAGATACTTGAAACTCCCCCTCCTCTGAATAGCCTGAGAATCCAGCTTCACTACCCCCTTTGCCTAGTGCGTCGAATCGCTAAACTTACATTCCAAGTACTCCGTTTTAGTCCTGCTCAACCTAAACCCTTTAGACTCAAGGGTCTGTCTCCAAACCTCCAACTTATCATTAACTCCTCTCCGGGTCTCGTCAATCAGTACCACATCATCAGCAAATAGCATACACCAAGGCACCTCCTCTTGGATACGCCGCGACAAAACATCCATCACCAAGGCCAATAAAAATGGACTAAGAGTCGATCCTTGGTGCAATCCTGTCAAAACAGGAAAGTGCTCTGAATCCCCTCCTACCGTCCTCGCACGCGTCTTCGCACCGTCGTACATATCTTGAATCGATCTAGTATATGCTACGGGCACACCTTTAGCCTCCAACCACCTCCACAGGATCTCCCTTGGTACTTTGTCGTATGCCTTCTCGAGATCGATGAACACCATGTGCAAATCCTTCTTCCTCTCCCTAAACTGCTCCCCTAATCTCCTCACTAGGTGAATGGCCTCAGTAGTCGAGCGACCTGGCATAAAACCAAACTGATTCTCGAAAATAGTCATAATCCTCCTCAGCCTCCACTCTACCACCCTTTCCCAAACCTTCATAGTATGGCTCAACAACTTGATACCCCTATAGTTGTTGCAACTTTGAATGTCCCCCTTGTTCTTATATAATGGAATCATCGTACTCCATCTCCAAGAATCGGGCATCTTTGTCGCCCCAAAAATGGTGTTAAACAACCTTGTCAGCCACTCCAACCCTAGCCCGCCAGTGTATTTCCAAAAATCCACCGGAATTTCGTCGGGCCCAGTTGCCCTACCCCTACGCATCCTACGAATAGCACCCTTGACCTCTTCCACCTTGATACGCCTACAATAACCATAGTCGTTACACCTCTCTGAGTGCTCCAAGTCCCCCAGCACGACACTTTTATCCCCCTCGTCGTTCAAAAGTTTATGAAAATAAGACTGCCACCTCCTCTTAATGAGGGCATCTTCCACCAACACTTCGCCATCCTCCCTCTTGATGCATTTCACTTGGTCAAGGTCACGGGCCCTCCGATCCCTAGCCTTGGCCAACCTATAACACTTCTTCTCCCCGCCTTTCTCCTCTAAGGCGGCATACAAGCTCTCAAAAGTTGCTGTCTTAGCCGACGTAAACGCTACCTTAGCCTCTTTCCGGGCTAACTTATACTCCTCCCTACACGTTCGCTTCTCCTCGTCATCCTTGCTCTCAACCAACTTGGCATAGGCCACCTTTTTAGTCTCCACCTTCCTCTTCACTTCTGCGTTCCACCACCAATCCCCCCGTTACTTGCCAGATCTGCCTCTCGAGACACCCAACACCTCTCTAGCAGTCTCCCTGATACAACTGGCAGTCGTCTCCCACATACTATCCACATCTCCTCTACTCTCCCAAGACCCTATATTCGTCAGCTTCTCCCCTATTTCCAAAGCACTAATCAAGGTCAAGCTACCCCACTTAATCCTGGGTCGATCCTCCACACCCTTCTTCTTTCTGCCTTTCATGATTTCCAAGTCCATCACCAGAAGCTTATGTTGGGTCGAAAGATTCTCGCTAGGTATGACTTTACAGTCTTTACATATCGATCTATCACCCTTCCTAAGAAGCAAAAAGTCTATTTGAGTCTTGGCCACCGAACTACGAAAGGTTATAAGGTGTTCTTCCTTCTTCGAAAAGCTCGAATTCGCCACCCACAACCCAACAGCCCTTGCAAAATCCAAAAGTGTGGTTCCTCCTTCATTCCTTTCCCCAAAACCAAAACCTCCATGCATATCATCATCGCCTCTCGAAAAGGACCCAATATGCCCATTGAAGTCCCCTCCTACTAAAATTTTCTCAGTGCTGGGGATGCCAACCGTTCTTCTCCTCCTCATCCAAGCCCGCTTGCGGCGCGTAGGCACTAATAACGTTCAACGTAAGCCCTCTAATGACTAACTTAATCGACATTAGCCTATCGTTGACCCACTTAACCTCCACTACCTGCCCCCTAAGCTCCTCATCTACTAATTTACCTACCCCATTTCTATGCCTCACGCTACCAGAGTACCACAACTTATACCCGTCCACATCCCTCGCCTTAGAACCTACCCACTTGGTCTCCTGGAAACAAGCTATACTAATCCTCCTCTTCCTAAGAATCTTCACGAGCTCTATGGACTTCCCTTGAAGAGTCCCTATGTTCCACGACCCAACCCTTAACCTAGAGACTCCCTTATCCCACTTACCCCTACTACCCCTACTAACCCTCGCACCCAACCCCAATCTCGACCTCACCGTGGCCCAAGGTCCTGACCCCGACCCCACCCTATGACATGACCCTAGTCTACCATCGACCACCACAGCCACAACTCAATAAGAAAAGAGAATAAGAAGGCGAGCAAAGTAAGTAAGGCTAAAGACACAGCGAAAATACCGAATAGGATCAGTAAAGAATCTATGAAAAAGAAGCACGAATCAATAGTGTCTACTAAAAGTAATTAATCATGCAGGAATAGGATCAAAAATCAACAACGAATGTCGAAGACAATAAACCAATATATTAAATGCAAGTTTGGTAAATAACAGTCAAGACAAGAAACTAAGAGAGGTACGAAACGAGAGATATGAAAGAACTCCAAATAACAAACAAGATCGGACATATGACTCTGCAATATTCAAGACACCTAGATGGAATAACTAGAAGTATGAAACGAGTGCACCTGGATCGGCGGAAATGTGGCTTGCACATCAACATGTTGCTGCTACAGCCTCTGGAAGTAGTCACCGAAAACTGCCCGCCCCGAGCTGTCGGAGAAGATGTGCCGGCCTTGTTGTACAGATCTGGTCACCAAAAAAGTCGCCGAAGGACGCTTTTTCGGTCAGATCTTGACGCTACCTTCAGATCGGAGAATATGGTCGAAGATGGTCGAAAAAGACGGTCGAAAAACCCACTAACACAACAACTATGATATGACCAGAGAGAAGAAATACGCTGGAAAAGTGATCGGAGAGCAGATCTCTCAACCAGATCGGAGAACAAAGACAAATAACAAAATCCAAGAGACGATGCACCAATGTCTTCCTACTATTCTGTGTTGGGAGATATGAAAAGACCAGATCAGTAGAGTAGATCTTGAAATCTTTAACCGAACACTACCCGAAATCAACACCGAAAAAGAATGAAATTTTAGAGTTTTGTTATAGAAGATGTTGAAGTTCTAAATTACAGTTGAATTGTGTCAAATTGTATTAAAGTTGTATAATAATGATATGCTAAGTTGTATGAAAATTATGTTTTAAGTTTTGTATGTTGTTATAGATGTATTAAATTTATATGAAAGTTATATTAAATGTTATTGTTGTAGACATCGAATTTTCGTGGGACACTACAAGACAAATTCAATTTTTATTAGAGTTCTTGGAGGCTACTTTACTCTAAACCTCGTTTGTAGGTTACTTTACCTTAAAGGGTCGTAATATATTCCCTTGAAGAGGCATTTTGAAATCCTATAAACTCTTAGATATTCACAAAGGGATCAAAGCACCAAATATTGCATTTATTCAATGTCGTCGCTGGACTTTCCTAGTGATCAAATACATCGCAAGGAGGTCCAAATCATCATATATTCAAGAAATACGCTACTAATGTCACTCCCCGAATTCCCATCGGGACGTGATTGCCACCCGAAGCCGATAAGGCCGAGAGAACCAATCTTTGCTCATGCTCATGTACTCTCATATGTATGTTCGCGTATGAATATCATCTTGTTTCATGTAATTAAATATCAAGAGCGGAAGGCATGACAACATATGTAATATATATGCAATTTAGCCGTTAGGGCCATTTCGTCAAAATGCATGTACATCTTTTACCTCATGATACCCCACATATGTCTACAAAGCCTCTAATAGATACATGACCATGTCTATATAATATTTACAAATGCCAAAATCTACTATACACATGTGACTTGGGAAGCCGCGAAGCAACTGGAGCTCACCAACAATCTGCGGATATCTCGCCACTACTGCGGAGATCTACTAACTCCTGTGCCTGCAGCATGTAAGGTAAGTCCCCCAAGAGGGGTCAGTATGAATAAAGTACTGAGTATGTAAGGCCATATGAAACTAGAATAGCACATAAGTACTTCCAAGAAATTAAGCGTAAGAGAGTAATAAATATGGATATACCTCAGTCCTGAATATGTGGAACCATGTTCATTACCTCTACTATTTCATTACTCGGTTATTCCGTCGCATCATCTCATTATTATCATAACCTTTATTTTTAGATATACACGCAAGGGATATATTCTCATCTCTATCACAAATATCTTTATTATTATTCACTCAACTAGTTAGTGATTCATAACACCTTACGGATCATCATCTTATATTAATACCGGGCCTCCACTTTTGGTGGGATATAATGTATATATATATATTTAGTGTCGGGCCTCCATCGTGGTGGGATATATAGTACCGGGCATCCACCTTGATGGGATATGATAAATAAGTATATTTAGTACCGGGCCTCTATTTTGGTGGGATATATAGTACCGGGCATCCACCATTGATGGGATTTAATGTATATAGATTTAATACCGGGCATCCACCTTGGTGGGATATATAGTACCGGGCATCCACCTTTGATGGGATTTCATATATATATGTATAGTACCGGGCATCCATCTTGGTGGGATATATATAGTACCGGGCCTCCACCTTTGATGGGATATCATATATATATATGTATATGTATAGTATTGAGATTGTTCCATCTTAACTTATACCCTTTTGATTGTGAACCATACTCAATGAAACATAAAGGAACCCTATGCACACATCCTTACATGACATTGACATCTTCACTTGTGAGGAATTATTAATTAACTTGCACCTCACCTTTCTTATTACTCTTGTGAGATTGATACCTCAACTTATGAGAGATTCACGCATCCACTTAGGAGACACACACCTCTCTTATGAGACTTATGAGATTGGTACAAAGCTAGTCATAACATTATTAGAACTTGGAACATACATATCGGAGTTTGGAGTCATAATATTGTTGGAACTTTGGACTAGTGTCCATCCCCCTATTATCTTTCTTTATTCTTGCAACCAACAAACATACATAACCTAACTTAAGTTATTTCTTTTGAGAGATTGATACATTGAGGATCGTGATACTCTTGAAAACACAAACACTTTACCTCATTCTTTATTTCTCATGAGATTGGGACTTTTACTTATGAAAGATTGGTACAAGGGTAATCATCATGTTGAAGGACTTTAGAACAAGGCATGATTGGAAAAATACCACCCAAGATTGAATAGATTCTCTTATGTTATTATTCTCTTGAACTAGGTCCTTTAGAGATTTCAACGTTATGACAACTTTCCTTGAAGCTTCGGATCATTAACCAATGGGTAAGAGATATATGAGTAAATAGTGTGAGAAACATCCCATTATGAGAAACATAACACTATTGAAACCATTGGACCATAATCCATAAACAAGGGACATGAGTATAATCACTATTCTATTGGAACATGGGAACATAACCTTATTGTTTTTTTGAACATTAACCATGAATATAGGACAAGAGATTCACAATAATCAATGAATAGGAAATATATGCCCATGACCATGGATAACCGGATATGGGATACCTTAGCACATTTCGGGATGGAACATGCGTAATGTCAATGTGAAAACTATTTGCCGCAGAAAGATATGGACAGAGTAACCTTACATACCTTATTTTTCCAATGTAAACACACACTCCAATATGTGAGCACAACAATTCCGCTCCTTCCTTACGTCTCACTCTACATCACAAATACATATCATTAACCACCAACTACTTCACAAATGTATATAACATCAATGAGGTACATGTTTGCCTTTAAACACGCCATTTTCCCTTGACAAAACCATGGAAGACATTATTATTCCAAAAATCCCACAATACTCCCAACATTGACCAACACATGAAAATCAATATAGTTCACCACAACACTTCTCCTTTACACTTTCTTATCCACACCACATCATAAATAATCCATCAAATGACCTTAATACATCTTATAACACATATCGGCCAAAATCCCATAATTTACACTTATAGAAAAATTACAAGTTTTGTGACAAAATAACACCATACATGTTCATATTTTATCCATACCATGCTCTTTCATCAAAGGCACAAGTCATAGTTCAAGTTTGAACTTCATGGATCACACATCTCATACAAAAGCACCAAATACCATGTCCACTATTTCCAAGAACAACCAACATGATATACATACTCTTTCATGCATATAATATAGTAATCCATGAGAATAAATACTTACCAAGGCTTGGAATAGGATGATCTTGCTCCAAGAGAAAGCCTAGGGTTTGAGAGAAAAATAATTGAAAAATACCAAAAAGCATGAGATTTCTACCAAATGACCAAAAATCAGATTTTTGGTCCTTTATATAGGCCTTGTAATCCATCCTTAGCCACTCTATGGCATGCCATGTGGTGTTCTAGAAGTCTTTGCAAGAATGGGTCTTTTTGACCCATTTTGGGCCATGTATGTTTAGCTCATTTTGGGCCTAACTTTGGGCCCAATAACACATATCCATAATTCCTCATGTTTCATGCCTTTCATACGCGTTATGACAATATTCCTACTCATGCTATTCATATTTGTAGCCTCAATCCCAAAAACAAGCGACTCTAGCCACGTATGGCCCATTTTGACCAAAAGGGCAAAATCGTCATTTTGACCCCAAATTCGTTCTCGAGTAATTTTATCATACCAATATAATATTTCACTCATTTCATGTATATTCTCATGGTTGTCGAAGAATCGTGGCAAAAATCGGCTCAATACGTCCCCGGGAACCCTTGGGACTTAAACAAAATTTTCAACTTTTGAAAGGTGCGCAGGGGCGGCGTGGCACGCTGCCTGGCGCTCCTCTGGACTGAAAATTTCAGCCCAGAGCGGCGTGGTACGCCCTCCTTATTTTTTTCCAAAATTTTTGTTGTAGACTTTTCTTCGCGGGTTTGGTTAGATACTTCAAGTCCTATTCTTTAACTCACTTCTTAACCTTAACATACTTTGTTTAGAGGTCCTCTTAGCCTCGTTTTGAGCCCCACAACTGCTCCATGAAAATCACAAAGCACCTACGACGCAAGGTTAATAACATGTGCAAGGCCAAATTTCAATTTTCTTGTCAATAACATTACGAAATACATTCGTGTGGCTCTCGACACTCAAGTATACATTGTTCAACGTCGTCAAGTAGGGTTGGGAAGGTACGGGATGTTACAACTAATGACCCTCGAATCATGGAGAAAAATGAGAGAGAAGAATCAAGGGAAGAACAAATATTCTCACAATATGCATCAATAAAATCTCTGTTTCATCATATTCTATTTGTGATTGAAATTTATAATTCATCACTTTAAAATTTGTTGCAAACCATTATATATGTATTAAATTTTCTGAAATCAACATAAACTTTATACAACTATATAAATATTTCATATTAATTTTTATACACGAATTTTGAGTTTTTCCAAAAATCTAATATGAACTTTATACAATTACATTAAGATTTGATATCTATTTTATACATTTTTTGTACACCAATTTTTTTAGCAAAAATTCCTAGTGTCGAGCGAATATTAGGTAAGGATAGGCATGCATGAAGCTTGGGAGCTGCTGCTTCCACCAAATAATTTCCACGTAGACAGAGAGCCTTTTTTGAGTTTGCATAGGAAAACATGAGAAATTTTACTATTGAGGCACAATCAACAAATTCGTAGGAGGTTTCATTAATTTTTTAACACATAAATACTAGGGCCCACCTATTTGCTTTTACCATGAATGTAGGAGAGAGAAAGTATAATTAATTTATATGGATCCTTGAAAACATAATAAATTATATTAAATAAATATAAAATATAAAAAAAATTATATCATTAAAGATCTGTGTACAAAGATGCATCTTGCCAAAAGCTATTATATAAATGTAGAAATATATATATTTTTTCTTTGTAACGTTATAAAAATCTTCCTAACATATCATCGTTAATTTTGAAATTAGTTTTATTAGAATTGTTATTTGAAATAAAAATTATGGTAAATTTCTATATTGATCCTAATTTTATTAATAAATACTCCAGCCAAATGATACTTTTTTTTATCAGTCAACTAAAAATATTGATATTTTTTATAGTTAGTAATAATTTAATTATAAAATATTTATATTATTCTTCTTTATAGTCACAAAAATATTTTTGATTTATTTTAGATTCAAAAGTCTTTCTTTTATTTTTAAATTATGTGTCCAGTCAAACATCTTCACATAAATTGAAATGAAGAGAATAATATTTTTATATTGACATTTTTTTCCTGACAAGTGATGATCACAAAAAGAAATATGCAAAGTTGCTTTCAGTCATCACATTTTAGATTTGTACAAAAATAAGTAGCATCTTACCCACAGGTTAGTAAACTTTTTTTTATCGATGATATATATGTAGCAAAAAAAAGTTTATTTCTGTGTGGTTTGCAAGCTATGCACAGTGAGTAGGTTACTACAAAGTGCTCATCTGAAGGGCAGAGGTTGTGGCAGAGATTGTGGATTTCTTTGAGGTTCCAAAAAAAAAAAGCTCATTGATGAATAAGAAATCATTTTTCAATTTGAAACTTTGGCGAGAGAAGTTGATTGCACAAATATAAACAACGATTAAAAAAAAGAATAAAAGAAATAAATTTATGAGAAGTTATTATATTCTACTACAACAACAACAACATACCCAGTGTATTACCACCAAGTGGGGTCTGAGGAGGGTAAAGTGTACGCAGTCCATACCACTACCTCAGATGAAGTAGAGAGGTTGTTTCCGATAGACCCCCGGCTCGTTATTATATTCTTAGAATAAATTTATTGCATAATTTTTTTTTATATTTATATGTTTTTTGGGGACCTATATGAATTAAATATACTTTCTATCTCCTACTTTCATGGTAAAAGTAGACAAGTGAGCCGTAGTATTCATGTGTCAAAAAATTAGTGGAACCTTCACAACTTTTATTGGTTGTGCCTCAATCATAGTAAAAAAAAATTGGAAAATATTATACTCAATTGAAGCCCAGCCGTGCAGTATAATTGTCATTAATCGTTGGACACTGGTGTTTATTTATTTACTAGCATTCGGTCACGTGCTTCGCACTTGTATCCCAAGTTAATTAATTCAAACTTTTTTATTGAGACTAAGGGAGGATACAATATCTATCAAAATATAATGGTTTTAAAGAAAAAAGTGCAAGCTCAAACTTATATGGATGGCGAGTCTATTCCATGAAACTCGACTGGATTGTTGCATGTAAAACGATGAGGCATCGTCCAATTTATGGAATTGAACAACTAAGCGTATTAGTTACATAGGTACAATATTGATAATGAGGTTAATTATGGAATAAATGATCAAATTAGCCTCTCTTCAATCGAGAGCAGCAATTGAAACTTTAAGATGATATCTTGAAGATCAATTTTTTCAATTGAAATTTTAGTAGATCGTCCTTAGATTTTACTTTTACTATTGAAACTTAAGATACTATGTTAGCCATAGCTACCATAAACATTTTTTTCAATTTAGAATTTGTGTTAGAAGTAACAAATCCATCGGTCCATAATAAGTGTTGTTTTAACTTTTTTAGAAATTTTTTGCTTCTTGTCATTTTAATATTTCTATAAAAAAGAAATGAAATGTCCGAAAGAAAGGGGTGGAACAATTTTTCATCAAATTGAAACTTCTTTTCCTGTTTTCGAACACCATAGAAAGTTTAATGTCACCAAAGATGAAAAAATATAAAAATAATTTTGAAGGCACAAGCTATTTCACACTCTATTTGTACCCTTTTTTCATCAATTTTGATTTTTTTCTCGAAATGAACAATGTTATTATCTCAAGAAAGAAAATTATGAAGAATCTCAAATGAATCGAAGCATAACATATGATATAATAAATCATGGACAGAGGAATATAAAAGAACATTAATATTATGTAGATCCAACAAATATAAACAAATAAATTAAATCGTCCTTTTTTCTTGTCTTATAAATTACATGTTGAAGCAAAAGGGGAGCCTTGCAATTAGTGTAATTGGTAAAGTTGCTTTCATTTGACCAAGAGGTCACGTGTTCAAACCGTGAAAATAACCTCCTGTAGAAATACATGGTAAAAATATGTACAATACTTTGGGGTCTGGCTGTTTCCCAGACCCACGCATCATCTTCGATGAGATTGCTGAAAGTATATCATAAATAGATGTTTAAATTTTTGGAAAAGCATGAAATATCTTCAAGATGACATGCAAGGAATCTTAGTCGGGAGTGTTAACAACTGCACAAAATAAATTTTGACATGCATTGTTGTTACCTTGATCTATCTCATATTAGGTCCACAGAAGAACAAACTTTTGAGGGTGAAAATTGTGTTTTTTGCATAACTTTCGGAGGAGAAAGCTTTCTCAATTTATAAATATATAGATGTAAACAATGATTAGTTGCTCCGGCAAAACAAATGATTAGATGAATATATATAATGTTTACAAAATGCTACTCTCTCCATTTAAAAAAGAATGACTTATTTTGACTTGGCACGGAGTTTAAGAAAATAAAGAAGACTTTTGAATTTTGCGGCCCTAAATAAAAGTTATGTCAAATGTATCAAAATATCCTTTAATCTTGTGGTCTTAAATATGACACATAGAAAGTTGAAATTAAAGTATTGCCAAAAAAAAAGATCATTCTTTTTGAAACAGACTAAAGAGAAAAGTAAGTCATTCTTTTTGAAACGGAGGAAGTAATAATTAACAAAAGATTTTGCAACAGTTATGAGGGGAAAAGTTTGAAATTGAGGAGTACATAAATTAGATATTAAGAATTTAAGTTAAGGAACAACTATTATGGAAGGGGAAAAGTTGGTACATTGCATGTATATAGGATTTGGTCACTGAATTAAGTTATTCTAATAAATTATTGTTGTCTTTTATTTTAGTTGAAGTAATTAAACTAATTGATTATATTAAATTGTTTAAAGGATATAAATATAAAAGTCTATCAACTTTTTATGGGTAATTTGGTCTGTTAACTTTTAACTAAGGGCTTCCATTTGTAGAATAAGTGTGATAAAAGAAAAAAATTAAACGTTTTATAATATTAAAAGGGTATTAAAACCTATTAATACTAAGTATTAGATTGGAGAGGGTTACATTGAATTGGAAGCTTGCAACCCTTGTCGAGGAGAATAACAGGTTTGGATGCGTAACAGAGAAGAAGAGGCATTGGCATTGGGATTGAGCAAATTAATTAACAAAACAGCAGCAGTCGAGCATAGTAGTATGAAACTTATCTTTTGACTATGGCCGTCATTGAAAAACCCATCAAGATCAAAACTCCTCCCAAACTCCAGCTTCATCAAGAGGTCGAGGTAAGCTTTTCTATACGTTATTCACGAGTATTCCGTTTTCTTGAATACCATTCTTTAATTTCTGTCTTGAAATTGGCTTCTTTTTTCTTTTGCTTGATTGGTTCCACATTGCTTTTTTCTTCAAGCCTCGAACTAGTATAATCTACTAAATGACTTCTTTTTTCCAAATTGGGATTCATTGAACATATAAGGGAAGGTTAATATTCCACATCAATTTGGTAAAAAAAGATTCAAGGGTTTTGTTGACGCTTTCAATATTTTAACTTTCAGTCACCAACGCTTAAGCTCCCTTGAGTGTCAAAATAGTTCAATTTATTTT